>JASPKZ010008991.1:60000-132618 GCA_030220185.1 Diploptera punctata | reverse complement strand
GTAAAAACACACACGATCTGCGGTACTTATACATCTAAAAGTCAAGACACATCGCTGTAAACACACACGATCTGCGGTACTTATACATCTAAAAGTCAAGACACATCGCTGTAAACACACACGATCTGCGGTACTTATACATCTAAAAGTCAAGACACATCGCTGTAAACACACACGATCTGCGGTACTTATACATCTAAAAGTCAAGACACATCGCTGTAAACACACACGATCTGCGGTACTTATACATCTAAAAGTCAAGACACATCGCTGTAAACACACACGATCTGCGGTACTTATACATCTAAAAGTCAACACATCGCTGTAAACACACACGATCTGCGGTACTTATACATCTAAAAGTCAAGACACATCGCTGTAAACACACACGATCTGCGGTACTTATACATCTAAAAGTCAACACATCGCTGTAAACACACACGATCTGCGGTACTTATACATCTAAAAGTCAAGACACATCGCTGTAAACACACACGATCTGCGGTACTTATACATCTAAAAGTCAAGACACATCGCTGTAAACACACACGATCTGCGGTACTTATACATCTAAAAGTCAACACATCGCTGTAAACACACACGATCTGCGGTACTTATACATCTAAAAGTCAAGACACATCGCTGTAAACACACACGATCTGCGGTACTTATACATCTAAAAGTCAAAGACACATCGCTGTAAACACACACGATCTGCGGTACTTATACATCTAAAAGTCAAGACACATCGCTGTAAACACACACGATCTGCGGTACTTATACATCTAAAAGTCAAGACACATCGCTGTAAACACACACACGATCTGCGGTACTTATACATCTAAAAGTCAAGACACATCGCTGTAAACACACACGATCTGCGGTACTTATACATCTAAAAGTCAATACACATCGCTGTAAACACACACGATCTGCGGTACTTATACATCTAAAAGTCAAGACACATCGCTGTAAACACACACGATCTGCGGTACTTATACATCTAAAAGTCAAACACATCGCTGTAAACACACACGATCTGCGGTACTTATACATCTAAAAGTCAAGACAGATCGCTGTAAACACACACGATCTGCGGTACTTATACATCTAAAAGTCAAGACACATCGCTGTAAACACACACGAGATCTGCGGTACTTATACATCTAAAAGTCAAGACACATCGCTGTAAACACACACGATCTGCGGTACTTATACATCTAAAAGTCAAGACACATCGCTGTAAACACACACGATCTGCGGTACTTATACATCTAAAAGTCAAGACACATCGCTGTAAACACACACGATCTGCGGTACTTATACATCTAAAAGTCAAGACACATCGCTGTAAACACACACGATCTGCGGTACTTATACATCTAAAAGTCAAGACACATCGCTGTAAACACACACGATCTGCGGTACTTATACATCTAAAAGTCAAGACACATCGCTGTAAACACACACGATCTGCGGTACTTATACATCTAAAAGTCAAGACACATCGCTGTAAACACACACGATCTGCGGTACTTATACATCTAAAAGTCAAGACACATCGCTGTAAACACACACGATCTGCGGTACTTATACATCTAAAAGTCAAGACACATCGCTGTAAACACACACGATCTGCGGTACTTATACATCTAAAAGTCAAGACACATCGCTGTAAACACACACGATCTGCGGTACTTATACATCTAAAAGTCAACACACATCGCTGTAAACACACACGATCTGCGGTACTTATACATCTAAAAGTCAAGACACATCGCTGTAAACACACACGATCTGCGGTACTTATACATCTAAAAGTCAAGACACATCGCTGTAAACACACACGATCTGCGGTACTTATACATCTAAAAGTCAAGACACATCGCTGTAAACACACACGATCTGCGGTACTTATACATCTAAAAGTCAAGACACATCGCTGTAAACACACACGATCTGCGGTACTTATACATCTAAAAGTCAAGACACATCGCTGTAAACACACACGATCTGCGGTACTTATACATCTAAAAGTCAACACATCGCTGTAAACACACACGATCTGCGGTACTTATACATCTAAAGTCAAGACACATCGCTGTAAACACACACGATCTGCGGTACTTATACATCTAAAAGTCAAGACACATCGCTGTAAACACACACGATCTGCGGTACTTATACATCTAAAAGTCAAGACAGATCGCTGTAAACACACACGATCTGCGGTACTTATACATCTAAAAGTCAAGACACATCGCTGTAAACACACACGATCTGCGGTACTTATACATCTAAAAGTCAAGACACATCGCTGTAAACACACACGATCTGCGGTACTTATACATCTAAAAGTCAAGACACATCGCTGTAAACACACACGATCTGCGGTACTTATACATCTAAAAGTCAAGACACATCGCTGTAAACACACACGATCTGCGGTACTTATACATCTAAAAGTCAAGACACATCGCTGTAAACACACACGATCTGCGGTACTTATACATCTAAAAGTCAAGACACATCGCTGTAAACACACACGATCTGCGGTACTTATACATCTAAAAGTCAAGACACATCGCTGTAAACACACACGATCTGCGGTACTTATACATCTAAAAGTCAAGACAGATCGCTGTAAACACACACGATCTGCGGTACTTATACATCTAAAAGTCAAGACACATCGCTGTAAACACACACGATCTGCGGTACTTATACATCTAAAAGTCAAGACACATCGCTGTAAACACACACGATCTGCGGTACTTATACATCTAAAGTCAAGACACATCGCTGTAAACACACACGATCTGCGGTACTTATACATCTAAAAGTCAAGACAGATCGCTGTAAACACACACGATCTGCGGTACTTATACATCTAAAAGTCAAGACAGATCGCTGTAAACACACACGATCTGCGGTATACATCTAAAAGTCAATATATAAAATATCAGCTAAAATATACGGTTATCTATCATATAAAAGTGAGTGTTTGTTTGTTTGTTCGTACTTTATACGCGGCCATGCCGTTGATCCGATTGTAATGAGGCTTTTTGCAAAATGTTCAGGAGATTCCCGGGATGAACATAGGCTATAAGAGAGTTTTGATACTCAACTCCTACACCCTTAAAAATCGCCCTTTGTAGTGGAAAACGTAAAAAAAAAATAGCTCTTTGGACGCTTAAATAGCTTACGCTGCCTTAACCATAACAAATACACAAAATTAATGTATACAGAATTGAATATCTCAAAAAGCTCTATAAAAAAGTCCGCGACAGCATATGTTTGTCTCTTACTGATAATTCAAATAACCATTTTTGTCTTTTTTGATGCCAAGAAGATCGAGACAGGCACATAGATTTCTGTGCAAGCATAGAAGCACAAGGCGGGTATTCTTTTACGGATAACTCACAATAACGAATTTTCTCTTTTAGCTAATTTATGCCAAGAAAATCGAGATACGTATATTCCCGGGCAACACCGGGTAATCAGTACGGGGAGCCTTAACATAATTACGATATACATTTATAATTATTTTTCATTTTACTTGTTCAACTAATCATACACTATTTTTTGTCCTTCATCTCATTTAAGCCGCACGGGGTATCTAAAAAATGTAAATGTATGATTATTTTCCTTATACTTATTCAACTAAACATAAAAGCACGTTAATTTTCATTTATTTAGACGTAGCAGCGTACGCCGGGTATTAGCTAGTAAAAATATAAAAATAAGAAAGGTCTGAGTAATGTTCAATGGGCGATGATATAAAAAATGAAAATAGGCCTGCTTAGGAGGTTTTAAAAAATAGTGTAAATGACTAAAATGTAACAGCATCTTCCGACACTCTCCCTATTCATCTGATCTTCCGAACTTAATCCTTCTAACTTGGATTTTATTTAAAGAGTAAGGAAGCCGTTTCCTCACAATGCCATAACTGGATTTTTGCAATGTAAAACATGTTATAGTAAATCTCATGCGACTGATAACAAGTTTCCGGTGACAACGAATTGTAAATATTCCGAAAACTACAATGAAGGTTATTAACGAAGTTTTCACAAATAACGTAAAGAAGTTTTTACAAATAACGTAAAGAATAGAAAGAGAATAAAATTATTATATCTATGCCACATTCGTTCCTTATATTCTACCAGATTACTGCATTAACACCTCACACAATGTAAAATTAATCCATGAGTTTATAATGTATATTATAATATACATAGTTTATTATAGTTATTTGCATTTGAAGCCAAAGCGTAGCTGCGGCCGGGATTTAAAAAAACATTCACTTTAAATTCTTGTAAATATATTTCATATCATAAAGAGTTTAATTATTTTAGAGGACTGGGTACATCTTACCAATGTTAAATTTATAATATTCTGGTGCGCTCATCTCCTAAACTACTGAAGATAGGTTAATCAAATTTTATTGCTTTCAGAAACGGCCTTTATTTAGCTATTAAAACAATTTGATATAATTTGTGATTCATAGTTTAGTCACAAAAAAATCAAACATTATGAACATTTTTCAAAAATGAGAATATGAAAAAAATAAATTATATACCAAAAATGTGTGGGTCAAATTCTTTCAAATTGTTTTAATAGCTAAATATAGGCTGTTTCTGAAAGCAGTAAAATTTTCATTAACCTAACTTGAGTAGTTTAGGAGATGAGCACACCAGAAAGTTACAAAATTTAACATTGGTAAGATAGAGAGTACCCAGTCCCCTTTAATAAATAACTTAAATATAACATGTGCATATTCATACCGATACAAAAAGACATATAATGTTGAAGTTATTAAGGACTACTTCAAGATAAAATAGGATAATCCAAATTATGTGCTAACAAAATATTAATCATTGCTTAACTCAGAGTTATGAATGTACACACAGAAATTCCAATATTACTTGTAAATATGGAATAAATTAAGAATGATTCAAACGCTATTGCAACGTTACGTATATCAGGTTTTCAGAATTTTAAAATATGTTTTGTTGAACATTTTTTTTCTTTAATGATCAACAAATGATATATATATGACATGATAAGAAAAATAAATGCCTGGACGGGATTTGAACCCAGACCTCTGAATTGGTACTTCAGCGTGCTATACATTACACCACCGGGAAAATCTAATACAAGCATTTATTTCTCGTAAATACATATTCTCCATTATTACGAGATGTAGCGAGAACTCGGTCTTCACTGGCATCTGGTAGCTAGTTATTATAACAAGTAAGCAAATTAAAGAGAATATTTTTACTTTATAGCAGTGACTGAAATGTAAACTTGTAAGCTTTCATAGCCGGTGTCTTTGTTCTTGTTTAGTTGGTCTTCCGGGCTAAATGGCCGTGGTCTAGTTTTGTTGGCACTCGACGTTTCTCTACTAATGTGATAGATATCCTAAGGAACTGAGGACTTTATAGAGAACACGCTGACTCTCCTGAGGATGTCTACCGCAATAGTAGAAGAAACATCGAGTGTCAACAAACCTGGACCATGGTCATTTAGCTCGAAAGAACAACTAAACAAAAATCAGTATCTGATATGCTTACAAACAGTTTATATTGAGATCACTTCATGAAACCCATCTTTAAAATGGTGTTTTTCATTGCGCGTGTTGCTTTACATCAAACTCACTACCACGAAAAACACTGAAATATTTCTTACATTGTGTGCAATAAACACGATATTCAGAGGAGCTCTCAAATAGCTGGAAGATTCTCCCCATTTTTTAAAAATAGAATTGACTTTATTGCTCCTGCTCATAAGTTTCTTCTTCAATAACTCTCATCCCATTTTAACCATTAACTGTCATGTTCCCCAATTGAGAACAACACAACTATTTTCATTGTTCCACTACTAGGCCTATGTTATTATTGATGAAATGTATTTGTTATAATTAATGAGCTGCCTCAAAAACGATGTAACTATCAGTTTCTGCGAAAATGATATTAAGGAGCTCTACAGTATTCACCGTTATTTATGTAATTTTTCCCACCTTACTCACTTGTCAGTAGTTAACATACGCTGAAGTACGATGTGTGGCATAATGTGCCGTTCGATTGAGTTTGGCTGTAAATAGCGTTCCATCTGAAACAAATGTCACCTAAATTGTTTATTACATCCATATTGGAGATGGGTCTTGAATTTATTATTTCATCAATTAATTTCGTAAGAATTATTGACTAAAAATGTGTAAGTTGATGATACAATGACTTAAGAATGAATTAATGAATTTATACAACAATCTAGAACCTTAAAGCAATAAGAAAAAAAAGAAATTTAATGGGTTAAGAACAAAATATTGCAGATAAAATCAAACACATGTCACCGGACAGGACGTTTTTGTAGAAAAAGCATAGTTGTGACTTATGAAGCAACTCTTTTTTTTTCAAAACATAATAAATCCTGAAATATTTCATTTGCCACAATGTTAAAAGTATGCAACAGGTATTTAACTTCACGAGAAACTGGGTACTTCAACTCAGAAGTTGCCAGTCAGCAAGAGTTCACAAATATCGGTACATCAGAATACAACGGAATCTGTTCAACTTTTATAATATTCATGATGTGTTCCGTTGAGGTTTATTCAAAATTAATATAAAATTATAGAATATTCACCTGAAAGGTCCGTCTCCTCAACTTAAATAATCATTTAACTGTAGCGCTTTCGGGACTTGTCCCATCATCGGCAGGATTTAAAACTGACCAGTTGTAAGGTGGTGTGATTTAAGGATTCTTTGGTATTGAACAGATTCCAAAATTAATATAAAATTATAGAATATTCACCTGAAAGGTCCGTCTCCTCAACTTAAATGATTATTTAAGTTGAGGAGACGGACCTTTCAGGTGAATATTCTATAATTTTATATTAATTTTGGAATCTGTTCAATACCAAAGAATCCTTAAATCACACCACCTTACGAGATTTGTTCATTAAATAAGTATCTTAAATTATACGAAAGTAAATATTTGTTCAACTTCATTACGGCGCAGCTCGGAACATGTTTCCTTCTTCGTTATGAACAGGATATCCTTAATATAATGACTGGCTTCGTGTTATCTGCTATTTCATTCTTATTAGAAACTATTTTATTAAGTGATTGATGTAACAGTTTAATAAATATTATACCTGCGGGTTTTTACTAACAGATGACATTCAACTCCTTAGAACTTGGTGACATTCAAATGTTATCTACAGAAGCGGATCTGTTTTGCAGTAGCCAATGGTGGCGATCCGTTTCCACCCACGTGATTATGTTTCTATACAGTGATTTATCATTATTAGATCATGATAATAATTTGGCACGCGATATAGTTAGATGTTTATTTTATGGTCGCAATTAAACGAGAGCAAAGGATACCTCTTTCATGAACATGTTTTATTGTAAGCAGGCCGGTAAAAGTACAGCAGATAGATGCCTTCTCCTTGACTTCAGCATTGCTTACATTATGTTAAAATATGCATTCAACATTCAAATAGAACACAGTATTATGGGTTGTATATCTCGGTTTTCTAATAAGTATTCCCTTTTAGATTTCTACCTTACTTGTTACTATGCACACAAAAATTCGCCAGATTAACAGTTTATTAGCCGCTAATAAAAATAATTTACATACTAGAACATCTACTGATTTATCAATTAGTAAATAATTAGATTAATACAGCATTAAAGACAGTGGCGGCTCCTACTAAACAGGCTGAGAGTTCACTGTACTGATCTTAAAACTACTGTCCTCCTCCGACGAGATTAGCGTTCAAAGGAATGTGGTGTGGGGATGGATAATGGATGACAACATCAGTCAGGAAGGAAATACAATCATTTTGAAAACATTCGCCCTATTTACGAAAGACGCACTCACAGAAAACCGCAAATTGAAAACTGCATATTTGTGAATGAATAATACTTCCCTTCGATTCGAATGTAGGAACAAAAAAAAACTACCCGCAAGAGTAGTAAACCGAATGGCATGAATACCCTACCTCCCAGCGCTAAACTCGTCGGAGGAGGGCAGTAGCTTTAATGATAAGTTAATATAGCGCGTAAACTCAAACAAATATCACCGGATGGTCTAAACGTATTGCTCAGAGAGAGAGAGAGAGAGAGAGAGAGAGAGAGAGAGAGAGAGAGAGAGAGAGAGAGAGAGAGAGAGAGAGGGGGGGGGAGACAAAACTAATAATAATAATAATAATAATAATGTATTAAAACTGAAAACATTGTTTATTCTGCCGTTATGTGTGCTCTAAATGTAACAATAACTTTCGGACTGATTCATCCGTTTCCGAGTATCGTAGACCATACGGCAGGATAAGCATAAGTTCGGCTTTTCAGGACTTATTCCTCGTTTTACAAATTATATTGGTCTGTTCTATCACAACTGTATCTGCAGAAATTACTTTTTTCCTATACTACGACGAATAAAATGTCAAGCACAAGGTAAATTTGTAATCTAGCTGTTATCCCTAGACAGGAAGAGATGTTGGGATGTTGAAAGACAGTAAACGACAGATTTGTTGCTAGGGAATCTCCAAGCACCCAGTTCGCTTTATAACAGTTGCATAGGTATAGCTTACATTATTTTTTATCATACTTTTGCATATTACTAAATAAGACTTCTGAGAATGACAGACTGCAGCGACGTTGTCAGGAGATGTCAGATACTTTCTAAACCCGTCTGGACCCACCAAAAAATAGTAATAACTAGTCAGACTACAAATATGTCTACTTGATTTTTATGAGTAACACTGGTTGTTTACTTGCAAAATTACTAATTAAATACAACCTAGTTTATTCATATATTGATAAAAGTTGTGCCCTTTTTGGGAATATTACAGTAAACTGTAATGTTTCCTTTTTTAGCCATTCTATAAGATAACAAAACAATGAACTGAGACATAAATTATGATGTAAAATTAATTTAAAATTGTTGTTTTGTCAGATTTATATACAAGGAACACATTTGTAATATTTACAGTATGTTCTAATTAACTCACTGCCACTATTGAATCAGGAGATTCAACCGCGCGGACAAATATTTCTATAGATCCATATCCTGAGCTAATATTTTCCAACCATTCCCTGTACCACACACCTTTCTAATCATAGTTAATTTCATTCCCCGATGTCATTATTGGTCCACCTACTGGGCTATTTCCCTCAAGTTTCATAAGTTTCCATGTCCCTTTTTAATTCCTCTTTCGTGTCACATGCCTTAATCATCAGTTCATCACAGAGCACGATGCTTAAATTGTCTCTTTTCTTATTGCACCTGGCTTCCCCTAAAGACCATGTACCTCTGTTGACCAGTTTGTTAGCCACTCTTTGGACCAAAAATTGTTATGAACATTTTAGTCTCAAATATCCAAATTTTCTAACTCTCTTAACGTAAGAGACCATGTTTCACATCCATATAACTAGAAGAATCTCCTTTATATATATATATATATATATATATTACTTTAGCATTTTTGAGAAGTTTAAAATTTTTGAGCAAAGTAATAAAACAAAGGAAATGAAAGTTTTAAGGAAAATCGTAGGAAAATCGCCGAGAGAGAAAATTCGCAGCTCTGTTATTAGAGAAGAATATGAAATTGAATCTATAAACCTTCTTCTTGTATCTTGTAAGCCCATGTTTCCGTTTACTGAGATATATGCGCTCTCCTCCTACAGGGAAGAATTTGAACCATACTAAACACTTGTTTTCGTATAGATGTCATTTGAGTGGTCCGTGGTCAGCGTTCCGCCTCATACTGACATCTAGGAAACCAAGGTAGTACTAGGACGGGAAAATTCGGTACATTTTGCTTAGACGCCTTTTCATTTAGGCTTAAGGATCTTTTACGAGCCTGAAAATCTTCAGACTCGGGACCCACGGCTTAAAGTCCCTCCCGGAGGACTCGCTCTCTGGATTTTTTCATCCTAAAAAATCCATCGACCCCGGCCGGATTTGAACCCGCGACCCTCGGGACCAGAGGCAAGGAGCATAACCACTAGTCCACCGCGGCGAATACCTATAAACCTCTGGATAAAAATTGAAGACTAAATTGGAACGATACGTAGATATAATGGAGAACATATATTAGTGAAGAAAGTGCATGACTGGACACCTCAAAGAAAAGGCTATTAGGAAGACCACAATAACGATGGAAGGACGTCACCATACCCCGAACCTGAAGTGAATGAACATGCAACAAGCTGCCAGATTTCATGCGTAGAGGAACAAGAAGAATTCTAGAGAATGAAGGTAATCATTTTTAAAGAGCGACTGTAATTTTTCGTCTTTGTCCTGGGTAAATTATTACATTCCAAGTAAATAAATTTTAATTCCATAGTCATTGAAATTACCCTTCAAGGTCTAGGTGGCTAAAGCTATTAATATTTTGAATGTGACCATGATCAAGGTTTCCTGATAACAATCAACTTACGTGGTATATATTTTCCCGTTCACGATTGTCACTTGTTTCTGACGTTAAGTTCGTCGTCTTTTTGCATACTAAGCGTGTACAGTCTTGCTGACATAACTGTATCTCTACAACCCATAAATAAATTCACCATCAGCTTATATTATTTTCCATTAATTAAAGGGCGTGAAATATTGATAGAGCTATCAGTAAATAATCTGATTTCATAATCAATTGAGTTGGTGTTTACATGATGAAAATCCATATTTATTAATTAAATAAACATAAAACGTAGTTTTATTTGATTTTCATATTTATTATATAATTCAGTGACAGCTGTTTCGGTACACTGTACCTTCTTCAGACATGTTAACAAATTATGAATTGTGTTCCAACTGATCTAAGCAACAATACAACAATATTTATTTAAATTTTTTAATTTAACAAAGGGGATTCATTCAAATCAAGTTGAGAATTTAACAGTTTTTTACTACTTTTAAATTTATTAATTTCTACAGCCTCCAAAAGATCTAACTTCTTACCCTTATCACAAATATGTAAAATTTCAAAATTTGGATTGAAACAATGATTAAATTGGAATAGGTGGTTAGCATATTTTGAATTTTCTAAATTTCTGTTATATGCTCTCATGTGTTCATTTATCCGAGAGATAAAAGGTCTACCAGTTTGTCCTATATAGACATTGTTACATGTGCCACACTTCAATTTATATACACCTGATAATTTTTCTTTTTTTTTTTTGTTAACAATAAAACCAAAACAAAAACAAGAAAAATTATCAGGTGTATATAAATTGAAGTGTGGCACATGTTACAATGTCTATATAGGACAAACTGGTAGACCTTTTATCTCTCGGATAAATGAACACATGAGAGCATATAACAGAAATTTAGAAAATTCAAAATATGCTAACCACCTATTCCAATTTAATCATTGTTTCAATCCAAATTTTGAAATTTTACATATTTGTGATAAGGGTAAGAAGTTAGATCTTTTGGAGGCTGTAGAAATTAATAAATTTAAAAGTAGTAAAAAACTGTTAAATTCTCAACTTGATTTGAATGAATCCCCTTTGTTAAATTTAAAAATTTAAATAAATATTGTTGTATTGTTGCTTAGATCAGTTGGAACACAATTCATAATTTGTTAACATGTCTGAAGAAGGTACAGTGTATCGAAACAGCTGTCACTGAATTATATAATAAATATGAAAATCAAATAAAACTACGTTTTGTATTTATTTAATTAATCTAATTTCAAGTTAAACACTACTAAGATTATCAGTTGCCAACAAAAATTCATACAAGAAATACACTGAATGGTCAGTGCTAAGAGGAGCTAAGTAATTTTGTACAACTTTTAAAAATACTCAGTGCTTAATTTTAAATCAAGATTGAAAGACCTTGTTCCTTTATTTTAAAAATCTAGACTATGTTTACAATTTTTATAGCATATTCCATTTAAAGACTATTTAACGAAAAGAAATTTTAAATTCGTATTTAATTTTAAATAGCATAAGGATATACATAAATACACTTGGATGTCCCCAGATGGAGAAACTCGGAACCAGATAGATCATGTATTAGTGGATAAACGCTGGCACAGTAGCATCATTGATGTTAAATCAGTTAGAGGGACAGACTGCAATTCGGATCATCATCTGGTCAGAGTGAAAATCAGACAACGGCTATCGCTTATGAGAGGAACAAACGCTAAAGATGATTCTGTGAAATTTGAATTAAAAAACTTGAAAAATGATGAAATGCGGCAAGAATACCAAATCAAAATTGCTAATAGATTTGAAGTACTGGAATCTTCAGATGACAATGTGGCAAACGAAGAAGAAACTGATATAAATAAAGAATGGGAGGCTATAAGAGATACTATTAAATTGTCAGCATCAGAAAGCATTGGTTGTTTAAAAAGAGGCAAAACAAGAAATGGTTTGATGAGGAATGTGCCGACATTGTAAAGAAAAGAAAGCTAGCAAAAATGAAATGGTTACACGAGCCAAATGAGGTAAATTTAGAGCAATTGGGTAGTATTAGACGGGAAACCACCAAGTTACTAAAGAGTAAAAAGAGGGAATATTTGAGAGAGAAGATTAATGATCTTGAAATGAATGCAAAAAATAGGAACATTAGAGAATTATATCAGGGAATTGGTATAGAGAAGAAAGGGTTTCAGGCTAGAACAAACATAATTCGGAATGAAAATGGGGATATGATTGCAGATTCCAGGAGTATATTAAATAGATGGAAAAGTTACTTTAATCAGCTATTAAATGTACATACAGAACAGGACATTGAGCAGGATAATTTACAGACAGCAGAAATGCTAGTCGCAGAGCCAAGTGCATTAGAGGTTGAAATGGCGATTGAAAAATTGAATATGTATAAAGCATCAGGTTCAGATGAGATCCCAGCAGAACTGATAAAATCAGGGGGAGAAAAATTGATGGACAAGATACGCTGGTTGCTTAGTATGATTTGGGAAAAAGAAGCTCTTCCAGATGAATGGAAGGAATCAATTATCGTACCAATTTATAAGAAAGGAGATAAAAGTGATTGCAACAACTATAGGGGCATCTCATTACTTTCAACTTCGTACAAAATTCTAACAAATATATTAGTAAGCAGACTTACTCCCTATATTGATGACATTCTAGGAGATCATCAATGTGCATTTAGAAGAAACAGGTCTACAACAGATCAGATTTTTAGTATAAGACAGATTTTAGAAAAGAAATGGGAATATAATGGTACTGTACATCAACTATATGTAGACTTCAAAAAAGCATATGATTCAATTAAGAGGGAGAAGTTATATAGTATCCTGCTGGAGTTCGGAATTCCTAAAAAGTTAGTTAGACTTATACGAATGTGTCTAAATGGCGCAAAGAGTAGGGTGCGTGTAGGCAAACAGTTTTCGGACACTTTTGAAATCCAGAATGGGTTGAAGCAAGGAGATGCACTATCTCCTCTACTATTTAATTTTGTACTAGAGCATGCCATTAAATCTTTAGAGAATGAGGAAGGCTTACAACTGAATGGTATTAATAAGCTGTTAGTTTATGCTGATGATGTAGTACTATTGGCCGATAGCGAGGAGATACTAAAGAACAACACGCACACACTATTGAGTAACACTAAGAAATTAGGACTGGAAGTAAATATCAATAAAACTAAATATATGGTCACACGTAGAAATTCATTATATAATGGAAATGGACAGCTAATGACAAATGAGGGAAATTTTGAGGAATTGGCTGAATTCAAATACCTAGGAACAATAATCACAAATAGGAATGAGATGCACAAAGAAATTAAACATAGGCTCAATTCTGGAAATGCGTGCTATTATGCATTTCAGAGACTCTTGATGTCCCAACTCCTTTCAAGGAACGTTAAGCTGAAAATATATAAAACTATTATTCTACCAGTTATATTATATGGGTGCGAAACATGGACTCTTACTTTAAGGGAGGAAAGGAGATTATGAGTATTTGAGAATAAAGTACTTAGGAAAATTTTTGGACCAAAGAGAGATGAACAGACAGGTGAATGGAGAAGACTACACAACAATGAACTACATGGTCTTTATAGGAAGCCAGATATAATAAGAACAGTTAAGTCTCGTAGACTGCGTTGGGCAGGACATGTTGCGCGTATGGGGAATGGGAGACTTGCATGGAAGCTTCTTGTAGGAAAGCCAGAGGGAAAACGCCCAGTTGGTAGACCAAGAATGAGGTGGGAGAATAACATTAACTATAATTTGAGGGAAGTAGATTATACAGGGAATGATTGGAAAGCATTAGCTCAGGATAGGGATGTGTGGAGAGCTTATGTCCGTGCGCCATGAACCTACGGGTTCGATAGTGCCAGTGAGTAAGTAAGTATTTAATTTTAACTTTCGCAACACACAAAATGCTTAATTATTATCTAATCTACATTTAATCCTATATGTTTTCAATATATTCTTCTTACTTTCTTATTCCTATCATTTATCCTCCTATTTCTATTTATCTTTGCTTGTTTTTTTCTCACTTTTGTTTAATGTTACTTCGTGATTTGATTTTTCAATCAAAAAATCAATCGTATTTACATATTCGTTCAAAAATAAATTGCAATTAATTTAAATTAATTTATTACTCGATCAATTCTTTTATATGTCAGCGAAGCCTGTACTATCAAAAGGCAGCCGAAAGGTTTACAACAACCGAAATTGGATTCATCAAAACTGTCAGCTACTACCTTCTTGACTATGAAATAAATGAAGAAATCTTCAAATAATTAAAACAGCTACAATTTCCCAGTTTATATTTGATTTGGATAGCGTTGAATTGGGTTTTATGTTGATTTGGATTGGACTGGGTTTTCTGAATTATACAGATTGAACTGGAAAAAATGTAATCAGAATACCCCCTAAAAACCAAATAAAAAATATCCTAACATAAAATTCAAGAGCAACTTGAGAAAGCCTAAGAAATTATGGATAGAAATGAAACCATAAACCTCGTGAAATAATAATAATAATAATAATAATAATAATAATAATAATAATAATAATAATAATAATGCTAATACAACTATTGTTATTATTATTATTATTATTATTATTATTATTATTATTATTATTATTATTATTATTATTAAAAAGCATATGTAAACCAGTATGTATAAATAACTTATATAAAACAAAGCATTTATTTCTCAGAAGAATGTAAGGTAGTGGATATTACGTCTTCATAAATATTGCTTAAATATTTCAGCTTTGTTTTAAAATACCTGCTTATTGTCCACTTGAATGTTACTCTGAAGGTGTGGTCATAATATGTGAAATTCTTTAGCAAACTTATCTGTCAAGGTACCTGTAATATATGTGCACACATACAATCGAAATTATATGGTCTATTATTTCCTATAATAACAGAGAATGTGATATAACGATTTCTTTACCGCATACACTCGTCAGATATCATATCAGTTAATTAACTAAATAAAGGAACATATTTGATACTAATGAAAATTCATTTAATTTATTCCTCTTCCCCAAAGCTTGCTGCTTATTCCAGATTTTGAGTAAATTTATTCAACAAATAAGTTCATTGAATAACACCTTGGTCATTCGTAAAGTGATGCACTCGTACTAATAACGATAAATAATAATAATCATCATCATCCAGCATCATAGCAGCTGCCGCCGTCTTCCGAAAACCAAACGCCATTCCTCTCTGTCCATCCATTGATCTTCCTCCAATCCTCTTACATTCACAGCTGCTTGTACCCCTTCTATCCAAGTTTTCTTCGGTCTTCCTCTCTTCCTCCTTTTTATTGGGATCCATTCCATAACAATTTTAGGCAATCTTTGCTCTGGCATTCTTTTGACATGGCCATACCACTGTAATCTTTTCTTTTCTATAATGTCCGGCTCCTCTTGTACACCCATAATTTCCCTTATTTCTTTATTTTGTATTCTATCCATTCTAGATTTTCCAGCTGATCTTCTTAAAAGATCCATTTCTGTACTTTTTTTTTATTTTCTTAGTAGGAATTTGCCAGACTTCAGCACCATATGATAAATTATGGTTTGATATATTTGTAATTTTCTATTTTTTGTAATATTTTTGCTCCACCAAACAGAGTTTAAAGCATTTATTGCTTGTTTTGTTTGTGCGATTCTATTTTTAATTTCCACTGTGTTATCGCCTGAATGGTCTAATTTTGTTCCTAAATAAGAAGTGCATTCAATACTAGATTTTAGTTCTTCTCCATTGTTGAAATAATAATAATAATAATTAATAACAATAATAATAATAAAATAAGAATTGCTTTCTACACACATAGAATGGAGGATATTACGAAAATTAAAAAGTATAGCCTACTGCTGATAACTAAAATTCATTAAGATATACAAATTGCAGGATATAAAGAACACATATCTTCAGGAAGAAAATAGCTGCAGAAACGGTTTTTTCGTCTAGAGCTTATGCCGTTGCCCAGCTCGCAACATACCTAGGGTTGATCTCCAATCGAGATAAAATTTCTCGGCGAGGTTTAATTCGTGGGGCACAAAAAAATGTCTACAGTGGAATAGATTAAACTAACGTAAGGCGAAGACAGATAGATAAGGAGAGGAATTGTTTGTTTATAGGATCACAAAGTAAAGTATTAAAATATATTTCTGGCAGGTGTCGTCATCAACTAGAATATTTTTTTTTAATTTTTTAAGAACTGCGGCTCTTTCGTAAGCCGGCTTCCATCTTCAACAGAAGAATAAACTAACTGTTGTTTTGCGACGCTTTTGACATCAGCGACCTTCCAGCTTCGTTCATAGCTACTGACTGCTATTTTGCAATTTCGTATAGAAGTCTGTATGAGTTATGTGTGTTCTCATTTAAAATTAAATCGTTGTTTACCTCCTTTAAGATTTGAAGTTCCTCTAATATGTTTATCGTTGTTAGAATGCTTTCTTTATAAATTATAGTAAGACTTTTTTATATTGTATTCATGCGGTGGCCGGCCGGCGTTGACGTGTTCAGCGTAACTAGATTTTACTTCCGTGTACATAAAGGAAGTAAACAAGGATTTAATTTTAAATACGAACACACCTAACTTATACAACCCTCTAGACGAAATTACAAAACAGCAATCAATAGTTACCGACGACGCTGTAAGCCCGCTGATGTCAAAAACCTCTCAAAAAAACAACGGTTAGTAGCACATATCCTCCTGCTGAAGATGAAAGCCGGTTTCCGAAAGATCTACAGTTCTCAAAAGTTTTTTTTTTCAATTTTTGTTTAACCTAGATGAAGACAATGGCATCTGCCACGTATCTATTTTAATATTTTACTTTGTGAGAATTTAATTCAACCGAACTTTTTTTTTGTCTAATATCACCAGGTTGTCTTTTATGACATTTCTGGTTTTCTCCCCTAGTATTGGTGGAATTGTAATCCATTTCTTAGGTTGGGGTACCTAGAAGGCAGAGTTACGTTACCCCGATGATATGATGGATGATAAATGATAATGAAACGCCAGGAGAGTCCTTGACCTAAACTTAACTTAAATTCCAGACCATGGGCAACCACAGGAATAATTCCCTGTAAGGAAAAATTCCTATGGTTTGAACGGGAATCGAACCCAGGGCGTCATGAACTGTAGTCAGAAACGCTGACCACTAGCCCATGAGGCTGGTCAAAATTTAAATATTAATTATATCAGAATTTACTTTACAGGATGTCGTAAAAATATGATAATAAATTAGAATTTTGATGTTAGAATACTCCGTATATTAAAATGTATTGTTTAGGATTGAGGAAGAAAATGATTGAAATTATATTAAAAAATAAAAAGAAGATAAAAAATTAAGAGATCGGTACCGGTAGTGTGTTTCCTAGCTCAATTTCAGTAGATCCTGGTGGATTAAAATAGAAATTTTTATAAACTTTAGCTTAAGATTCAGAATGGAATTGTAATTTCTGGAGCTTGATGGAACAAGTCTGTAGAGGATACAGGGGGGGAAAAAAGGTATAAAATGACAGGAATCGCGACAAATTGGCAATTACTTCTGCAGGTTCCTGATGAATGAAGGTGACAACATATGCTTTTAAGGAGTTGGCAGAGAACCAGTTGTCTTGATAGAAAAGCTGTTAACTGTCGCATTGTCTCCTTCATTCCACTCAGAGATTATACAATATGTTGTAGGCTCTTTCTTTCTATCAGAGTAATTAGTAGAGCAAGGAATGTCTTTCAAAACATTCAATTTCACGTTTTCAATGATTGGTCAGAGAGCTCTGAGACAAAGTATTTTTTTAAATTTTATGATCTGTAGAATCAAATAGAACCAAAAATCATAATAATTTGGTAATAATTAGTGAACATTTCATATTCCTTCACATTTTTCAACATTTCAAATTATATTTTTTTCTAATAAGAGTTCTAGGAATTCGTTAAAAAAATCTTTGACTTGACTGCAGTTCTATAATGTTTTGACAATGTAATATGGTAGAATTTTTGGTGCAGTCAAATGTGGAAATATTTTGGAGAAGCAGATATAATAGTAATTTTTTATGAACCATATGAAGTAGACAAACATATGTCAGACTGTCAATGTTGAGATCGCAGAGGCATGCGAATCAAATGGAACTTAATACAAAAGTTAAATCCATTTTTGATAGATATCCAGAGCGAACAAGATCAAGGAGTCGACCGAGATCAAGATGGTGGTACTGTATGTGGCGGGATCTGCAGAGGGCAAAAATGAGAAATTGGAGACAGCTGTCGAGGGACAGGGATGAATGGAGGAGAGCTACAGAGGAAGCGAAGGGCCACCTGGGCTGTTGTGCTAAATAAGAAGAAGAATATGGTATACAAGTGAAAATTCCTCACTATCTCATTCTGAACGAGATAATTAGATTTTAAAACAGGAAATAATTGGATGAGACATGGAATGAACAATTTAGATGGAGGATTTTGTTCAAAACTCGATCCCCGGTACGAGAACATGAACTTAGATTAATGAATAGAACAACAGTGTTTGAATAATAACTACCTAGCTTTCTCTAGTCAGGTAGCAGACATGTTTTCTACCGAAGTGTAGTCCTCAGATTACCACATTGCCAAAAAGTGAAATTCGTAGTGTATTGCAGCATTAAATGTAGAAAAGATTGCTCTGATAAACTTGAACCTATGCTGGAAAAATACAGGTCTTAATCCACACTATGTGAAATTAGTAACGTCCTTGTAGGTAAGACTAACATTACTAATAAAATCCATATCAAATTCCGTTGAAGTGAATAGTCATAAGTAAAGACCGGATGTTAGGGAAAATGCCTATAATTATTTATTACAGATATTGTAAAAGTGACTTTATATAAGTTCATACCGACGATCCTAGAGTTGTTTTCCATGAAGATCATTTTGCCTATAAATGCCTATTTTAGCATTAAAATGCCTATAAATGCCTATTTGCCATTTTTTCTCGAAACTACGAGTAACTTAGTATCTCAATGAAATTAATTGAAATGGACAAACTTGCCCCTCAATACACTCCCGATAGGCGAAATAACAAGCACCGGCTATTGTCTTTTTCCATCTCATGCACTCCCATTAAGCGAAATAGCCCTAAGCTATGCCCCATTGTATTTTACTCCGGCTCTGAGGCTTGGAGAAAGTTCTATAGTACAGCTTTGCTTCTTTTCAATACAAACATTGCTGAGTGACAAGAAGGATAGATGGCTCAAGCTTTCTTTCTCTGTCTCACACCTGGTGCTGATGAAACCTTTAAGTGAGTGGCAATATTATTTTTGTTGTTGGTAACACTGAATCCAGTCTGTAGTCCACGTTCACAGAGAGGTGCTTTAAAGCCAAAATGGTGCGACAAGTGTATTTGGCTTTTTTTTTTTACCTTTAGAACAGTTGTTTTGTGATGCCTAAAGAACGGACAACAGTAAAAGACAAACTGACCAATTTCGTGAAAGAATTTGGTGCGGAAATATTCTCAAGTGACGGTTCAATATTGTTTTGCAAAGTGTGTAAAATTTCAGTGAATTTCGCGAAGAAGTGCCATGTTTCGCAGCACATACACACTGCAAAACATAAGTATGCTCTTTGTAAGAAGACAAAACAAGTTCCAAAATCATCTCTGATATCTTCATATGCTATTGATAGCATATGTTATATTCTTTACGTAAGCCTGTAAATATGTATGTTGTCCATTTTTAAAGAGCCTATTTTGAACTTTTTAGTGCCTATATTAATGATTTTAGTGCCTTTTTGCCTGCCTATTTCGAATTTTTTTAATGCCTAACATCCGGACTCTAGTCATAATATAAATTTAAAATAATAAAAAGTACCTATTGGTAGGTGCCACCGTCCTCAACTCTATTAAAGTGGTGTATTAAAAATATTATTTGGAGGCTTTTCGGAAGTTAATTTCCATCATCAGCAGGATGAGTATGCTCTACTAGTTGATGTATCTAAGATGCTGTAGAAGTTGATGAGTCAGTTGCTACTAGCGAAGCATCAAGACCATCAACGTCTACAACGTCTTAGATACATCAACTAGTAGCGCATACTCATCTTGCTGATGATGAAAGTTAACTTCAGAAAGGCCTCCAAATAATATTTTAAATACATTATTTTTAAATAGAGTTGAGGAAACGGCACCTGCCAACAGATACATTTTTTTTTATCTTAAGACTAGCATTATTTTTACTTACCTCAAACTGTCAAATATAGATAGACGTATGCTCCCATTGTATCATGTGACGTGGAGTTTACTTTTTCATAAAACAAAACAATTCTGACAGGCAAGCGTTATAGTTTACCATCATAAAATATAGAAAAGCTTCTAATTGTCCATTGCGAACAGAATTGTCAATTGGATTGTTCAAAGAACAAGTAGACCGAGTCCAAAAACTGTGCCAGACCCATTTCATAAAAAAACGAACCTTAAAATAAATCTAACTACATTTCATTTAGATAGATAGATTTCACAAAACTCATAGTTTAAGAGTAAATCTAAGAGTAATTGAATCGCGGAGTTGAAAAAGAAAGAAACTCCAAGTACCCTACTTTGAGAAAACCTTAAAAAGAACAACATAACTTATTACAGCTTGCTCTGACAAATTTTTGACCAATTACAATATTGATCCTCTGCTTACGGGATTGCAAATATAGCAAGAACTCATAATGTTTATAGTATATACGTGTTTTATCGACCTTCGAAGGCAGTGGAGTTTCTTCCTTTTTCAAATCATCCAAAAATTAATACAAAATTATTACATAAATAAACTTCATTAGTAATTATAAGACAATAAAACTATATTAAAACCTCAAATACACCAAGAAACACATTTTTAAGCATTATTTGCTTTCCTTTGCCATCCTATGGAGACTGACCATTAACCATAAGCGATGTTAAACGAACGATAGTTTTTAATCAGAAGTGGGAGGTTATGAATGAGTCGGAGAAATTTCTTGTAATATCTCACCTCATAAAGTTGTGTGTTTACACGATACCGTTTTCAAAAGTATAATTTGACTTCCATCTTCAGTCAAACTGAGTTGGACTTTGATTGCAATTATAATTTTGAAACCGATATCGTTAAATGGGTGCGAAACATGGACTCTTACTTTAAGGGAGGAAAGGAGATTACAAGTATTTGAGAATAAAGTACTTAGGACAATTTTTGGACCAAAGAGAGATGAACAGACAGGTGAATGGAGAAGACTACATAACAATGAACTACATGGTCTTTATAGGAAGCCAGATATAATAAGAACAGTTAAGTCTCGTAGACTGCGATGGGCAGGACATGTTACACGTATGGGGAATGAAAGACTTGCATGGAAGCTTCTTGTAGGAAAGCCAGAGGGAACACGCCCAGTTGGTAGATCAAGAATGAGGTGAGAGAATAACATTAACTATGATTTGAGGGAAGTAGATTATAGAGGGAATGATTGGAAAGCATTAGCTCAGGATAGGGATGTATGGAGAGCTTATATCCGCGCGGTCATGGACTTACGGGTTCGATAGTGCCAATGAGTAAGTAAGTAAGTATATCGTGAAAACACGCAACTTTATCAGATGAGATATTAAAAACATTTTCTCCGACTAATTCATGGACGACAGCTTTTTCACTTTTTGCAAATAAACTTGAGAAAGCTTTTTTACATATTTATAGTCTTACAGATAGCATTTCTACTTCTGATTCATTTTCTGTCATATTAATACCAAACAATCACAATAAAATCTGGTAATATTTAACAATAACGTAACAGTTACAATTCGTTAGATTATTATCGTGTAAAACTGCAGATTAAATTTTTCACGTACGTATTTGGCGCTACCGCGTAGCTACCCAATGAGGTAAGAACGAAGAAACTCCGGAGATTCTTCCTTCTTCAACTCAGTGCTAACTTTACTGATGCACCATTGCAAGCAGAATAGTCGGGAGTTTCTCCCTTGTTTCGCCACGTCATGTGTCGAAGAAAGATTTACAATTTGTATATCTTAACTCATCGAAAAAAAATTAGAGTATCTTCCCTTTTCAACTCAGCGATTCAATTGCAATGATAGTTCTGAAGTACTCCCTACAATATTAATTGTGGATTAATATTTAACTTCTTGTTTCTCCAAATATGACATACTGGAATTGGTCTATTTGTTCTCTGAACCATTCTATTCATGGTATTGTTATATTTGCATATAGTGAAGTTCGGTATATTTATACAACATAAATAGAAATAATTTCAAATTGTACCTAGTCTAAATTTCGTCAGTGTTATATTTCATAGAAGCCTGATTGTTTTGGTTACCGTGTTTTTTTCTTGTTTATGTATGAGATTTGTAATTAAATATAAATGACTATTTAACTCATGCCCCATGGGAGTCAATAACCGATCACGTTTCAATTAATTTTGTTTTACAGCTAATCACAGCCGTGTTTCACCTCGATCTTCATCTACTTGTGTTTATCACATTAAAGAAAGCTCCTACTTTTTTTAATATTCTGAACAGGTCAGAGCATTATTTTGCAGTGACTGACTCTCGAACAAATACGTTAAATATAGCAAATAATGAATAGATTCCTTCGGACTACTTCTTCTTCTTCTTAAACTTAATTTGTAGGATTTCCATCCTGTTTATTTCCAAAATCACTCCTCGGAGGAAGACGTACTGGATGTGCATTCACTGTCTATCCATCTATTGGCAGGTCTTCCTCTTGTTCTTCTCCCGTCCATTGGTCTATCTTCTTTAGCTCTTTTTGCAAGCCGGTTTTCTTCCATTCTTTCTATATGACCTTTCCAATATTTTCGTCTATTCTCATCACTTCATGACTCGTGAATTTATCGATAATTCGGAAATCGCTTGTGGCATTACTATAGACTATTTAACTCATGCCCTAAATGGGAGTCAATGGGAGTCAATGACCAATCACGTTTCAATGATTTTTTATTTACAACCAATCACAGTCGTGTTTCGCCTAGAATTTACCAACTAAAGCTTATCATAATAAAGAAAGCACCTCCTTTTTAACATTCTGAATAGGTCACAGCATTATTTGCAGTGACTGACTCTCTAAGAAATACGGCTACCAGATTTTATATATATTGCGTTCCTTTGGCAATAAATAATACGATCTGGTTGCAGTGACGAACAAAAGAAGCAAATGAAGTGTACCAATCGTTTCTCATTTGTTTTCAGACATCGCCGTTTACATTAAATATATAAATATTTTAAAATAACTATATTTAAATAATGATTTGTGAGTAAACAGCTTAATTTTATTCGTTAAATAGTCCTAACAAATGCCACTCTTGGTTTCCAAATTCTCTTGATCTCTAGTCGTGAATTTATCGATAATTTGGAAATCACTCGTGGCATTACTTATGATAAATTAATTGATTGTGTTATTCTATTCTATTACCTCGGTTTAACCTCTCATCTTATAGGAATTTGTTACATGCCACACGCCACCCGGACCTTATAATAACACGACCTGTCGGGAGAGAAATTTTAAACTCGGATCACACACTTACTTTTTTTAACACACAATGACACAGAGGGTCTTCCCGAATGAGTGGTCAGCTCAATGTCAGGGCCTCCTCCGAGATAACAAACATTAAGACGAAAAATACCATTCACACACACATTCATACTAAACACATCGAATATGATAATGACGTTTATGATGGGCAGATAATATTCGGAGATCGTTTTGGGCCTTAAAGTTTCCTGATATTTGTCTTACATCGTAATAGGTCTAGCCTCAATTTTATCAAAAAGATAGTTGAAGATCGAGAAAAATCTTCCCCCTTTGAATGTGGATTTGATCCTAAAAATTCTGTTCGATTACCATCGCTGCGATTCTTTTTAATCGCAGTTATCTTTTTAATTTTTTATGTAGAAATTGCCCTTCGTAAGGAAAAACCCCGAAAAAACCATCGCCAGAAAACTTGTCCCGACCGGGGATCGAATCGAAACAGGGTCCTTTGCATTTTCTGTGTGTGTGGTGTATGAGTGTGTTTATTGTAAAGTTATGTGTGTTAGAGGTAGATATGTCAATCAAGTAATCTGTTTTATGAATCGGTTTAGATGTTATACCTGGTCTTTTGTGATCAAAAGTTTTGTCGGTGAGAAGAGTTTTGCCACAGCCTACGTTAAGATAATCTGTAGTTAATATTTTTATTTTACGGTCCTTTCAGTAGCATATTTAATTAACGTTGCAATTCAAAACGGCCGACAAGTTTTGCTTAGATGTTTTGTTTCAGACTTGAGTTTATTTCAATACTAATAAAATTCATTATTAAAACCGTTGAGGTGGAGAGTCATAAAATAAAATAAGTTAAAATATACATTCTTAGGTAAGGTCCGTCGTCCTCAACTTATAAAATATGTATTCTTTATGCCTGTAGGCCTTTCAGAACATCCGTTCCATCTTCAGCAGGTCCTTCTTTGCTACAATAACTAGTATGATAGTTGATGCCGCTGGTTGTCGTGACTCACAACACCACATTAGGACCAGCGGCATCAACCATCATACTAGTTATTGTAGCAAAGAAGGACCTGCTGAAGATGGAACGGGTGTACTGAAAGGCCTACAGGCATAAAGAATACATATTTTATAAGTTGAGGACGACGGAGCTTACCTAAGAATGTATATTTTAGCTTATTTTATTTTAAGTTTATTTACCCATGGCTTTACTTCCCCTCTGATGGATGCTGAGGATTTTTACGCACTTAAAAATCCATCGTTTCGGGCTGAGTTTCAACCTGGGAACTTCGAAACCAAATGCAAGCATGGTAACGAGTAGTTCACTGGGACTAATACACGAAATAAAATAAAAGGAAAAGAAAAAATAAAGACATGGTACAAAAATATCACTACTCTTGGACTCATATTCAGAAATAAACAGAGCTGAAAGCAGTACATTATGAACATCAACTCGTCCAGATTACCGAAGACAAAAATGAGACATTTTAAAAAGAAAATGACGATTCATGTACCCCATGGAAAGGAAAACAATTTCAGAGATCACATAAATTCTTCTAGACCTAGTCATGACACAATGATAATGATGGTTATGTATATATTGAAGAGACATATATATATATATATATATATGAAAATTTCGAAATTTCAAATGATGTGCGAACGATACATAAAACATTTAAGAACAAAACAAGAAGAGATAGGCCACTAGATTGAAGTTTTGTAAAACATTGGCAGTTCCTGAATTACTTTATTGGAGTGAAACTTGCGTAATGGCCAAAAATTACAAAGTAGAATACGAAAGAACAAAAGGCTGCACAAGATTGTATCGGATATAGAAAGAAGGTATAAGAACATACTTAAATATATATCCACTAAATGAAAAAAAAAATGAAAGAATACAAAGATAAATGGTTTAGACATGTAGAAATAATTAATGTAACAAGATTACCAAATGGATAATAAAGTGTGCATAAATAATCTTGTATTTGCTGACGATGTAATCATAATACAGAAAAATGAAGACGACTTACAGAAATCAATGCATGCATTAAATGAAATATGTAAATTATACGATCTAAAGATTTCTGTAAGGAAAACGAAGACCATGGATTTTAGAGGAAGAGATCCAGTGAGACCCAAAATTATTTTAGAAAATCAAAGTATAGAACAGGTGTCTAGTTTCAAATATTTGGGCTGTGATGTTGGCTACAATGTGGAAAGAGATATTGACTCCAAAATAAATAAATTTCAGACGGTGTGTGGAACAATACAGAGAACATTCAAAAATAAAATCAGAAAAGAAACCAAGATAAAAATGTATAATGTTATGGCGGTTCCCACAATATTGTATGGATGTGAAACTTGGGCTCCAGTGAAAAGACAGAAGGATAGAATACAGACGGCGGAGATGAGGTTCCTAAGACAAGTAAAAGAATGTACAAGACTTGATAGAATAAGAAATGAGGATATAAGAGAAGAATTGAAAGTACAGCCTTTATTGGATAAAGTCACGAATTACAGACAGAAATGGATTGATCACATGGATGGAATGAGTAAGGAGAGATATCCATTGTTAGCAAAAAATTATCAAGCAAGAGGAAGACGTGATGTTGGAAGACCTAGAAGACGTTGGGCTGATGCATTATGAAGTCGGAACGGGCAATTGCCTAATCCCTGGAGTGATGATGATGATGATGATGATGATGATGAAGGTTACCAAAGACAGCATTTAACTACAAGCCAAAAAGATCAAGGAATATAGGAAGGCCAAAGATGGACAGAAAAGATGAAGAGAACTAATCCGAGGCGGAACAAGCAGTTTGTCTAGCCTGTGGAGTGAAGAAGAAGAACAAGATGATGATGATGGTGATGATTATGACGAATATAATAATGATATAACAATATACTACACACAAACTCATAAACATGCACTCGTCTTACACTGCTCTCTATACATAATATAAGCATTCATAACGTGGTTTGTGTAAGTAGTGCGTAAATTGAATATAGCCAACATTAACACAATATTATTCACTGCGGAACCCGAAGAACGAAAGGTGCAATGGATGGCATTGGAACATACCTACAATATAACAACTTTGGTGAGTGTACAACATTGAAATTCTTTCGTTTCTTATTAGTCTAGAATTTATTCATAATAGAATATATAAACGTGGGCGTAAGATTATTTTTACAGATACTTATCCAGGAATAATTGTAATAATTAAAGGTCAGTTGCAACCTCAGGATATTCTTATGAAAGAGAAGAAGGGGGAGGACAGATGATTGGAACTAGATTTCAATGGCTGAAGCAAGCCAGTTTCTCATCATCGTAAACATGGTGTAATGATGTTGGGGAAATACGCAACAGATATAATCTCATAATGTTATCAGAACTTATGTCCGGGTCAAATTTCCAATTGTAAACTATTTTTTTCATTTATATTTTAGCCTCGACCGAGGCTTATGGGCCTGTCAGTTTAAATTATGAAATTTATTGCTACTAGTGGGTGTAGCTACTACCAAAATAATATACGGCACCGTGCCTATTGAATGAATAAGATATCAAGCTACAGAAGGTTAAGGTTACCAGTACAATTCGCACTGCTACGAGTAGTTGGAATAATATATTCGTAACTGCTGTAAATTATTTTATTTCGTTTCAGTAGTTTGCGATCTTAAAAATGGTCTACAGATGGAACATCATAGTATTATACACTGTAGTAATATTCACAAAATGGTCGCAACAATTTGACTACCTATGAATAAACCATAGGTAGGATAATAATGTTACAAGTAAACAAGCAAAAATTACATTTCGTAGAAATTACGATGATATAAATAGTAAATTCATATTAGTATTCATGAACCTAAATACAAATTAATAATTTCACGTCACAAAAAATAAGTATTTTACAATCTGTGATACAATTTGCATATTCATTCCATTGTTACACGTGATATTGCAATGTCTGATTACAGATTCATAACTGTGTATTTGCATCAACAACAATAATAATAATAATAATAATAATAATAATAATAATAATAATAATATATTATCCTAATTTATTATTATTTTGTACAATACCAACAAATAGTGTTTCTGGAATTTTCTCACAATAATAATTTAATAATATATCATTCTAATTTATTATTATTTTGTACAACTAACTAACTCACTGGCACTATCGAACCCGTAGGTTCATGGCCGCGCGGACATAAGCTCTCCATACATATCTATCCTGAGCTAATGTTTTCCAATCATTCCCTGTATAATCTACTTCCCTCAAATCATAGTTAATTTTATTCACCCATTCTCATTCTTGGTCTACCAACTGGACGTTTCCCCCTGGTTTTCCTACAAGAAGCTTCCATGCACCTCTTTCATTCCCCATTCGTGCCACGTGTCCTGCCCATCGCAGTCTACGAGACTTAACTGTTCTCATTATATCTAACTTCCTATAAAGACCATGCCGTTTACTGTTATGTAGTCTTCTCCAATCACCTGTTTGTTCATCTCTCTTTGGTCCAAAAAATTACCTAAGAACTCTATTCTCAAATACTCGTAATCTCCTTTCCTCCCTTAAAGTAAGAGTCCACGTTTCACATTCATATAATATAACTGGTAGAATAATATTTTTATATATTTTCATTTTCACGTTTTTTGAAAGGAATTGGGAAGTCAAGAGTCTCTGTAATGCATAATAGCACACATTTCCAGAATTTAGCCTATGTTTAATTTCTTTGTGCATCTCATTCCTATTTGTGATTATTATTTCTAGGTATTTGAATTCAGCCACTTCCTCAAAATTTCCCTCATTTCCATTGTATAATGTATTTCTATGTGTGACCATATATTTAGTTTTAGTTAATGCCAACAAATAGTCTTTCTGGAATTTTCACGCAATAATAATTTAGTAATATATCATTCTAATTTATTATTATTTTGTACAATGCCAACAAATAGTCTTAACGATGGCAAATTGTAATTCACTTGTAAGGATGTTGCTCTTAGAAGGCGTAGTTAGGTTACCTCGATGTTATGATGGTTGATAAATGATAATGAGGCACCAGGAAAGTTCTTAATCCTAACCTTGACCTAAATTCCAGATCATGGACGATCTGTAAGGAAATATTTATGTGATCTGACCGGAAATCAAGGCAAGGACGTCAAAGAACTCTGATCACTAGACAATGATGATGGTCTTATTATTATTATTATTATTATTATTATTATTATTATTATTATTATTATTATTATTATTATTATTATTATTATTATTATTATTATTATTAATCTCACATATTTTGATATAGCCCTATTACTTTTATTTCTATTTTATCTTCAAGTAGTCCTAATAACTTCGACATTAAACCCACATAGGACCTATCTATGGGCTAAATTATTCGGAGTACATTTTAGGGTGTCTTCTTGTATCGATTGATGAATATGCATTAAAATAATGAAATTGTGCATATTGTAAGTATTAAAAGTGTTTTAAGAATTCGCTTCGGAATACATCTCAACTCGTTCCTAAAAAAACTTTAATCCTTCCTTGTAACTATCCTGTGATAGGTTTACTTTTACCGAGAGAAGTTGTTCTATAAATTTTGTTTGGCTTTACGGATCTAGAGGTATCGAGTCCACCTCTCGATTCGAAATTCTCGAAGTTCATTCTAACTAAGGTAGACGGATTTTTTATTTGAGGAAAATTCGAAGAAGCGACCTGACAGGAACTTAAAAACCATAGCTCCTGTGTGACACGTTACAGAACACTTCGGTATGGAACGAGTATATATGCGAGCATTTTCAGGTATAGGAGCTCACCTTCTAATGGCATTAATGCTGTAAAACAACGTTAATCTCAGCAATCTTCAGAGTGTAACAAAATTTAATACTCGAATTTCTGCTGATATAAAAGGGATCAAATTAAACAGTTTTCATTAAATTGGAATGTCTGTTAATTTGGACTTTATATTCTATCTCACAAAATATATTGCGTATTGTCACACCATAGATATTAATTATATCCTTACATATGGCGTTTTTAAAGAATGAGATTCACAACATAATATATAACATTGTTGTTATTTTATTTAATGGCGCTCTTCAAATGTTAAGTTCATCAGTGACGCAATTCTAATCTGTGCGTTAAAAGAGGCGACAAATTTTGCTGAAAGGCCTCTTTTTCAAGCTTGAAATTCTTGTACATGCCGTAAATCCACAATACGGGACCACGGATTTAGATCCCTTCCTAATGAAGCCATAAGGCCTGAAAAATGTATTGACCCTTACTGGGTTTCAACCCGCGTAACCAGAGGTGAGTATGGTAACAATAAGTTCATTACGACCGACTATAGCAACTATATATTTATTATTTCCTTACATTACATTTTCTTACTTTGCCATTCAATAATAGTGATGATAATAATAATAATAATAATAATAATAATAATAATAATAATAATAATAATAATTATTATTATTATTATTATTATTATTATTATTATTATTATTATTATTATTATTATTATTATTATTATTATTATCATCATCATCATCATCATCATCATCATAAATTATCGTACATTTTAACATAATATTTTCACGGTGGCCCATTATGTGACATAAGGTTCCTGGGTGACGTATTCTGAGGTGGCTATGTTTCCAAGCTCTTGATATCTCCTTCTCCCGGTTTGACATGGTGCAATAGCCTACTCTAGAACCTTAAACTGCTCTTATAAGTTTTACAAATATGGATCGTACGGTCAGTAAGCCGTACGTACTGTTGACAGTCCATTACAATAAGTTGATGTTTGGTAATAATATACTTAAAACAAAAAAACACAATAATATTACAATTAGATATCAATACAATTACATTATATATTAACATAGTTATGTAGAATTATTAAGAATTAATGGTATTGCAATTTGTTAACACGTATATTTATTCCTGAATAAGTGTTGTTCCTATTTTCCGCGTTTTGTCCAGAAATCTACCCAAGTTTATCCAATTTTCTGGGTTTACCAGTAACTCGTAGCATGCTAATCTTTCGCGATTTGAATTTAGAAATCTTTCCGGTAATAATTGATGCCTCCAATTTCTAAATCGTTACATTTTCCCAATGTATCTCGTCATCAAAGCTCCCGCACATTGGACATATTCGCATATCGTGATCGTCGCTAATTTTTTAAAAATTAGTATCATACTTATGGTCAATTTAAATAAACGTAAGTTTGACTTTATTTAACAAATGTTCTCGTATCCTACATTTAAGGAACATAGAAGAATATCAAACTTGAAATAAAATTCACGGTGCAAAATTTCCACCATTTCACGTCCAGCTTTGTACTTCGATGCTAATGACGTCAAATTTTAAAGATCATTGTTAAAAATCTACATTTACCGACATGGTGACCTGAACCCGATTTCTAAACATATATACGATTGTAATTTTGCACATAACCAGCTATTTCTTATAGCAGAATTACGTTTTTTATTTCTTTCCAATTTTTTTTATGAACTTCAAATTTTGTCAATTGTGTTTCGTGTGACCTTGAATAAATTGTACAATGACACATAAACACAGTCAAAAGTGAATATAAAAGTCTCGTTTACCTTCGGAAACGGGCCTAAAAATTATAAAAAATTAGAGATACTTGTAAATGTATAAAAGGCCTGTTATTGAACGCGTGATCCATGCAACCTTGGCTAGTCACAGTCGAACAACACAAACCGTAACATTCTCCTCTGGAATGAATAGAATAAAAGGGCACACACATGAAATGAGGCCAAGAATACCTGGTCCAACTATACGTCACATTATATCTTGAATGCTTCCTATTTCTCAATTCCAGCCTATTAAATCATTACATCATTTATAGCCTATAAAAAAACTATGTTTTTTTTACCTAGTTCTGTCATAATTTACAATAGAATGACGATTGTAACTGTATAGCAAGATTGGCGCTGTATTTGATAAGAAACGTGATGATGATGATGATGATGGCCATATGATTTCGGAGACTGTTTGGGCCTTAAAGTTTTCCTGGCATTTGTCTTACAGGTGAGGAAAAGCCCTGATAAAAACCTCACCCAGAAAAACTGCCCCGACCGGGGATCGAACCCGGGCCTGCTGCGTGATAAGGCAGCACGCTACCTCGAGACCTCAGCGGTGGACTCAAGAAGCATAATAAACCATAATTCATATAAATAAATCATAAAGCATGATGCTTCTAAGTTCTATTTTCAGCAAAGAAAAACAAGCGTGACTGTGGGTTTAAAATACGTTTCGTAAAAATAAAAAAATAAAAATAAAGTGGCACAATTTAATAAAAAAGTTATGGTAAATGGAATTTGAAATATGTTCTATGGAAAGACTCAAACAATTAAAAGATTATGGTCAAGAATGTAAAATGTATTAATTTGAATTTTGAAATACAATAGACTGTTTTTGTTGAAAAAGAAATTAATATTAACCCAATGAGCTATATACTTATAAAATTTATAAATGAAGGTAAAATAATGCCACTGCAGACCTTAGGAAGCCCTTGGAATATTAATAGGTTAAGACTCTCACCTTTCTACATCGATACGTGAAGAATCCGCGGCCTTCCGGCTTTTATAGAAGGCCTATTTCCTTAATGATTCTAAAGTGTAGTTAATACAAATAACTTTTTAAAATGTTATATTAATTTGTTTTCATTATAATCTTAACTCTACTGTACTTTTTAATAATTAGAAAACTTTACTTGTTCAAGAGATTAATTCTTTGAATTTTTTAATATATGTATTTTTTTCTAAAATCATATTTATAATTAGGGCAAGGCAATTAATGAGTTTGCATCTTTTTCTTATGAAGGTTGAAACATTGCTTACATATATGAAAATGTACGGCATTAAAAACAGATTAAATAAAAGCAATTCGTTAGGGCATTTTTTTTTTTTTGCATTTTCTTAACTTTTTTAGGGATAGGTCATTTTTTGTAAAATTTTAGGTCATTTTGAGCATTCTTTACACTTTTTCGGAAGGCTGTGGCATTATTTATATTTTATTTAAGATTTTTATTATAATTCAGTATTTTTCCTTGTCAATACAATTTCTTGGAATTAAGTAGTTGTTTTGCTAACTACTACTCCTATTTTTTGCATAATGAACTTGCCCACTAATAGGAATTTTATTCAATTTCTTAGAGCTTATGCTAGCTTCTACCCTTATTCTGATTGTTAACTGCAATTCAAAATTGCTGTAAAAGTGCACTGTGCAATTGAAATGGATTTTCTGCATTAAAAGGTACTGTAGCATGTATTTTTAAATACTTTTCTTTTAATATTTTGATGTTAAGTTAAATTTTATGTAATTCAGTAATCAAGTGAGTACTTAATCTAATAAATTGTATTTTTATTGGTAATTCTTAACTTTTTATTCGTCATTTTTTTTTCATTTTATTTGTCTTTTTTCCATTTTTAGGTCATATACCCATTTTTTATTTTGCATTTTTTACCAATTTATAGGTCATTAAATGCCTTGTCCTATTTATAATATATATATATATATATATATATATATACTGAACTGTATATGTATTATAGACTATTTAACTCATGCTCCAAATGGGAGTCAATGATCAATCACGTTTCAATGAATTTTGTTTTACAATCAATGACAATCGTGTTTCACCTCGATATTTATCGAATTCTGTTTATCAAAATAAAAAAGCTCTTCCTTTTAATATTCTGAACAGGTCAGAGCATTATTTTGCAGTAACTAACCCTCAGCCAAATACGTTGAATAGAATAAATAATGAACAGATTCCTTCGAACTATACATTTGATAATTGTGTGTTCAATAATTTTGTTTTTAAATAATGATTTTACGGAGTTGTTTCCTTAAAAAATAATAAACGATAATGTTGGTTGTAATATGCAGTTTGATGTGTTTCAGTTTTTCTTCACTAGGGTGCATTCTTACAATATTGCATTATTATTTGGCAATAAATAATATGATCTAGTTGCAGTGGATGAACAAATGAGACATAATCAAACATTTCTCATTTGTTTTCAAACATTAAACATTACATTAAATTTATAAATATTTCAAAATAACTATATTTAAATAATAATTTGTGAGTAAACAACTTAATTTTATTCGTTAAATAGTCCTAACAAATGCCACTCTTGATTTCCAAATCCTCTAAATAAATTGGAAATCATTCGTGGCATTACTTATGATAAAATGAAAGCATAATATACAGTTACATAAGATATAAACATGGTTTCCATTCTAGTTAGGATTTAATTATTATTAATGAGTTGTATATTTTGACTCACCTCTTATTACTTATTTTCATGCAGATCGGTTCCGTCGCTTCTGTGCGACATTCTCGATGCACAGAAGCGACGAAACTGGTCTGCATAAAAATCAAGAAATATGAGGTGAGTCAAAATATACAACTCATTAATAAACTTTTTTTTTTTGTCTCAGAAAGAAAAATATGTGATTCTGATAGTATTTTTTCTCCTGAATTCAAATATGATATCGGTTTTTCTCCATCACGCAAGGTTTCCGTGAGACAGGAAATTATAATATTTCAAACACTTTAATATTTTCTACATTCGTAACTACCACAATATTCGAACATTCGGACTCACCTAGAAAATAAGAAATGACGATTTTCCGCTATATTTCGCCTGTGGAGCATCCCTCTTGATGGTCCAACAATAATCGGCCAGCATATTAGGATTCCATTTGCCTTGATATCTCTTTTCCATAGCTGAAATCTCCTGATGAAAGTGTTCCCCGTGCTCATCGCTTATTGCGCCCAATATTTTTCGGGAAGAAATCTAGGTTTATTAAAATAATAACTATTTAAATTCATTAATTGAAATTGAAATAAAAAACTGTGGATGATGGAGAAATTCTGAATATGTATTTGAAAAAACGATAAAAAAACTGCATTAAGTACAACTGTTGGTACTCATGAGACAATCATGTTGACCAGTGTAATTAAAAGAAACCTCATAGTGTTATTTCCTACATATATTTAATTAGAATTTATTCATTACTTTTCGCAATCGTTTAAGGGAGAGAAGGGTTGAATTTTATTCGATAACCAACCTTTCTCTTACGTTTCATATTAAAACATTCTAACTATATGAGAGGATAAATTTTGTATCTGTCAGAGTTTTGATATCCGTCGAAACCCTTTTCAAACCTCACTGATAGAGAATTTTAAAGATTATATACTGGTAACCCAATAAATACAAGTTAATAAATGTCTCAACAAAAACTTTACATTTTTCCACAATTACTGACATATTTAGTAATTTTGTAATATTTTAAGTTCCAATCGATAACATTTATATTTTTCAACATCACTGATACATTTTGCAATTTCCTAATCTGTTAAGTTGCAATCGAAAACGAAAATCTCGCCGTTATTTTTCAAAAAGTGAATATGCCATTTTGTAGTTAATTTGTTTAAATTATATTGATAAAACTCCCAAAAATGAACTATTGTATTGTTATTTTAACGAAACATTCATATTTCCTTACTTAGCCATTCCGAAATACTTTAATTTGTTGTGTTCACTGTAATAATAATAATAATAATAATAATAATAATAATAATAATAATAATAATAATAATAATAATAATAATATGCTTTGAGGGAAGTAGATTATACAGTGAATGATTGGAAAGCAGTAGCTCAGGATAGAGATGTATGGAGAGCTTATGTCCGTGCGGCCATGAACCTACAGGTTCGATAATGCCAATGAGTAAGTAGGTAAGTAAGTATAATAATGATAATAATAATAAAACGAAGGTTAAAATTTTATGGTCATATTAAACGAATGAACTCAAATAGGTTAACAAAACAGATAATGGAATTCTACGAAAACAGAATAGTGGATACTATGAAGTGGATTGATGAAGTCAAAAATTACTTAAAATTGGCAGGAATTACTAAAGAAGATATCCCAAACAGAGATATATTTAGAATGAAGGTGAATAAGTGGCAAGTTGACCAAGAGGACAAACCGAAGAAAAAAACTGGAATAACTTGGACAGATGATAGAAAACAAGCTCATAGCAAAAGAATGAAAAAAAAATTGGGCTCAAAGGAAACGCCTCTAAGTAATTTGCGTAGTCCTATATGGGCTCATCCGCAATCAAAAAATAATAATAATAATTTATTTAAAATTACATATCCAAGTCCATAAAGTCTTCTCTTCCGTTCAACCAGCGATAAAATGTAAAATGCGGAAAAATTACACGAGATGATAACATAGAATAAACCATCCATCCATAGTAATTCTGCCCGAGGGCAGCTCTTTCACTGCAATTATAAAATTTTCATGCTGTGCTTTGAAGCTTTACTAGGGTGTGGAATCGAACCCGGGCCCGCTGCGTGACAAGGCAGCACGCTACCTCGAGAGCACAGTGGTGGAGATAGAATAAATGAGTGTAAGTAAATGTTTATACAAATTAAACTGAAAATTAAAATGAATCAAATTAAGATCAGCAGTGAAACAAAATATCAAAAACCATAAATTAATTGCTGAGAGACCAATTATAAACGAAATCGATTTGACAAATTTTTATCTATATCATATATAAAAATGAATGTATTATGTCTGTCCTTTATAGACTTCTAAACCATTCAACCGATCTTCGTTAAAATGTGTATATACAGGGTTTCAGATACGGCGAGTGTTTGGCTGTTATCTATTATGTTCTAAAATCATTAGTTGTAGGAGTTCACCTGAAACGAAAATTTAAAACTCGATCTAGCTACGCAATTTTCGATGTTTCACAACAAAACTCGGAATATCCTATTAAAATAAACCGAGGTATGTACTATCCAAAAATCTGCGAAATCCGACCGTTAGAATTCGGGGTTTATTTGAAATTCGAAATTTAAAAAATGCCTATACGACTGTACCGATTTTGATGATTTTTTTTTTTAGTGGGTCCTTGGATGGCTTCGATTCACGATTGGATCTTGTAAAACCATTAGATGTAGGAGTTCACATGAAGTGAAAATTTTAAAATCGCTCTAGCGGTCACAATTTTGTATGCTTCACAACTAAACTTAGTATATCTTATTAAAATAAACCGAGATAGATATTTTCCAAAAGTGAGCGAAATTACACAATTAGAAATGGAACATTACTTGAAATCCGAAATTTAAAACTGCCTAAATGAGTGGACCGATTTTGATGAAATTGTGTGTGAGTTTGAGTGGGTTCCTGAATGGTTTGTATCCACAATTGGACCCCGGTAGGTAGCACTGGGATCGGGTTATAGAATTTTTTATGTCAGATATATAGGCATCCCTGCATTACCGAGATATTCCGCCCGACGACAATGTGACGTCATAATGCACGCTTCTTTAGCCACAATAGATGGCAGTGAGGAGTTTTCTTGCGAACTTATTAATTAGTGAATGTTATGATAAAAATGTAACTTATATTTTTATCGTCCGGCCATGACACGAAAATTGAACGTTCGGGCAAGACAACGTCTGCCGGGTCCGCTAGTATTATATAACGTCTTCTTCTTCACTTCACGGGCTAGGCAAATTGCCTGTTCCGCCTCACAGTTGTTCTGTCCATCTTTTCACTGGCCTTCCTACATTCCTTGAACCTCGGCCTCTAGTTAAATGCTGCTTTTGGTAATCTTGTTATATTCATTCTTTCTACATGTCTAAACCATTTTTCTCTACATTCTTTGATTTTATCATTCAATGGATATACATTTAACCCTGTTCTTACATCTTCATTCTGTATCCGATCCATTCTTGTACAGCCTTTTATTCTTCTAATGAAGTTCATTTCTACGCTTTGTATTCTACTTTGTAATTTTTTGATCAATGCCCAAGTTTCACTCCCATAAAGTAATGCAGGAACTGCCAATGTTTTATAAAACTTCAATCTAGTATCTCTTCTTGTTTTGTTCTTTAATGTTCTATGTATAGTTCTGTACCGAAATGGACATTTCGATACACGAATTACGTCTTACTGCGCAAACTATACGTCATCGCGTCTCCATCTCGAGTGTCATCTTTATGAACAGTGCCAAATGCTGTCCTATCTATCCCTTCCCTTCCTAGTGCGCACCCTGTGCTATCGCGCACTCCCCTCTCTCCCTGTGAACTCTTATAAATAGCTGTGTTTTGTAACAGCGAATCGTCACCTACTCAGTTATCATTGGAGTCTGGTCAGAGCAGCTCAGGAGAGCTGGTTTTGTTTGTTTAGTCCAGTGAGCCAGGGTGGGGACGCTAGGACAGTATTTCCCCCAACCCGAGGCTGGACTAGAGTGAGTGATAATGTATGTATGTATATTGATTTATATCATATTTTCTTTTTGTATAGATGATCTATTATGATTTCTTTTCTTTGTAAATCGAATATTTATTTATTTATTTATCTTTATATTATATCTGACTATATTTTGACTCGCATTAAAAGCTTTAGTTGTGCTTTTTACTTATGCCTATTCATTCAGTAGTTAGCATAAGTCAGATATCAAAGTCAAATTCCAAAAGCTTGCTCAAGCGTGTGTTAGTTCCTTTATCCCAAAGCTTCCACGATTGTATTTTATAACTCAGAAAACATTACAGATTGGGAGAATTTAGTAAAGAAAGTTGAATTCCTCTTTGCCTCTATGGGCCCGGGCAAAGATGTCACAATTTGAACAATCTATGCTTTCCAATCAAAGTAGTAAGCAACAATATAACGGTAGTAGAAGCGAGGTTAAATATACTTATACTCAAACGCCTCAGTTCCACATATCATTTTGAATCTTGACAGTTTTATATTTACATCTCTTTCAGTTTTGGTGTTTATGGTAAAATTACAATCCAAACAATTAAAATGTGTTACTTGTTCCAGAGGTTTGTTGTCTATTATGATTTTTTGATCTTATATGTTCACATCCCCAAAATGCCATTATTTTCGTTTTTTCTTTTGATATTTTAAAATTATGTTCTTGGCATAACTGATTTAATTGATGTAAAGAGTACTGAAAATTATTTTCATTTTCTTGAATAATAACCACATCGTCAGCATACATTAAAATATTTAATATTTTAAAACGGTCCATTCTTATACCTACATTAACATTACTTTTCCAATTTTGGATGATGTCTAATATATAAAAATGATTGTTTGTCGGTTTGTTTGTTCGTACTTTATGCATGGCCATACCGTTCATCCGATTGTGATGGGACTTTTTGCAAAGTGTTCAGGAGATTTCCGGGATGAACATAGGCTATAAGAGAGTTGTGATACTCAACTCCTACACCCTTAAAAATCGCCCTTTGTAGTGGAAAAAGTGGGGGGAAAATAGCTCTTAAATGGCTTACGCTGACTAAACCATAACAAATACACAGAATTAATGTACACTGAATTAATGTACACAGAATTGAATATCTCAAAACGCTTTACAAAAAATTCCGCGACAGCATATGCTTATCTCTTACGGATAACTTACAATAAAGTTTGTCTTTCATTGATGCCAAGAAGATCGAGACAAATACGTACATTCCTGTGCAAAAGCATAGCAGCACATGGCGGGCATTATTTTACGGATAACTCACAATAACGAATTTTGTCTTTTAGCTCATTTATGCCAAGAAGATCGAGATAAGTAGATTCCCGGGCAACACTGGGTAATCAGCACAGGAATCTTAATATAATTACGATATACATTTATAATTATTTTTCATTTTACTTATTCAACTAATCATAAGAACTGCAGTAATTTTTGTCTTTCAGGTCATTTATGCCAAGAAGATCGGGATGAGTAGATTCCCGGACAACGCCGGGTAGACAGCACGGGGCATCTAAAAATAATTACGATATAAATTTTTCCTCTTACTTATTTAACTAAACATAAAACACATTACTTTTCATATTTCTGCTCATTTATGTTAAGAGAACTTACTCATTATCAAAAAATGGTCGGAATCAATATCGCAGCCGCTATACACATGTACATCTTGGAGTTGTCTTAGTTTATCATTAACTAGAATATAGTCCATTATTGTTCTGAGTCCTCTTGCGCTCCATGTGTATTTATGTATATCCCGTTTTTTTTAAATGTGTTAATAATTTTAAGGTGGTAATTGCTTGCAAATTGTCTAAGTTGTAGGCCTACTCCATTTTCATTTAAGTGCTATTCTCCAAATTTCCCCACTATTCCTGGTATTGGAATATTGCCTACTCTTGCATTAAAGTCGCCGCATATTACAACATAATCATTTTTATTAATTGTTTGGAGTGTTTATTGAAGATCTTAATAGAAATTTTCAGTTTCATCTAACATAAAGTTAATAATTAATGTAATGTGTAACGTGTAGGGCCTATATAGTACTTTTTAAATTCATAATATAGTTCTATTATTGTGTGTAGTGGTTTCTCTTGTCTTGAATAACAATGTTTATTAGGGCTCAAAATTAGCCTAGGGAACTACATTAGAAGAGCTTCCGGAAAGATTATTCAGGTATGATTCGCGACCTGATGAACTTCAGAGACTGCTAAAGATCTCTTCTTTTGTTTTTTGTTCAATGCTGTTTGTCATTCGACATTTCAGGTATTCTCTCCTGGCATTGGCGTATTGTAACCCACTTCTGAGGTTGGGGCGCCTAGAAGGCCTTAAACCTAGACTTAATCTAATGAGGTGAATATGATATTGATGATAATGATGGCCAGATGATGTTCGGGGACCGTTTGGGCCTTAAAGGATCCTGACATTTGTCTTACAGGAGAGGAGAAACCCCGAAAAAAACCTCACCTAGAAAACTTGTCCCGAGCGGGATCGAACCCCGGCCCGCTGTGTGACAAGGCAAGATCTCTTATATAAAACGATTATTTTATTTCTTTGATATAGTATACTAATAGGCTACGTGAATATTGTCGTATGAACTGCCTTGTAGTACCGGTATGTCTTTTCTTAGAAATGTATTGATTTGCTTTTTTTTTTAATTTTTAAAATTTGAGGAAATAGATCATATTTAAGGTTAGTTTTCATTTTAACTTTACCTTTCATTTTGTCACCACAAAACTAGCTACAAGGCGTAACAAATTGAAATATGAGCCAAATATTTAATTTTATTGTATGGGAAACAAGCTAACAGTATCCGAAAATAGGATCCTAAGACAAATATTCTTCCAATAAGGAACTCCATAATTTATATCGTTGTCTTAATAAACTCAGAGTTATTAAGTACAGGACATGGAGATGATCAGGTCATGTAGTTTGAACGAGAGAGGATTCAAATTTGTATTGGGGTACATTTATAAATGTTCCTTTGTTGCAGTTAAGTTTATAAAATTTATAACGAATCGGTATACTTTCACTGTATTTAAAAAGTTTTATTCTTGCTTGAATTATTTACTTTAAGAAAATTCTATATGCTAGATTTTTCAATTTAATACAATTTTAATGTTTAGTTAAAATGAAACCCTTGGCGAAAAGGCAATTAAAAAGGCCCAGATAAAGGTGGGAGAATAATATTCAGGTTGATCTAGGGAAATAGAAATCTGATATAGCAACTGGAATTCTTCTTCTTCTTCCTTCCAAGTATTACGCCAAGGCCTGTTACGATCCTATAGAAAATTTTCCCTCCAGCTTCTTCCGGAAAATTCTCGTATAAGACTTGAAAGCATAATAATAGTCCCTTCGATTGGTTGCTGGCCAAAGGAAGGCAAGACCAGTGATGGGGCTGCCATCATAGCCTCTGGTCAGGCTTTTCTGGAGAAGAAAAGAAAATAAAGGAAAGAAGAAATGGAAGAAAGGAAAGACTCCCTAGCCCTCGGATGCCCTAATAGCGTCGGGGTCGAAAAAACAAGAGTTAACCAAGAGAGGTTAGATAGTAAAGTTAAAAGAGTGCAAAACACAAGTAAGTGGAAGAAATGTTTTGCTCGGCTTGGGCACCTTGTGGTCGCCATCCACATATCCCCTAGATGAGGACCCCTGAGGGGGCAACTGGAATTAATTGGTTGAAAATACAGACTAGTGAATGTGGCTTTGCCTATGGGTTCCATATGTCAAATAATTAATTTTTACATAGGATATGATCACTGAAATATGCATTAGAATTTTTTTATTGATCATTTTCCCTTCCTTAATTGATTGATTGATAAGATCTGAAACTAAATATAAAAGCATAGTCTGCTCTATTCTGTTACGTATAGGCTGAGATGTAGCAGCTGGTATGGATTGACAGCAAAATAATTTCCTGAAGTTCAACAACTTTATTAAATAGGCGGGGACACAATTTCTAGATAATCAATTTGGATTGAGATAAGTCTAATTAAAATTTTAAATATTTATTTCCTGATTATATTGGCTTCCTGGTTAAATCAAGAATTATAATGACCATTGCGCAATTTTGTTTAATGACATTCCTAGCAATACATAGACATGATTCTGTAACGTTTGGAATTTGACATTGACAAAGAAAAATAACTCCTTTTTGACAGGCAATAATTTATCACTCTGTTTACTACAGTACACCCACAAAAACTGTCAAGTTACTTAATTTAATTTACAAAACAAGTCTACACTAAGTAATTAAAAATAACATATTTACAACAGTGACACTAAACCAGAAATAAATCTCTGTTATTATTTAAGTAGATTATATATATATATATATATATATTTATTCTTCTTTTCTTCCTCATCTTTTTTCTTGTTTTTCTTGGGCATGTACAGTAATGTACCCTTCTTAATCTAACGATATAAATTATATGTTATTAAATAACTATAAAGTAATCTGGTACACAAACATGTTCCCTAACCTAAATAAATGGAGATGCAGCTTTAATAGGTTAGCTAATCACAATTTCATAATGCTAACCCATTCAGCTCGATCTCCAGATTTCCTCTTCCATTTCCTTATTTCCAAATCCCATAGGTCTTTTTTTTATTTAGTCCTACCATCTCAATCTAGCCCGGCCTCTATCCCTTCTCCCTTCTACCTCACCCATAAAGACCTTCATGAATATCCTTGTGTTCTCCATTCTCATTTAAGTATCCGAAATATATTAATTGTAATAGAAGACACGATAGATTTCTGATGGAGTTTTTCAATGTATATGTTTAAGCAAAATCTCCATCAATTCTTATATTTAACTGGACCATAAAATCACCCTTAATATTCTTCTCTCTGTGAAGAATATAATATTGTTTCTAATTCTGTTGTAAAATAGATTGTTTACTCAGTACGTTTGAATGCATCTTATTTTCCATAATATCTCATCTCAAAAATGTTAAAAATCGGAATTAAAATAAAATTGTGAAATGACTTTATTTACATTTCTGAGGAATGCACAAACTTTCTTGAGTTTCTATTACTTTGGGAAATGTTTAGCATATATTGTTTTAACATGTTATTTTCATTATCAATGCTTTTCTCTTTCTTGACTTCAGTTACGCATTTGGGTCGTATAGACCCGATACAACAGTAAATATAAAATAGTTTTTTTTTGTCATTGAGACAAAATATATGAGCTGCAGTATCACCCACTGCACTTTTCATGTTTCGAATTCCGAACTAAGCAAATAGAGGGACTGGTGTCTTTTCATGCGCCTCTTCGGCAGATCACATTATCTAGTTGATGAGTAAATTATTTTTCATTCATATGTAGAATCATACTTTTTTTACTTCAGCAATTTTTTCTCGGGGTTTTCTCCCGTTTTCCCCTGCCACAATTTCATTCCACTATTTTTCCATACTCATCTCATTAATTTCGTTTATCTATCCCTGGGATGGTGCGTCAGGCGTGATCGACTGGCATCCTTGTCATTCACAGATATAGGGAGCTCATCTCATCTCGATCCGACGCGAGTTGAGAATAGTTTTATTTAATTTTTCTATGCCACAGTAATGCTTTTTGTGTGGTTCATATTTGATCTGGATGGTGCTTAGCTACTAGATTAAACACGTGAGAAAAGGAAATGTTACATCTGGTGAAGGCCAGTTCGTGCTTTGTCTCAGTGCTAGGCTTTCATAATTATGTCAAAAGTTTTCCGTGAGTTGGATATTGTGGGTGAGCCCCGCCCTATTACCGATATATCACAAATGCGTTAATGTATTTGTTCCGATTCCCATTGTCTCAAGTCCTTCGATTAAATCGTGTCCATTGATATCCCTAAAATATTTTATACATTTACTGGTATTTCCAAATAAACTGGTTCAAATTGAACAACAAAATATATAGTTGTCACTAATATTCGGTCCTTTAATTGTTAACAGTATTAAGATTTTTATTGTGTAGATAAAAAAACAAAATCAATTAAAAATAATATATTTGAAAAAGTATGTAGCCTATAATTTCATAAATAAACATAAAAATAAGTAATTCAAATAGGTTAGATTAATGTATTATTTTAAGTATTATCGATTTAAAAAGAAAATTGTATAGGCCTAATGCGAATATCAAATATAAATTAATACATATGTTGAAAAAAAAAGAGTTTTATTTGGTCAAAAATAGACATAACGAAAAAGCAACTAACATGCGCTATTAAGGCTAAACTAAATATTATATACATATATACCTATAAAGGTAAAGGTAACGTGATCCCACTACAGTCTTAGGGGTTAAGAGTATCACCTTTACAAACAATTGTCACCAGATATCAGCCGGGTTATCAGACCTGCGTGACGACCGCCTTTATTCCCAGAACATACGTCTGGTATTCATTTTCGTTAAACGCTGAATTGACCCCAGGGGATGGTACCGCTAGAGGGTTTAGGCCAGTTTAAAAATCCTGACCCATCGGGAATCGAATTCGCAACCTTCCGGCTTGTAGCGTATTGTCTTAATCAAATACGCTACTGCCCAGGATGCCCCATATTGATCAATAGGCAATACACAATTACAAATCAGCATTGTTGTTGTTGTTTTTATGTTTTGTTGTTGTTTTGTTGTTGTGTGGTTGTTTTGTTGTTGTTGTTTTGTTGTGTTGTCGTCGTCGTTGCTGTTACTGTTGTTGTTGTTGTTGTTGTTACTGTTGCTGTTGTTATAGAACGTTGGATGGATTGAGCGAGGAGAAGTATGAAAGCTAGAGATTTGAGGGAGGAAGATGCTTTAGACAGGAGTCTCTAGCGACAAATCACTTAGGTTTGAAGGAGAAACACTGTATTGTGGATTTCTAATAAAAATATTATTATTATTATTATTATTATTATTATTATTATTATTATTATTATTATTATTATTATTATTTATTATTATTATTATTAAATTCAAGTTTATTTTGAAACTGCAAAATCAATGATCATACCACGGACTAATTTTCGAGAATATACCAGTCGACAGTGTTAGCCTAAAGTCAAATCCTTGCGTAGCTACTATTATTAAGTTATGGATAGTCTTTATTTCAATTTTTTCTCGTTTAAATTAAACTACGTCTACTTACAATAATTATATTAAAAAACTCAGAGCAATAACTTAACATTTGTTATTTATTTATTTGGGCAAACCTTAAAAGTGATAATATTTAGTTTCAAAAACTTCACATATCTCCGATGGAAACATTGAAATGTAGCTTCTTTTCCAACGTCTCATGACCATAACTTAAGAGAAGATAGAGTAACTAAGATAGAGTTAGTTATAATAACGTATGCGCTAGCTCTCTACAATTGAGCATCAATCCATATGAAAATAAACCTCTTAGATAACGAAAAATCATTCACAATAATAAAGGAAGTAATATTTGCTATTGAAGTAAATCGTAAACATACAGATCTGTTGTTCAAATATTCGGCTCAGGTGTCAATTTTATTAAGATATCTTATTGCACTGAAATGATACGATTTCATTAATTTATAGGCACTTTACTTTGCAAGAATTTTTGTATTTCCACTACAATATTTTAGGTATAATGTCCCTCATGAAGATATTGGAATACCTCTCTCGCTTTATACATGACCTAAATATTAGTATTTACTCTCATTTCATCAGGATCACAGGACATTCGTGAAATACTCTTACTGATTTTTTTGTAAACATTTTAACTACACTCCATATTTTGTCAATCATCTATCCTTATTTTGTGATCGTTATTCTACAATTATTATTTAATTCAAAGTTACAATTTGCCTAGTCTTTTTCATAGCAAATATTGTAACATTTCTAGCAATGCGGCCTTGTTTTCTATTTGTTTCTTTATTTCTACATAATTATTGAAGATTTGCGGAAGATCAGTCAATATTGTACAAGTACCTTGGTGATACTGTCACTTTACGGCCACGTACTTACCTGTGATTAAATAGGCCTAAATGCAATGTAAGTTTATTTTAAGAAAATATATTCGGAAATATTAGATTTAACAAATTTATTGGACTGATTTTTTCGTGATTCAAAAGAAATTTACGCTAGATTGCAGTTAGACACGAAAAGTTCAACCACTGTTCTACAGAGTTCGTATAAAGGTATAGGCTACTATGTAATTAATGTTGCAATTTACTTTTGTCTACTGAACTTTATTTATGAGTACTGCATCATATCTTATCTCAGTGAAAGGTCACTATTTTTTTATACTTGTTGAGTTTTATTTGTCGATTTATTTCAGAAGTTTGCATGAACGATTCCCCGTGGTTTTCAGACATAAATTTAGTAACTAAATGACTGGTACAAAACAAGCCAACTTCCATTGTTATATACAACTTACTTGATACACATTCTATTTATGATAAATGGCAAACAGGCGCCATTTACGATATATTATATTCTTTAAAAACCTATTAAACATGAACGTGGTATATATTACTGGTATGTATTACTTCTGTCAGTTTATTTTACGTCGGTCATATATTATTTCTCTTAAATCTAGAGAGCTACACACAGGGTGATTCAAAACAGTTACAATGTTTAATATGTTATTCGGAATGCTATAGATAAATTAGGGTAACAAGGGTTAAGTTACATTTCTTCTTCTTTTTTCTGCTTCCAATATAATGCCTGTCCTTTTTCAAAAGCCTGCCTCTACTGTTTCTTTTCCGAATCGCTTTATGTTTCTTTTTCCAGTTGAAAATTTATCTCTGACAATTTTCACTATTCAACTGTCATTCGACTTATATGATCCTGTTTGTTCTCCTGTTTTTAATTCAATTGAACATTCGATCTATTTGTTAAGCATGTTCTTAATGTGTTCAGACCACCATCCATTATGCAATTGTAAATTGAGGGGATCTAGTGAGAGAGGGAGCTATGCCACTTTGTGAAGAAATGGAAATGATCAGTGCTATTTATATTAAAATTCATATTTTTCTTTTGCATAATTTACATAACAGTAAGTTAAGAAGAATAAAAGTTACCTCTTTATTGTAAAAATAATGTCATAAATATAATCCTTTATAATACCCAATTTATTTCAATTTCTTCTCAAAGTGGCGTAGCTCCCTCTCTCACTAGACACCTCAATTATGATTCATTAAAAAATCTTCAATACTACACCACATCTAGTTGATTGTATTTCTTCTCTCTCTCTCTCTCTCTCTCTCTCTCTCTCTCTCTCTCTCTTCTCTCTCTCTCTCTCTCTCTCTCTCTCTCTCTCTCTCTCTCTCTCTCTCTCTCTCTATCTCTCTCTATCTCTCTGTATATATATTGTGTGTGTGTGTGTGTGTGTGTGTGTGTGTGTGTGTGTGTGTGTGTGTGTGTGTGTGTGTGTGTGTGTGTGTGTGTGTGTGTGTGTATGTGTCGCACCATGCTTCTGGAAAACATGGCGGAATTTCCACCAATCTTGGTACACAGAGATGACTTACAATCTCTGAAAGTTATTGTAGGGGGAACAGACCACTAACAGTCCTCGGGGGATGAGAGAAATCGCCGATATTAATATCGAAACTGTTACGAATACATAGATATTTAATTATTTCATAGATTATTTTAATTATTCCAAATAAAAAAAAAACAGTTGTTGAAATATAAAGCATTTAGACATATTATATTTCAGGACAGAATTTTGACTTATGGCAGGAACAACGTTTTCAAGGCTAGCTGTAAATCTCTGCATTTAGACTCTAGGAATGTTTAGTACAGTTAGTTATAGCTGGGAGGAGAGAAGCTCAGTATATAAACCTTGCAAAATATGGGACTCGTGTCTGTTGAAGCAGTAGCTGATGGGTATGTCTGCATACCATTTTTCTTAATATAATGTACCTAGGACATTTAGAAAGCGAATCAAGTAGTTTAAATAGTTTCATACTATATGTCTAAGTGTAAGAGTTATTAGATAATTATTAGAATGTAAATTAGGGTTTCATAAACCCACATCTCCCTCTCTTGAATCTCAAGAAAGTTAGAATGTAGATTTCCTTAATATAAGCTTAGATTAGTTATTTAGGGTTAGAATACTTAGGGTTATTGTAATCATCATTCGCTAGAAATAAAATAATTAAAATTAAGAATCCATTTATTTATGTTCAAAAACACGTATGCCTTTATAACTAATACATCCACATACTAACGCTCGGCTAGAACCTCATGCTACCAAAAATCCATGTCCCAAAGGTCCTCTAAGCCCTAAGAAAACCAACAATTTGTAAAAGAAACCACAGTTTTCAGGGTCGCTGAGATCCTGTCAAAGATCAAATTCGAAGGAGAATTTTTACTATCTGTAAATTGAAAAAGACAAAGCCTCTACTAGAGCCAGTCAAGTACAAATTCACTCTCGCTCGGATCTCGCTCCCCGAGCTTACCAGTCTCGTTGTTTCTGTGGAGTACTTGTCGTATTTAGGGGAGTGAGAGGGAATGCCCAAACGAGTGCGCGGGAGTAGAATGCAAGCGAGAGCGACCGGGAATAGACTTGGAACAGATTTCCCATGAGCAGAACAGTCTTCTTGAGCAAAATAATGTATACAATGTCTGCGAAAGCTAAAGGAAATATATTAAATAAATTATCTGATGGAACCTACATTCTACAAGCCTTACTCTTTGAATATAAGCCTGTATATTTCATGTGAAAATATTAAATATGTACTTAGTAAGTGTGCTTAGAATTTACATCAATGTATTTCCACGCGAAATCTGATAGCAGAAAATTCTTGCATTTCTTTTAGGCTATTTCATGTATCTTTAAATTTAGTGAATACAGTTATAAGCCTGTGAACACCAGTACTAGCTGCAGGATTGTTCTCAATGCACCGCAACACATCTTCCTCATTCTCAGGAGTCCGTACAGAACGTGGCCGTCCTTGACTTTCTGCTCGTCTATTCAAGGAGCCTCTTTCACATAGTCTACGTACAATGCTGGCAAATGTAGCGTGATGAGGAACTCTTCGGTTTCGGTACTGTTTTTGGTAAAGCCTTACAGTCGCACGACCCGAACCAGCTTTCCCATACACCAACAGCATGTCCGTCATCTCACTCCACGTGTACCTTTCCATGTTAATATAAAATTATAGAATATTCACCTGAAAGGTCCGTCTCCTCAACTTAATTATCATTTAACTGTAGCGCTTTCGGGACTTGTCCCATCATCGGCAGGATTCAAAACTGGTGTTTCACTGAAGTTTCACTTTCCATGTTGTAAATAAAGTAGCATGCAGCAGGCATTCCAGTAAACTAATGCACAACGTCAAGGAAACACAACGATGAGCTCAGGAAGTAAACATGTATGCTAAACGAATTGAAGCGTCTTTGTTTTGTTTCTTTCGTGTGTTACCTTTAAAAGATACATACTGTACACAAATGTAATTTACATACTTAAACCAAAAGGGTGGGAGGCAGTAATGACATTAACTCGCCCAGCGCTTAAACGAAGCACCGCAGCAATAAACCTACATTAGCAAAAAGTGTTTAAAATAATGTTATCTATCAGCTCCCAAAGTTAGTCGGTCTAATTTTGGGACACCCTGTATATCTTATAGGTCTGAAGTACCGTAATTGTAAATTTTAAAAACTAGTATTTTCACAAATTAATAAGTCGGAAGTAGCAATTAACGCAGATAATGATTGGAACCGCTTTATATAGGGCATAATATATTTTAAGGGTGGTTTTATAAATGGGATATTTTGCCTGATGCTTATAGATCCATTTTATGGGGTTAAATAGAGAACACCAAACTAAAAAAATCGAAAAAATAAAGAATATCGTTCTTAGTAAAAAAATATGATACACTAACTGATATATTATTATTTAATTACGAAATATCAAACTAAAACCTGAAATTCAGATTAGATATTCAGTGCATCTTAACAATTCGTATAAAAATGTAAATATTTGATGATACGAGTTCACTTTCTATAATTTTTGTGGATTTCATATTGAATGAACCTTGAATGTTTTATAGGCTATACTTATATTTCAATATTACTACTACTGCTACTGCTGCTACTACTACTACTACTAATAATAATAATAATAATAATAATAATAATAATAATAATAATAATAATAATAATAATAAAACTTTATTCGCTTACGTGAGCGAGCGGGAATAAGGCCGTTTGACAGCCTTTACCCCCTACTGGGGTCGATGAAACATTAGTTGACGAAATATGCATTTTTGTCATTTCTACATTTTCAGGATATTCGTATGTGAAGATGTTACTTTATGGTGCGGTAACTATACATCCGATAGCAAAAATGTGTGAAATACATGACGCATTAGCATAATATTTGTAGAAATACATGGAAGTGTTAATCTACCGGTACTATTTGTATTAAAATGAAAGTGCAGCAGTATAAGGGTATCAATGGCTGGAGAGATACATATGTTCTAGGGTTCGGAACAAAATTATCCAAACTTTGAATTCCCCATAATTCGCTTTTTTAAAATATTTCGAAATGCTATATTAGCGATTCAACACACAAAGAATTCACTGTAAAAGTTTGAAGGTGGTTCCATTTTTTTTTTTCAAAAAAGGCAGTTCCCTTGTAGAGAAGAAGATGCAACTTATTAGGCATTACTCATTTGGGTAATATGAGTTGAACAATTGCTCCTGATGCTTTCTATACATGAGTGACACTACCTCCTGATCCATAAAAGGAATGTTGCTTCTCTCTCCTTTTTTTTTTGCGTAACTTCTCCCTTTATAGGTACTTTACATGCCTCCTCCTCCCAGACCCTACACGTCAGGAGAGGATTTTTACACTTGATAACATCAAGTTAAAAATTTGAATACATTAATTGAATACAATCAAATTAATACAGTACACGTAATAATATTAATCGAGCTACTTAAATTGTAATTGGTCTTCTAACAAGAATAGTTTGTTAAAATAGTATTATTATTACAATCATGGAAGTATTACTAATGGAAGTAACAGACGAATAGATATTATTGCATTTAGACCATCTTCTAAAATTTGTATGATATTAGATCCCACAATCCGTTTTGAGACTCACAGTGGCCAACCTGAGGAAGTTAACTGTGAAAAGAAAGCCATATATGAGCTAACAATTGACTATTACAAAGATAAATACCAATTAGATAGTATAACTGTCACAAGATTGATGATCGGGGCAAGAGGTACTATACCAGGATTTTTAGCTAAATTTTGGAATTTCTTTGATATGGACAGAGTGTATCTTTCTAAAATTGCCATTGCTGCCATTAGAGGATCAATTTCAATTTTAAGAAACCATATTTACAAAATTTCTGCTTTATAGTATGTATACTTCAATTATAATTTGACATTTTTTAATTTATTTACAAAACGTATTTCATCAATTTAGAAAATTAACTGTCTGTATCACTCTGTCCTTGAGGCAATCCTCTAATGAGGAAAGTTGTATATATCACTGAATAATTGAACTTGACAATTTACTGTAATTTTCCACAAATAGCCAATATTAATTCAACTCTAAGGGTCGGTTTCACCAACAGAAGTAACTGTATTACGCCAGTTTAAGCAATGCATTATACACGGGGAAAACTGGTGTAATACAGTTACCTGTGATGGTGAAATTGACCCTAAGACCGCCTCTATGATGTAACGGTTAGCAAGTCTCGCTGATATCCCATGAGTTGTAACAGGATATTTTATTGGGTGGATATTTATGGGTGCCAATACTTTATTAGGTTGGGTATGAGACAACTCAGGAGTACAGAGTGGAGGGTAAGGCGACTCAACACAATACTAAGGGATTATCCAAAATGTGATACTTTATAGATAGATCATCGGTTGATTAATGTCTTTGACATCGTCCGATTCCTAATAGCCAATTTTGTCGGTCCATCCAATCTCCTGGTTATAGATGTTTCTCCTTCATGCATAAACATATTCCCTGACTCCAGGAGTTTTTAGGTCTTACTCTGCCTCGTCTTCCCTCAGGTTTCCATTCCAAACAGATTTTGGTAGTCGATCCTCTTCCATTCGCTGGACATGTCCGTGCCATCTTAATTGCTGAGTTTTAATATAATCTAAATTAGTGTCTTCAATATTCATTTTCTCCCTTATAACTGAGTTCCTAATTTTTTCTCTTCTTGAAATTCTTGCTGCCCTTCGTATAAAATCCATGTCCGTTGCCAAAAGATACTTATTTGTTTTTGTTGTTAATGGCCAAAGTTCTGCTCCATAAGTAATTATGCTTTTAACAATTGTATTATATATATTCATTTTATTTTTATTTTGTGCTGATACTTTATTAATGTTTAAATAAACAATGTGAACACTTTTCGCCTGACCAACAAGTACTAAAATAGCTCGCAGCTGTTTTAAGTAACATAGCTGCAATTTAACTTCTTCCTGAATCAGAAATTTAATTTACTCGCGTTCTACTCCCAGTGATCTTAGTTTCTTACTAACATAGTAATGAGATCACAAAATGTCCAGCATCATTCATCGTTGAGTTCTATAGCTAGCAACATCTACTGCAGCTCTACAACCATAACGCAAATCGGCTCAAAAACGTCCTAGACGACAAGTGCTCCAACACCGAGTCTGACTTGTGCGGATGGTGGCCGGTAGTTTAAGTGTGCCGTGATTGGTCATATAATTATTGTAATCAACCAATGGCCAATCGTTAGGAGTGCAGCTAATTTTCTTGACTGGCCCTCGGGCCAGTCCAGTGCCGCGTAACGTGCTTTCGTTTTTTTCTAATAGGGAGTGTTGTGCTAACAGGTAAGGTTGTGGTGTTACAATATTTTATTGTATGTTATAATGGTATCTTTACCTTGTCGTGGTGGAGCGGCTTGCGTGCTTAAATGATCCTGAGAGCTATGCCGGCGGTAGCATTGCTGCCGATAGGGTTACCCATGCCGGACTGGTCGAAGGTGATAAGCCAGACGAAAAAAGTACCTTGGTCGAAAGAGTGACGATCTTTCACCGTAAAAATACAACCGTCAAGAAATGCGGACATGGGTTCAACTGGGGTAAAATTTTCCGGAGGTCAAATAGTCCCCCATTCGGTTCTCCGGGCGGGGACTACTTCAGGGAACCCATCCCAAAGGCTCAAACACAAGGACATGTTCCTAGGAACATGGAATGTTAGGACTTTATACAATAGCGGGGCACTAGAGATATTAACGCGGGAATTGGATAAATCGCCATTGGATATAGTCGCTTTACAGGAAGTTAGGTGGCCAGGAATAGGTAGTCAGGAATCAGAAAGCTTTGCATTATACTATGGGGGTGCAGAAAGACCTGCATTTGGAACGGGTTTTTTAGTCAGAAGGAGGATCCTATCCGATATCCGAAATATTAAGTTTGTTAGTGATAGGATATCATACATAATTCCAAAGGGTAAACGACATGATTTTATAATTGTAAATGTACATGCCCCCACAGAAGATAAAGATGACAAGATCAAGGATCAGTTCTATGAAGAATTGGAATGTTTATTTGATGGCCTTTCACGATATCATGTGAAAATTGTCTTAGGAGATTTTAATGCAAAAGTGGGGCGGGAAGATATATTCAAACCAACAATAGGCAAATTCAGTCTTCATGAAGATAGTAACGACAACGGGGTTAGATTAGTCACATTTGCCACATCAAAGAATCTCATTGTTACGAGCACAACATTTCAGCATAAGGATATTCTTAAATACACCTGGACGTCCCCAGATGGAGAAACTCGGAACCAGATAGATCACGTATTAGTGGATAAACGCTGGCACAGTAGCATCATTGATGTTAGATCAGTTAGAGGGACAGACTGCAATTCGGATCATCATCTGGTCAGAGTGAAAATCAGACAACGGCTATCGCTTACCAGAGGAAGAAAAGCTAAAGATGATTCTGTAAAATATGAATTAAAAACTTGAAAAATGATGAAATGAGGCAAGAATACCAAATCAAAATTGCTAATAGACTTGAAGTACTGGAATCTTCAGATGACAATGTGGCAAACGAAGAAGAAACTGATATAAATAAAGAATGAGATACTATTAAATTGTCAGCATCAGAAAGCATTGGTTGTTTAAAAAAGACGCAAAACAAGAAATGGTTTGATGAGGAATGTGCCGTCATTGTAAAGAAAAGAAAGCTAGCAAACATGAAATGGTTACACGAGCCAAATGAGGCAAATTTAGAGCAATTGGGTAGTGTTAGACGGGAAACCACCAAGATACTAAAGAGTAAAAAGAGGGAATATTTGAGAGAAGATTAATGATCTTGAAATGAATGCAAAAAATAGGAACATTAGAGAATTATATCAAGGAATTAGTATAGAGAAGAAAGGGTTTCAGGCTAGAACAAACATAATTCGGAATGAAAATGGGGATATGATTGCAGATTCTAGGAGTATATTAAATAGATGGAAAAGTCACTTTAATCAGCTATTAAATGTACATACAGAACAGGACATTGAGGAGGATAATTTACAGACAGCAGAAATGCTAGTCGCAGAGCCAAGTGCATTAGAGGTTGAAATGGCGATTGAAAAATTGAAGATGTATAAAGCATCAGGTTCAGATGAGATCCCAGCAGAACTGATAAAATCAGGGGGAGAAAAATTGATGGACAAGATACGCTGGTTGCTTAATATGATTTGGGAAAAAGAAGCTCTTCCAGATGAATGGAAGGAATCAATTATCGTACCAATTTATAAGAAAGGAGATAAAACTGATTGCAACAACTACAGGGGCATCTCATTACTTTCAACTTCGTACAAAATTCTAACAAATATATTAGTAAGCAGACTTACTCCCTATATTGATGACATTCTAGGAGATCATCAATGTGCATTTAGAAGAAACAGGTCTACAACAGATCAGATTTTTAGTATAAGACAGATTTTAGAAAAGAAATGGGAATATAATGGTACTGTACATCAACTATATGTAGACTTCAAAAAAGCATATGATTCAATTAAGAGGGAGAAGTTATATAGTATCCTGCTGGAGTTCGGAATTCCTAAAAAGTTAGTTAGACTTATACGAATGTGTCTAAATGGCTCAAAGAGTAGGGTGCGTGTAGGCAAACAGTTTTCAGACACTTTTGAAATCCAGAATGGGTTGAAGCAAGGAGATGCACTATCTCCTCTACTATTTAATTTTGTACTAGAGCATGCCATTAAATCTTTAGAGAATGAGGAAGGCTTACAACTGAATGGTATTAATAAGCTGTTACTTTATGCTGATGATGTAGTACTACTGGCCGATAGCGAGGAGATACTAAAGGACAACACGCACACACTATTGAGTAACTCTAAGAAATTAGGACTGGAAGTAAATATCAGTAAAACTAAATATATGGTCACACGTAGAAATTCAGTATATAATTGAAATGGACAGCTAATGACAAATGAGGGAAATTTTGAGGAAGTGGCTGAATTCAAATACCTAGGAACAATAATCACAAATAGGAATGAGATGCACAAAGAAATTAAACATAGGCTCAATTCTGGAAATGCATGCTATTATGCATTTCAGAGACTTTTGATGTCTCAACTCCTTTCAAAAAACGTTAAGCTGAAAATTTATAAAACTATTATTCTACCAGTTATATTATATGGGTGCGAAACATGGACTCTTACTTTAAGGGAGGAAACGAGATTACGAGTATTTGAGAATAAAGTTCTTAGGAAAATTTTTGGACCAAAGAGAGATGAACAGACAGGTGAATGGAGAAGACTGCTTAACAATGAACTACATAGTCTTTATAGGAAGACAGATATAATAAGAACAATTAAGTCTCATAGACTGCGATGGGCAGGACATCTTGCGCGTATGGGGAATGAAAGACGTGCATGTAAACTTCTTGTAGGAAAGCCAGAAGGAAAACGCCCAGTTGGTAGACCAAGAATGAGGTGGGAGAACAACATTAACTATGATTTGAGGGAAGCAGATTATACAGGGAATGATTGGAAAGCATTAGCTCAGGATAGGAATGTATGAAGAGCTTATGTCCGCGCGGCCATGAACCTACGGGTTCGATAGTGCCAGTGAGTAAGTAAGTAAGTATGTTATAATCTTAGTGGTGATAAGTGTTATTTGAATCTAGTGTAGTATCTGAACTAAGACTTTGCAATTGCCAAGCATGGCTACTATGCCGGATCCTGACAGGTCCATGGACCTTGAACCTGAGGATGTCTCACCTCTCGAAATCTGGGAGGATACAGGAAACAAATTTGAAAATTTTACTAGACATCGTAAATATGATAAAGATACTAAATTGAGCAAAATTTTGCGGTGTATAAATAGTACCTTTCTAGTTATCACTATCTATCTATCTGCCTACCATGAGTACGAGAGGTTAGACGACGCTCGTGATTTCACAAAAGGTTGTCTAAGTCGACTTAATCTTATTATTCAAACAGAAAGTCCAGGGCAACCCCTCCTTGAGGCTATATTGTGTGAATTGAAGGCAGCTGCGGTTTAAATTCAATCGTGCTGTTTTCTCTTCTCTCAGAAACACATGGAGGACTCTGAATCAGAACCAGAAAGTAAACTAATTGATGAAGAAATGCCATCAACTAGTCGGGAGAACTTCCTTAAAGAGAAAGAGAAAAGTGACTCTAATGAAACTTCCAAAAAACGGAAAGGAAAAAAGAAAATATCAAAAGAAAAAGAAACTACATTGATAGAAAAGAAAACTAAAACCTCTGAACATGGAAATTTACCAAAACGATCTAGGCAACCTGTGGAATCACCAGCTGAAGTTCCAGCAGTTCCTACCAATAATAAATTCTCAGCCTTAGCTGATACTTCTGAATTAACTGCTGGAACACTCTCAGGGATGGTTTCTCCTCCAACTGCTGGACCTCCTACGGCTACAGCAACATCAATTCCTTCGTTAAATGTTGGTACTACGGGACAGCGTCCCCCGCCAATCACTGTCATTAGCCACGGGGACATGTTCCGAATGAATAGAGAAATTAGGAAACTAGTTAGTAGTGACCCAAAAGTAATCAGCACTGACGAAGGATTGAGATATTATGCGTCTTCATTGGAAGATTTTGCTAAGTTGAAGGAGTATTTTACTTCCTTGCGAAAGGAATATTATACATTCCAACTTAAAAAAGATCTTCCTTTGAAGGTCGTACTTAAAAGGCTGCCTGCAGAAACACACCCAAATGAAATTAAAGAGGAAATCCTAGCTCTAGGATTTCCAATCAAATCTGTCAAGCAAATTACTAAGACAGTAAACAATTTGGCTGTACCACTCCCAATTTTCATCTTGGAACTAGAGCGAACAAATGATGCTCTAAAAATGTATGACTTAAAGCGCCTTTTATACATGGTTGTAGCCGTGGAAGCATACAAACCTCAGGCTGGACTTAAACAGTGTTACAAGTGCCAGTCCTTTAATCACACCTTCCCTGCCTGTAACCGGGCCCCACGTTGTGTTGTCTGCGCTGGGGACCACGGGCACAAAGATTGTGCCTTAAAGGCCCAAGCGCAGAGAGAACCAAATTTGCTTAAATGTGCAAATTGCGGGGGGGTCCGTTCACCCCGCTTCATACCGTGGCTGCCCTGTTTATAAAGCAGCACTTGAGGCTTATGATAGGGCAGCAAAACCCAAACCTAAACACCCAGTAAATCCACATTTAACCAAAGACCTTCACTTCGATTAGGGTCGATCCAACCATATCCTTCACACAAGCTTTAATGACTGGAACTTCTTCCAGAACAAAAGTGAACAACACTGTTCAAGAACAATACCGAGGATTGCCATCAGGATTATTGAGTGAGCGTGCAGAGGAGATGCTCCGGGACATTCAGCCCATGTTGGCTGAATTGTGAAGTCCTATGGAGCGTTTCATCTTCATGCATCAATTGGTTAATCTATGCTTAGCATAGTTAGCCAGTTAGATGGAACCATCAAATAAATCGTGCGAGATTTACTCGCTTGAAAGAGTGTGGCTCATCCTACGCCGTCCGGCTTTCGGACTTTCTGCTTGCTGGCGGTGAAGTTTCTGATGCCCTCTTTTAAGGTGAAAATGTCCACCATTTATTCAAACCTGGATCTGCAGGCGAAGTACTTGTCCCCAGAGGCTAAGATTATATATATCAGAACCCCAACTTGTTAGCCACCAAGTAATTAGTTGCCAGGTAACCCAGTGGGTTTCTATGCGGCACAATGGACGGCGCCAAGTCACCGTCTAACAAACAAAAAAAACTAAAATAATTCTATAAGTCTTTATTGACTCTAAAGACTTTAACTTCAATCTGAATTCGAGGTTGCCTGGTTACTAAATTAATTTTACCGTAGAATTCCAAGTCCTTACGCAGTGGTGTTGGTAAAATAGGTCAGTGCGACTCCTACACCGTACTGGCGGAAATATGTACCCGCTACGACGGTAGAGTTATAGAGAGAGTGTTTATTTAAAATAATGTATCTTAACTTGTCCACCGCTGTGGTCTCGAGGTAGCGTGCTGCCTTGTCACGTAGAGGGCCCGAGTTCGACTCCCCGTCGGGACAAGCTTACCGGATGAAGTTATTTCGGGGTGTTTCCACACCTGTAAGACAAATGTCAGGAAGTTTTGAGGCCCAAACGGTCCCCGACCATCATCTGGCCGTCACCATCATTATCATCCCGATGTGGAAAGCAACGGGAAGCTACCACGCATATAATTCCCTAACATAGCTACAAAGCATAGCATGAAAATGCTACGATTGCCGTGAAAAATCTGCCCTAGGGCAGAACACTATACAATAGAATATCTTAACTTGAAAGCTCGGCTTCGAGACAGTAGGCGCGTTTCAATACTCTCTGGTCTCAACTTTCATTGGTTACCATTTCTCCCAAAATATCAGTTAGGTACCTCTTTACAGAATGTTCTGGACATAACCTCTAGACAGGCTCCAATTATTTTCTATGCGTCGGCGTTTGCCGTATAGAGTAATAAATTTGTCTAAGTGCATTCAACCCTCAAAGGAACTTATAATTTTTTTTTTTTCACTACAAGAAAAATATTTCTTTTCGAAGTAGGGATATTGCGGACCATAAATGTACTGGTGAACGTCTACTCAAAAATCAATATTTTTGTCGTTGTGTACAGTCTCATTATTCTTACACTCTTTAAGAATCCCTAACAATAAGAAGCTCTTGAAGCCATCGATTGTCATCTGAAACTCCCGTATACCGTACCTATAATGTACTATGGCTGCGAAAAAAAGAATCATTGCCCCTATATGACAGTTAAATTTATTTTCTTTCAATTATTTATTCCTCTATTAAATATTCCATTGAAGTTCCTAAGCTTATTTAAATTGCTATCTACTCATTTAGGGCTTTAATTCAACTATAAACCAGATATATTTGAGATTTCAATATATATTACCTGTTTCGACTAATATAATTTTATATTATTTTTCTTATAAGATAGGAAACAATTTTCGTGCTATAGAGTCCGTCCCACCTCTGACTATACTATATATTTATTTTAGTATTAATCCATGTAAGTAGCTACATGATATGAAAAATGGCGAATACGGGTAAGAAAATTGAAACTAATGTAGAAGGACATCACTCTTACAATGTGACTCCCTGTATTCTTATGTGATAACTATAACAGCAGCCACTTTAATTGGTCTTGACTCTTCGGAGCTGCCGTCTTAAGGAGCTATATATATTTAGCCTCACAGTATAAACAAACAATATTTAATCTGTAATATTATTGTTATTTTCATCAATAGGCTCCAGGCAATAGAATTATTAATTGTAAATTATAAATAAAAAGCATACAGGTTATTTAAAATGTCTTGTTGCTGGTATATCTTCAGGGTCATCTCTCACACCTATGTTAATTATATTTTGTTATTTACTTCATTTCATTTTTAATTGGATGCCAACAAAATATTCAAATTAACTTACACTATTAAATGTTATCAAATTTCCTTTCACACCACGTAATTTCACAATCTGGCCTACTTTTTAGCCTGTTTTACAATTTTTATTGATGCAAAATGCCTAAATTAGTTATAAAGCCAAAAAACATCAGTGTTGGAATCATTTCACGAACTAATTTCTTGGCAACGAACAATAAAATGAGTAGATATTTAATTCTATCCACGTGGTTCATTATGATCATGTTGGCGTATGTCAGACTCGAGAATACCGGTTTTCCTTTCCGGTTCGATGCTCATACTAGATTGTCTATCATGAGTTATTATTGGCTTTTAAATGTTCTCCAGCAATTAATATTTTTTAATAGTATTTCCGCACATATGGAAGAAAACCAGAATGATATTTCGAGGAATATGCATTTCACGGAAGAACGAACCTTCCATATTTCATTTTTACGAATGACAATTATATAGCTTTACGTTCTTATATATATATATATATATTTTTCCACTGCTGTGGTCTCGAGGTAGCGTGCTGCCTTATCACGCAGACGGGCCCGGGTTCGATTCCCGGTCGGGACAGGCTCCTGGGTGAGGTTTTTTTCGGGGGTTTCCCTCACCTGTAAGACACATGTCAGGAAGCTAAGGGCCCAACGGTCTCCGAAAATCATCCGGCCATCATCATCATCCTTATCATTAGCATAATCATCCTTCACCGGTGCGGAAAGCAACGGGAAGCTACCACACCTATGATTCCTTAGTAAAGCTGCAAAGCATAGCATGAAAATGCTATGATTGCAGTGAAGGACCTGCCCTCGGGCAGAACTACTATGATTCCCTAGTAAAGCTGCAAAGCATAGCATGAAAATGCTATGATTGCAGTGAAGGACCTGCCCTCGGGCAGAACTACTATGTGTATATATATATGTATTATATTCTCCATTATTACTAGATGCCTACCGCTGTGGTCTCGAGGTAGCGTGCTGCCTTGTCACGCAGCGGGCCCGGGTTCGATCCCCGGTCGGGGCAGTTTTTCTGGGTGAGGTTTTTATCGGGGTTTTTCCTCACCTGTAAGACAAATGTCAGGAAAACTTTAAGGCCCAAACGGTCCCCGAAATCATATGGCCATCATCCATTATCATTATCATCATCATCCTTCACCGGTGTGGAAAGCAACGGGAAGCTACCACACCTACACAATTCCCTAGTAAAGCTGCAAGCATGGCATGAAAATGCTATGATTGCAGTGAAGGACCTGCCTTCGGGCAGAATTACTATGGATAGATTACTAGATGTCGCGAGAACTCGGTCTTCACTGCCATCTAGTAGCTGACTATGACAAGTAAGCAAATTAAAGAGAATAATTTGTTTTTTATTTTATAGCAGTGACGCTTTATCGATGTTATAATTAAATTTTTAACATTGAGCAATGCAAGCTTAATATGGCATGATAAGAAAAATAAATGCCTGGACGGGAAAAATAAGTGTTTGAATTGGATTCGCCTAGTGGTGTAATCGATAACACGCTGGGGTACAGACCCAGAGTTCGAATCCCGTCCAGGAATTTATTTTTCTTATCATGCCATATTAAGCTTGCATTGCTCAATGTTAAAAATTTAATTGTGTATATATATATATATATATATATATATAGGGTGAATAGTGATTACACCGACGAACTTCAGGACTGATTCCTGAGTGGAAATGAAGGAAAAAAGGTCCTATAAACATGTGTCCGGAAATGAACGATGTGCGTGCAACGACAACAAATCGTCCCGAAACACAGAACATAGTATAATCACATCCACGTCACAACTGGTGTTCAACGTTGCCTACATGGGATGAAATGTAAGCGTTCACATTTCGTATCATGGATTACCTCACTCTTTCACATGTTCCGGCCTCTCTCTGAATAGCGTTACAGGCGCCATGGACACGCTACTGAAGGGTACGTATGCACATCAGGAACTGGTTCAGCATACACAACCATTTTCAGATGCCCCCAGAGGTAAAAATCCAGGGGGCTAAGTCCGGTGATTTAGCAGGCCATGCAACAAGGCCGAGAGAATGTCATTCGTCAATGCCATCTAACGTGGCAACGATGCATTTATGGGCACTTATTCATATGACTTTTTTCCTCCATTTACAGTCAGGAGTCAGTCCCTGCAGTTTGTCGGTGTTATTAAAACTCACCCTATATTTTTTTTTATATCCACCGCTGTGGTCTCGAGACCGTGCTGCCTTGTCACGCAGCGGGCCTGGGTTCGATTCCCGGTCAGGACAGGCTCCTGGGTGAGGCTTTTTTCGGGGTTTTTCCTCACTTGTAAGACAAATTGAAGATACTATGGTGATTATAAAATCCTTAAATAAATTTATGATTGAAGATCAATATTTTTACAATGAAAATGTAATGTTTTATGTAAACTATATAAATTAAGAAATATAAACGGAATTAAACCGCTAAGGTGATACGTATCAGGAAACTTAGGGCCCAATGGTCCCCGAAAATCATCCGGCCATCATTATCATCCTTCACCGGTGTGGAAAGCAACGAGAAGCTACCAAACCTACAACTCCCTAGTAAAGCTGCAAAGCTCAGATGATTGCAGTGAAATACCTGCCCTCGGGCAGATTTACTATGGATGGATATTTTTAAAATACTACAACAAAGGCGTATCTCAATATTGAGCCTTAGTATCCACTTTGTTAGGAGTAAGTAGACCGAGTTAATTTAGTTACGCTTATTTACCCATAGATGTCATGAATGGCATTCGGTCAATATGGGGACCCAATGAGACATCTAGCAGACAACTAGGCATTACTAGGATGATGAGGTCGGTAAATTGTGCTTAGAGTTCTTTTTATTCAGGCTTAAGGATGTTTTACGAGCTTGAAAATCTTCTGACTCTGGACCTACGGCTTTAAGTCCCTCCCGGAGGGCTTCCTCTTTGGATTTTTCCATCCGAAATAAAAAAAACATTAATTCCGGCCGGGTTTGAATCCGCGACCATCGAGACCAAAGGCAAGACCATCATTATAATCATAATAAATGTTCCTCACTCGTTGGATTCAGCTTCAATTACTCAGTGATCTTCGACTAAAATCTTACCGATTCATCTGTCAACATTTTGGAAATCTAAGTCTATATGTTCAAAGTAGGAATTCCAACCAATAGGAAACAGCAAAATATCATTCTAAGAGCAATTAAAGGAGCTCATGTTGAAACTATTACAAATTAAAATTCCAATGCAGAAAATACTGCAAGTTGCTATGTTAATAGTTTTGAAATTATTAATAATTGAATAATTTTCTAATATCCGTTGTAATTCTGCCCGAGGGCAGGTCTTTCACTGCAATCATAGCATTTTCATGCTATCCTTGCAGCTTTACTAGGGAATTGTAGGTGTGGTAGCTTCCCGTTGCTTTCCACACCATGGTGATATTGATAAGGATGATGATAATGGCCATATTATTTCGGGGACCGTTTGGGCCTTAAAGTTTTCCTGACATTTGTCTTACAGGTGAGGAAAAACCCCGATAAAAACCTCATCCAGAAAAACTGCCCCGACCGGGGATCGAACCCGGGCCCGCTGAGTGACAAGGCAGCACGTTACCTCGAGACCACTGCGGCGGTGGACTAATATGCATATATATATATATATATATATATATATAGTCTCGAGGTAGTCTATTACCGGCCGGGACAAGCTTCCTGGGTGAGCTTTTTTATGATTTTTCCTCAGCTGTAAAACAAATGTCAGGTAGTTTTGAGGCCCAAAAGATCCCCGAACATCATCTGGTCATCATCATTATCATCCCGGTGTGGAAAGAAACGGGAATCTACCACTCCTATAATTCCCTAGTAAAGCTGCAAAGCACAGCATGAAAATGCTATGATTGCAATAAAAGACCTGCCCTAGGGCAGAACACTTTAGAATAGTATATATATATATATATATATATATATATATATATTTAATGCCCCCAGTTTTTGTCCTTAGACATTTCTGGTGTTCTCTCCTGGCGATGGCGTAATTGTAACCCACTTCTGAGGTTGGGGCGCCTGGAAGGCGGGGTTACGTTGCCCCGATGATATGATGGATGATGATGATGATAGTGGTGCACCAGGAGAGTCCCTAATCCTAAGCTTAATCTAAGATGAATATGAATGATGATGATTGCGATGGCCATATGACTTCGGGGACCGTTTGAGCCTTGAAGTTTTCCTGACATTTGTCTTACAGGTGAGGAAAAACCCCGTTAAAAACCTCTCCCAGAAAAACTGTCCCGACCGGGGATCGAACACAGGCAGCACGCTACCTAGAGACCGCAGCGGTGGACATAATAAAGTATATATATATATATATATGGGTGTGTGTGTGTGTGTGTGTGTATGGTATAATAAGAAAAATAAATGCCTGGACGGGATTCGAACCCGGAACTCTGAGTCTGTACCTCAGCGTGTTATCCATTACACCACCAGGCGAATCCAATTCAAACACTTATTTTTCTTATATATGTATTATATTCTCCATTATTACTAGATGTCGCGAGAACTCGGTCTTCACTGCCATCTAGTAGCTGACTATAACAAGTAAGCAAATTAAAGAGAATATATATATATTTTTTTTTTAATGTTGAATCATTATAAAATTAATAATAATAATATAATAATAATAATAATAATAATAATAATGATTTATTGATGTTAGGCCTAAGCATGTTTAACTATAGTTAAGTAAACTGTGTGGAGTTAGTGTCCCGCGCTTCAACCGAGTAGTTTGAGGCATCATTCCTTGGTGCAAAGCTACGGGACTTGTCGGTTCGAGCCGCATGGGAGAAAAAATGTTGTCATGGAACTTTGGCCAGTATGGGACCTATGCCCACCTATTCGTGAGGAATATAAAAGCAGGGGGACCAGTTATGTTTGACCATGTCACCCCTTAACTGACTAGATTAGCTTCCACATGTGTTACAAACACATGTGGATGTGAGGCTAGGAGCCGACTGGTAGGCAATGACCTTCTAGGCCTGTCGCGTCATGGAGTAATTTTTGTGGAGTAAGTAATGCATCTAATTATATATTGAAAAATATAAATAATATTATTTTATTCGAAGATAATATTCTTGCAATTTTATTAATCGTTTGATTAGCAATGGATTCTGTAAGATGTATTTACCGAAAGAGTTGGCTTAAGCGATATAGTTTGAAACTCTAATTCCGAAGGTCCCCGGTGCCGACCAACTTCACTTAGGTTTTTACCTGATTTTCATCAGTAGAGTAATAGTTTTATATATTTTCAGTTTAACGTTTTTTGAAATGAGTTGGGATGTCAAGAGTCTCTGTAATGCATAATAGCACGCATTTCCAGAATTGAGCCTATGTTTAATTTCTTTGTGCATCTCGTTCCTATTTGTGATTATTGTTCCTAGGTATTTGAATTCTGCCACTTCCTCAAAATTTCCCTCATTTGTCATTAGCTGTCCATTTCCATTATATAATGTATTTATACATGTGACCATATATTTAGTTTTATTGATATTTACTTCCAGTCCTAATTTCTTAGTGTTACTCAATAGTGTGTGCGTGTTGTCCTTTAGTATCTCCTCGCTATCGGCCAATAGTACTACATCATCAGCATAAACCAACAGCTTATTAATACCATTGAATAATAATAATAATAATAATAATAATAATAATAATAATAATAATAATAATAATAATAATAATAATAATAATAATAATAATAATAATACTGATTACTCATTAGCTGTTTTCAATCCGGTACATTTTAAAAAATGCCATGACAAATTAAATTTCGCCTAGTAAAGGCTCAAAGAATAGATAAAACCAGATTGGCCTACATGCTTCGAATATATCATTTGTGCAAATGAAGTTTTCTTAATTTATATGCGTTTTGTTTTCATGATATAAATCAGGTAATTAAAAAACACAAGGGATATAGATAGTATTTCTAAACACTGTTCGGTTACAATGCATTTATTTATAATTTATGTATTTTAAACATTATTATGCATAAAGCAAGGTGACGTATGCCTATTATTAGTACCGGTAAGTTTTATGTTCTGAAAAGGTTGCCTTCAGAATAACGAAAAGGGCATGGCCAGTACATTCGCTTTGCCCTCGGGTCACTGACAATGTAATGGCTGGTAATTGTATGTTTTATATTCGATGATCTTTTAAAAGTGTACCGTAGTAAATGTGTAAAAAGTATGAGAATATAATTGAAGAGCCCCCCCCCCCACGTATCTCATTGAAATCTGTGTGATGTTTAGACCAAACAAATTAAAATTAAAAATTAAGATAATTATATGAGATTTGGCTTCTCAAGAAAAAATTAATGAAGTGGACGTTACAATTAGAATTCCACGTCAATAACAAAAATTTAAAATAACAATCAAGGCATTGTTCGAAATTCCAACTTATATTTTGGCACAGCAATTCAAAATTATCCTGACAAATGGATCTCATGTCTGGAACCTGGACTGACTATGCTTCCCAAGATAGACCAACGAAAGGATAATGGCCGCCACTGCCGTTGAACACCGGTTGCAAGCTCTCTCTGAAGTGGCTAAGTTCAGTTTAAAGCTTCAATTGCCAAAACCAAGAAATATGATTAAATGGTAAAGCAAAAGATTATCTTCAGAATGTTCTGAATATAATACTATACACACGATATATCTAATATATAAAAATGAATGTTTGTTTGTTTGTTTATTCGTATTTTATGCGCGGCCATACCGTTGATCCTATTGTGATGGGGCTTTTCGCAAAATGTTCCCGGGATGAACACAGGCTATAATATAGTTGTAATACTCAACCCCTTCGCCCCTAAAAATCACTTTTTGTAGTGAAAAATGCGAAATAAAGTCCCTATTTTGACGCTTAAATGGCTTACGCTGCCTAAACCATAACAAATACACAACATTAATGTACACAGAATTGAATATCTCAAAAACTGTAGAAAAAAGTCCGCGACAGCATATGTTTATCTTTTACGGATACATCACAATAACCATTTTTGTCTTTCATTGATGCCAAGAAGATCGGGATAAGTAGATTCCCGGGCAAGCGTGCTCTGTGATACCGTTCATCCGATTGTGATGGGACTTTTTGAAAAATGTTCAGGATTTTCCCGGGAAGGTTATATGCTATAATATAGTTTTAAAGCTCAAGCCCTTCACCTTTAAATATCGCCCTTTGTAGGGAAAACGTGAAAAAAATCGCTTTTTGTACGCTTAAATGGCTTACGCTGTCTAAACCATAACATATAACCAAATTAATGTACACAGAATTGAATATCTCAAAAAAAAGCTCTACAAAAAAGTCCGCGGCAGCATATGTTTATCTTTTACGGATAACTCACAATAACCATATTTGTCTTTCATTGATGCCAAGAAGATCGGGATAAGTAGATTCCCGGGCAAGAGTAGCAGTGTACGGAGGGTATTATTTTATAACGAATTTTGTGTTTCAGCTCATTTATGCCAAGTAGGCCCTACATCGGGATACGTAGATTCCCGGGCAACGCCGGGTAATCAGCACTTTTATCTAAAAATATTTACGATATGGCTTTACTTATAGTGGTTGCTTGAATATTACATTTTGGAAGACGAAATTTTATTTACTATTCGGATTGTATGAAAGGTAATTTGGAAATAGAATCAATTACGTAGCTTATTGTTGTTTTAGCTGCAATAATGAAGAGAGCAAATTTATAATTATTTTTCCTTTTACTTACTCAACTAAACGTAAAAACACATTATCATTTATTTAGGTGTAGCAGCGCACACCGGGTGTTAGCTAGTATTATCGCCTCACTATGATGGTTGTCCGTTTATATAAAAGCTGATGCCGCGCGACAATGCTTGACAATAATTAACATACGGAATGATTATAGTGGCGGTAGCCGGCGTCTTTGTATTTAATTATATATAACAGCTGCGGGGAAACAAAGCGAGCCGCTGGAGAACCATCATAGTGAGGCTATAATAATCTATATAATCCTTGAAGGGAATTTTATGTTAGATTTGTTTTCATATATATATTTGTTTCTTACATGAACGAAGAATCAGAATTCATTAATGTTAAAACGCTGCATAAGTGGACATTTTCTCTGAATCTGCTGATAGGCTTTGCTTCAAAATTTTAAAAAAACATACAAAACACGTTCTTCTATATATAATGTAATTTTATACAAGGATTTCTCATAAAAATATTATTGGATTTTCAATTATGATGAATTTACAGCAAAATACAAATTTCTAGAATACGTAGGCCTATACGTATATAATGAATTAGCGTTTGTCTGCTGCGGTGACTAATGGTTATGTTCCTTGCTTCGATTCCGCGGTTTTAAACCCGACCGGTGTCGAAAGATTTTTAGGATGCAAAATCCAAGGAATAAGCTCTCCGGGAGGGACTTTAAGCCGTGGGTCCCAAATATGAAGATTTTCGTGTTCATAATATAACCCAAGACAAAATTAGAGCCTCTGAGTAAAATTTAACCGACCTTCCCCTCCAAATAATACCTAAATTACCTATTAGATGTCTCATTAAGGCGATGTGCTGACCCTATGTCACTCACTGACATCTGTAGGGAAATAAGCTTAAAATAAATTAGCTAGGTCAAAAATCTCCCGCTAGGAGAGCGCTCGCGTCATCATTAGGGACGTGTGGGGAATATAAATGTAGCGTTAGACCACTGTTGAACTGTTTCGATCTCAAATGAGATGTTAAGAAATCTCTCCAATGGTTTTCTATGGTTTCTTGTGTCTGGAGACATGTCATTTTAAGCAATCTATATATTTGTATAATTAAATCATCCTTCAATATATTCTGAAAAATGTATGATACTTAAATAGTATTTTAACATTAACACTATGAGACTTACGGACCATCTTAAATAATAATCAGCCTCGCGCGTCCAATTACTCATTATCGGACGATGTCAAAAACATTAATCAACCGATGATCTATCTAAATGGTACATAGTCCTACACCCATTAAATCATCAAAATTGTAGATATGTACATTTATTAAATTAAAACTATTCTATTTCAATCATGATTATATTTATAATACCTCATAACTCCATTTTGGTATATTTTACAGGAGAAACAAATAACTGTTTTAAATAATTATCAAAATTGATACAGCAATTTTACTACAGAATACAAGTCAAGTTATTAATAAATTTGAAGTCCATGTTCTCAACAGGTTATGCATCGAGCCTCTCTTTGTGTATAGTTTTCGATTCCTCAGTTGCATACATACCGTCGCGTCGGTATGACGTCTGATCGATGGGGTACAACGCATTTTACGTCACCAGTACATTTCTGCTACAGGATACGCATTTTCAAAGACACAGCACTGACCTGGTTTGTACTTTATCTTATCTTTAAACAGTGTGGCAATGTTTGTGTGAGCACATCGGCGCTCTGAGAGTAACTCCCACCCCTGCCTTAAATAGAGATCATAGAGGATCAATATTATTATATAATTTTTTTAATGAATAAGCTATTTGAAAGTCAAATAATATGAATAATCTTGCCACTTGAAGAATTTAATGTAAAAAAAATTATTTCCTCAAGTTAAACTAACATCCTTAAAAGTAATATAATCAGGTACAAAAAGCCTCTAATAATCCCCTGTAGGCTATATGTGTTGATTTAGAGTTAATTCGTGCAGAAGACCTAAGGACACTCGAGTTATTTCCGTCACTGGGTAGCAGATGACAATGCAGGCAGTCAAATGGTTAGATTCACATAATCTCTCAGCTTTAGTTTCGGTTATCTATACTACATATCACTACCTCTGAACTCAAGTAGCTACTATCCTGACTTCTAGGAGTTGAGTGAACCCTATTTTAGACCCCCATGAAAAAAAATATATGACATTCCAGAAGTTCGGATCCCATAACCCTAATGTCCCGAGAATATAATTATAGGTCTAAACCGTCTTCATAATCCTTCATATTCATGAGATGAAATTCCTTGGAGAATATGTATATATGTGAATAATGCAAAATAATATGATAATAATTTTATTCATTTTACTTTGCATTCATAAATAGGGTACGGATATGAAACGACGTTCAAGTTGTTATTTCGTGATACATTTTTAAAACTGAATAAAAATACAAATAGTTACTATTGTAATTTTTTTCGCGTGTCCAGGATGAAGGAATATTATACCTTATATGTATAATAAAACAATCTATATACCAATAGTTAATTAGGTAGGAAAGTTAAACATTTTCTCTCGAAATAAACACTCTCACAGCATTACCAACATTGCCCTGTTAAGTCTAATGATTTGTTACAGCTTTATTCTTTCACATCAGTGGACAACATATATACCATATTTACCAAACGAGAAAAATGTAATGATACTACATTGTGTTCTTTTGGAATACTTCGCAATACGCGACATCAACATTTCTGTCTGTAAGGCTACTCTGAACTTTGCCCAGAACCGGATCAATTTTTATTTTTTCTAAAATATATATTTTAGTAAAGTAGTGATCTTACTATAAGTCTCAGAAGCCCCTTGGAGTAGTAGAAGGCTAAGGCTCCCACTTTTTTAGATAATCATACGAAAAGTCAGTCGTGTTGTTAGCTCTGCTTCATGGCCGCGTTTACCCCCATAACAAGCGTCTGGTACACATTTACGTTAGAGGCTGAGTCGACCCCTGGGGCATAGTGCCGCCAGAAGGAATAACCTACGGCGTGCTCCCTAAAATATCTATTTTAAATTAATAATTTAATTTCACATTATAATGTCTATTTTAAACAACTTTTATTTAATAGTAGTTGAGGCATACAAATTTCATTTTTTCAGTACATTTTATTAACTTTAACTATTGTAAAATATATAGTAAATGTACCCATTTCACCAATTAAAAATTAATTTTAATTGGTGAAATGGGTACATTGACTACATGATTACGAGTTTATCACCAAGAGAAGAGCAGGAGGGGAGGAACACTGGGGAACGAGAGGGGACGGGGGAGGGGGGGACAGGGGGGCAGAAGGGGGAGAGAAACGCACAGGGAGGGGCGGAAAGGAGACAGAGGCAGGGGGAAGAAGAGAGAGAGGAGGAGGAGGAGGAGGAGGAGAAGGAGGAGAAGGGAGGAGGAGGAGGAGAGGAGGAGGAGGAGGAAGAGGAGGAGGAGGAGGAGGAGGAGGAGGGGAGGAGGAGGGAAGGAGGAGGGAGGAGGAGGAGGAGGAGAGAGGGAGGAGGAGGAGGAAGAGGAGGAGGAGGAGGAGGAGGAGGAAGCGGAGGAGGAGGAGGAGGAGGAAGAGGAGAGAGGTAGGAGGAGGAGGAGGAGGAGAGGAGGAGGAGGAAGAGGAGGAGGAGGAGGAGGATGGGAGGAGGAAGAGTGAGGAAGAGAGGAGGAGGAGGAGGAGAGAGGAGGAGGAGGAGGAAGAGGAGGAGGAGGGAGGAGGAGGAGGAGGAGGAGGAGGAGGAGGAGGAAGAGAGGAGGAGGAAGAGGAGGAGGAGGAGAGGAGGAGGAGAGGAGGAGGAGGAGGAGGAGGAGGAAGAGGAGGAGGAGGAGGAGGAGGAGGAGGAGAGGAGGAGGAGGAGGAAGAGGAGGAGGAGGAGGAAGGAGGAGGAGGAAGAGGAGGAGGAGGAGAGGAGGAGGAGGAGAAGAGGAGGAGGAGGGAGAGGAGGAGGAGGAGGAGGAGGAGGAGGAGGAGGAGGAAGAGGAGGAGGAGGAGGAGGAGGAAGAGAGGAGGAGGAGGAGGAGGAGGAGGGAGGAGGAGGAGGAGGAGAGGAAGGAGGAGGAGGAGGAGGAAGAGGAGGAGGAGGAGGAAGAGGAGGAAGAGGAAGAGGAGGAGGAGGAGGAAGAGGGGAGTAGGAAGAGGAGGAGGAGGAGGAGGAGGGGAGGAGGCAGAGGAGAGGAGGAAGGAGGGAAGGAGGAGGAGGAGGGGAGAGGAGGAAGGAGGAGGAGTAGGGAGGAGGAAGAGGAGGAGGAGGAGGAAGAGGAGGAGGGAGGAGGAAGAGGAGGGGAGGAAGAGGAGGAGAGAGGAAGGGAGGAGGAGGAGGAAGAGGAGGAGGAGGAGGAAGAGGAGGAGGAGGAGAAGAGGAGGAGGAGGAGGAAGAGGAGGAGGAGGAGAAGAGGAGGAGGAGGAAAGGAAGAGGAGGGGGAGGAAAAGGAGAGGAGGAGGAGGAGGAAGAGGAGGAGGAGGAGGAAGAGGAGGAGGAGGAGGAAGAGGAGAGGAGGAGGAAGAGGAGGAGGAGGAGGAGAGGAGGAGGAGGAGGAGGAGAGGAGGAGGAGGAGGAAGAGGAGGAGGAGGAGGAAGAGGAGGAGGAGGAGAAGAGGAGGAGGAGGAGGAAGAGGAGGAGGAGGAGGCGGAAAGAGGAGGAGGAGGAGGAGGAGGAGGAGGAGGAGGAAGAGGAGGAGGAGGAGGAAGAGGAGGAGGAGGAGGAAG
>JASPKZ010008991.1:0-57500 GCA_030220185.1 Diploptera punctata | reverse complement strand
TATAGTCTTATTATTATTATGATATTATTATTAATAGATATTATTATTAATAATATTATTATTATTAATATATTATTATAATTATATTATTATTAATAATATTATTATTAATATATTAGTATAATTAATATTATTATTATTATTCATTATTATATTATCATTATTATTTCATTATCATTATTATCATTATCATTATTATTAATATTATTATTATTATTATCATTAGACAGATAGTTAAGCCAATTTAAAAATATAAAAATATAATTTAATGTCTTACAATACAGATTTGAACAAGTTAAGAAGAAAACAGTTTTATATTACAGGGTGATTTTCCTAAATGTAAAACATATTACTATCATGACATTTCTTTACATTTAATTGATTGCTTTGCAACATAATGTTTATGTACGCATGCACAATAAATTGAATGTTTTATATATAAACCGATTTCACATCTGTCATATGTGAGTAAACAGCTGTTTGAGAACAATAAATGGCGACCTTTAATCACTTTGTCGTAGAAAGATTGCCTTACTTAAATTCTGTCCAGGTGTAATTTTCTGATATTTCTCAAGAGTTAATTGCGTGGAGTTACATTTAATTCATAGCACATAGGATTATTACACATGTTTATTACTCAGTCGGCGTGCATGCGAAATTCCCTTCGCTTTTTAATATATTTCCTAAGAATAAAATGAAATCATCAAGTTTACAGAACAATTTATTTTATTGAACTGATTTTGCAATTTTAGAAAGTTAAATCGTAGGCATATTTCATAATATATAGCAAGAAACAATAATAATAATAATTTATTTTTTATTTTTTTATTATTCCGGCTTTTACAATGAATATACATTTTTCCGGTACCCATGTTCACAGTTAACTACACATTTGTTTCAACACATTTTTCCATTCCTGTCTGTTCATCCATATATCTTCTTCTATTTTCCATTCCCTCTTAGCTTCATTGATTCCCTGAATCCACATAATAGTTGGTCTACTCTTATTTTTCCTTCCCTGTGGTTCCCAATCCATGATAATCTTAGGTAGTCTTCCTTCTTCCATTCTTCTAATGTGTCCGTACCAATTTAATTGTTTCTTCTTTATAAAATCTAATATTGAATATTGTACCTGCATTTTTTCTTTTATATTTGAATTTCTGATTGTATCCTTCCTGGATATTCTTGCAGCGCGTCTCCAGTAGTCCATTTCAGTGGCGAGCAATTGTTTATTCATTTGTGCATTTAAAGCCCACACATCAGCTCCATAGGTAATAATGCTTCTGATTATTGTATTAAAAATAGATAATAATAATAATAATAATAATAATAATAGTAATAATAATAATAATAATAGTAGGCCTAATAATAATAATAGTAGGCCTAATAATAATAATAGTAATAATAATAATAATAATAATAATAATAATAATAATAATAATAATAATAATAATAAATATGGAAACAGCATTTAGGTTTACTCACAACATCTATAATAAAAAATGCATATATTTACAGACAAAATTAAGACAGTTTAACACTGTAATTAGACCAGAATACTTCTTTGGAGCAGAAACATAAATTTTGAACAGAAAAAAAATATCGAAAATATAGTGGAAAAGAATGCAAAATTATAAGAAAAATGTTAGGTTCCCAAGTCATAGATGAAGCATATAGGCTCAAAAGTAAAAAGGAAATAATAGTATATACATTCATAGTGATATTAGAAAATGGAGGTTAAATTTTATGGACATATTAAAAGAATGAACTCAAATAGACTTACAAAACAAATAACGGAATTCTACGAAATTAAAAGTAAAGCACCAGTGGATACAATGAAATGGATTGGTGAAGTAAAAAATTAAACTTAAAATTGGCAGGAATAACTCAAGAATATATCCTAAATAGAGATATCTTTAAAATTAATGTGCATAAGTGGTAAGTCGGCCAAGAGGACAAACCGAAGAAAAAAAACTGGAACAATGTGGACAGGTGAGAAAAATCAAGCCCATAGCCAAAAAAATGAGGGAAATATGGATTCAATGGAAACGCCTCTAAGTACTTTTCAATAGTCCTACATGAGCTAATTCGCAATAAAAAATAAAATTGAAATAATAATCATGTCGAGTGGATATAACTGTTAAAATCCAATAATGCTTCAGCTCTCAGTTTATCTAGCAGTATTTATTTTTTTTTTTTTTGCGCGTTACCGTCGAAATCGCTCGTACATATCATACACCACTTTTCAACGGCAGCGGAACTACAATTAATCCAAGGTATTGCATAACTCACTATTTATTTTTGGGCGTTGCATTCTTTCACAGATTACAGTACTTATATTGCGTCAGGTTAGCTTTAGGTTGGTAGTTCACAAGTTAGAGTACTTAAATTACTTACGTTAGCTTTTAGGTTCGTTATTGTTCGTCTGGTTTAACTTTGCAAGAAATTTGTAGAAAGAGACAACTGTGCTCATCTCTCTCATTCGCACCAGTGTTCTTGGTGTTTCTTCACCAGACGTTATTAAGGGTAAGGGGGAAGATGAAAACTGACTTTCTTTTGTAACTGGGCGAAAGCGGTCAAGGATGTACTCTTACATCTCCGTCTCTCTCTTTGCCAAGTTAAGCCAGTTATACAATAAATATCGTGTACATGTTGGCTGCATCCCGTGATTCCATAGTATAAACCCCTTCGCGTTTGTTGGCGCATACGCATGGTGTATGATTGAAACTGTTTCGCGTCACATGTAGTAAAGTATTTCCACAATTTCTTCCCATGTAAAACTCGACTTAGGGGGAAAAAATGAGGTTTAGATCTTATTCTGGGCTGCTATCCAATTGTATATGACACTCGCAATATTATTGTTAGAGCTAACAGTATTTAAACCTTATGCCGTTGTTTTATCAAAACATTAACCATGATTTGGGGGAAGTAGATTACAGGGGATGATTGGAAAACATTAACTGAGGATAGGAGCATATGGAGATCTTGTGTCCGTATGGCCATGAACTACGGGTTCGATAGTGCCAGTGAGTTAGTTTGTTAGTTAGTTAGCATCATTTTATGAGCTATTTTCAGTTCTGTATTTTAAAATACCTTTTCGGATTCTTGGCCGTGTCTTACAGTGTTGTCTTCTCGACGTTTTCAGATCTTAATCTCCAGCATATATATATATATATATATATATATATATATCCATCCATAGTAATTCTGCCCGAGGGCAGGTCTTTCACTGCAATCGTAGCATTTCCATGCTATGCTTTGCAGTTTTACTAGGGAATTATAGCTGTGGTAGCTTCCCCGTTGCTTTCCACACCGGTGAAGGATGATGATGATGATAAAGATGATGATGATGGCCGGATGATTTTCGGGGACCATTGGCCCTAAGCTTCCTGACATTTGTCTTGCAGGTGAGGAAGAAACCCGAAAAACCCACACCCAGGAGCCTGTCCCGACCGGGAATCGAACACGAGCCCGCTGCGTGATAAGGCAGCACGCTACCTCGAAACCACAACGACGGATATATATATATATATATATATATATATATATATATATATATCAATCCATAGTAATTCTGCCCGAAGGCAGGTCCTTCACTGCAATCATAGCATTTTCATGCTATATGTGATAGTACCGAGGGAGTTGGATCAAGCGATATCGTATGAGTCACGTATTAGGAAGGTCATTAGGTCAAACTACGGTGTCAACCCGATTGAGGTATTTTTCTGTTTTTTTTTTCTCAATCATTAAGATAAATGTTGGATTTAATTTTTACATCCAGAACCCATTTCATTCACATTCGTTAATTTCATAAGATTGAAATTAAACTAGTAGATAATGCAAAATATATATACCAATGTCCAAAAATATATACACCAATGGTCACCCCCGGAAGAAATAAACATGGCAGACCAAGATGTAAATGGAAAACTTATGTCAGAACTATAATGGATTATAGGAATTTGAAAGAAGGAGAATGGAATGATTGAAATAAATGGAAACTGAAGACAACAAACCTACAAGTGGGGGAAAGCCGATGAAGAAGAAGAAGGTAATGCAAATGGTGGACTCTAACTGTTCCTGGAATTCCCTCCCTCAAGATATCCAGGGTTCACCCCACACTTGACACTTTTAATTCACGCTTATACAATTACGCGTTGTTAAATAATTAATTATTCTCCAGAACTAAATGTATTCTATGTCATTAATAGTATTTGTTCCTCACTTTCCATTATTTTACATTATATATTTCATTCGTTAATATATAAAAATATACTGTAAATAATTATTGTATTGTAGGTATAGTTTATTAACTGGTCGAGTGGTAGACAAAGCCTTAAGGCCTCATCCAGGTAAAATAAAGCTATTATTAAAATAAAATAAAGCTTTTACTATTGACACAACTATAGAAACATACAACCTATTGGATACGCCTGGAAATTCTAAACGCGAGATAGCCTTATGCTACGGTTTGTTATACAGCGTGTCGCGCCCGACGTGACGCGAGCTCACGTTACGCTCGGCATGATGCTAGTTTCGCATGGAGCGCATAGGGTACACCGCTTATGTTTATGGAATTGTCGCCAGATGGCATCACATATATGGGAAATCGAAATGACCAACGTTCATAATAAATTCCCAAACGTGTTTATGAAAAAAATGGTTGTATACAAACCTGTCCCTGAATAAGGTAAAGAAATAAATTACATACATACTATTTAGTAAACTATAAACTAATCTGATGTACACTAAACTGACCCATTGGAACCTAAGAAAATGAAGTGATTGAACATTTATTTCTTAAAATATGTTTTGGAATTAAATGCAAATGTTGGTCATTCACACATGTCCTGCCATCTGGTGGATATAATTTTATAAGCGTTCGCGCAAGCGCACTTTAATTCTAAAGTACTTCGACAAATCATTGAGAGGAAAAGTCATAAACATAATAATTCTTTATAAAAAATTTTAGGTATCGTTGCAAAACGTTAAAAATAGTACGAAATATTAGTAAAGACGGGAAAGGCACCTAGAGCAACAGCATCATATGAATGTTGTATGGAAAATAATAGAACAAATTATTCTTAAGTTCTTAAATAAACATATGGTTAATGATGAAACCAAATTTTAGAATACTTCAGATTTTCGCCAGACCAGACCTGATAAATCAGGTTTAGAATTTAATAGAAGACGAAATTTATGTACATCCATAATATACTTAAGATACAATACAATATTTACGGCATTTATTCATTTCTTGACTAAGTTCAATCCACAATATCTTTTTTTTCTGTACATCTCTGTACTCCTTCATACTCATGTTGTATAAAACACGATGGTTTGAAACGAAACTAATTAAAATTTCATCATTCAATTTGCTAAAATTACAAACCAAGCGCTCTTTTGCCGACATTTTGCCTTGAAATCTTAGTTTGTTTTTAGCCTTTTTAGCAATGAGTATATTCTTTGTTTGCGCTGGCAAATTGCGTCCGGAATTCAAGTGATTCAAATACACGACGCGACATGTCAGCGCAAAATTTTTAGCGGCAGCGCTTTGCGTTCTAGATAAACCACATCCATTTAAATACACGAGGAGCAATTTTTGCGCTGACGCTTTGCGTCGTAGATAAACCGTAGCATTAGATGTTAAAATATGTATAAATAAGAATAAAGTCAATATTTTGAGTGACTTTTCTTTATCTCTCCACTATTACCATGGTTTATAAAACAGATGTTACAATCTAAGATGTCACGCTGGAGCGTGGCTAGCGCGCGCGGCTACGCCTACTAGGATCTCAGGTTCGAATCGTGGCGGTTCCAGAGGGTACTGATGGTGTGTCACACCGGGATTTTTGGGGTTTCCTCGGGGTTTCCCGAATACCATTAATCTCATCTCATGTTAGGTTGCTGTGGTTTAGTAAACTCAGGGGTTAAAATAGGTAGTTGTGGTAATCTAATGGGGCACACTCACACACTCATGTACTTCCTCATGACTCCAAGCCTGTGTGTCAACTAAGAGCAGAATAGGGCCAAAAGGAGGATTATAGCCTCGCCTTGAGCTCAGCCAAATAAATGGCGGTATGAGTAATGTGTGTGAATACTTGTGTGTCGAATCAGGAACACCAAAACAGATGACAAATCGCCGTAGAGTAGATGTCATCGGGTACATCTAAAGGCCTGTTTACACGCTACGTCTTATTGTACGTTTTGTCGATCATACAAAACGGAATACAAAACGTAAGTTTTGCCCAGTGTTTACACAGTAACGTTTTCCCCTCCATCTTCTACTTCAGTTCCAATCCAGACTCGAGTTGTAGTGTATTGTCAATGATTTTATTTTCTTATTAAAAGTGAGAAAAATATCATTAATTTGATTATGGTGGAAGCCCAGTTGCTTTATTTTATTTTTCCCTTGTAATGATTCAACGACTGAGAGGAGAAATGATGAAGAGGAAAAAGACAAGATGGTCAAGAGAGTGGCTTCTGAACAAAAAAAGTCAGTATTACCGTGTCCTGTTACTTGAAAGGACATTTGAGCAGGCGAACCTGATGACTGGCGCCACTTTACCCCTTGTCAATGGCTACCCACTGCCTAAAGTCACTTGATGGAGTTGGGACACCACCATACGTACAGAAACAAGACACCCTGCATGAGAAAAAGCCACCCTCGCATCCTCGCCCGGAACACATAGAAGGCCGTCGAGAAGAGCGGACGTGTTTTTGTTTAGAGTGGTTGAAGTGTGCAGGGGACAAAGCATTATGGAAGAAGTTAGAAAGCTGATTGAAACATTGTCAACTGAAGTGAAAGAGGGGTTTGAAAAGTGCAACGTGGGTGAAAAAATTCGTGATATTGAAACGAACATGCATCGGATGGAGGACAGATTGAAATGGCTGGAATCTAAATTAGACTATCTCGAAAACCAGAGTCGCCGTAATAATATTGTGATATATGGAGTGCATGAAGAAGACAGGGAGAGCTGGGAGGAAACTGAACATATAGTTAAAAGAGTAGTGGCGCAAATCGGGATTGATTTGGTGGACAGTTATATTGAAAGAGCGCACAGAGTAGGTTGTTGGAGTAGTGGAAAGAGACCGATTGTATGCAAATTATCACACTACAAAATAAAATGTTGGATCCTTAGAGATAGTTCTTAAAGGGACCGGTGTCAATATTGCCGAAGACTTTAGTGAGAAGGTGCGCCGCGAAAGGGACTTTCTTAAGCGACACATGCTCGAGGCGAGGAGGCAGGGCTGCCATGCAATCATGCAATTTAATAAATTGATTATAAATGGACGAATCTGGAGCAGGGAACAACTACAAAATATGGACAACTCTGAAAATGAATTTGAAGAGGTCATTGACAGCGAGTCCCCAAAACCTACAGGGGACGCTTCAACAGCAGGTGGTCTCCTTACAGCAGAGGAGGGAGAAAATTCTACACGAGAGAAAGAGAGAGGGAGCACTACGATACTAACTCCGAGGAATCCAATAAACATACAGCACAAAACGGCCGAACGCAAAAAGCATACCCCACCTCTAAGAGGTGAACGACCGGCGGACACAAGAACTCAAACAAGAAAATCACTAAGACTTCTGAATTTACCCGCAGGAAAGGAACTATTGAGAGGGAGAAGTTCGAAAAATACAGGTAAGACTAATGACAAGGGAACACAATAGGGTTTGTTGACAGTCGGTTCATGGAATATCGAAGGGTTAAAACAAAAACTTTCAATGGACAGATGTGTAGAGTTTATTGAGACTTTTGATATATTAGCTCTAGGAGAAACATGGTTAAAAGCTAATGAATGCGTAAATCTATGTAATATGAAAGGTTATTTTAAGGGTAATGAAAATAGAGGGAAGAGAGGTAGATATCCAGGCGGTGTTGCCATTTTATATAAAGCTAACTTAGACCCATATATTAAAAAGGTAAATATTGCTTCAAAAGAGGTAATTTGTATATATTACCATACAGGAAGAGCAGAGATGTGTCTGTTGTCTATTTACCGCCAACCACTAAATTCCAGGTATGCCAATCCAAATTTTTTCGTTGAATTGTCTGACTCGTTGGCAGAAATAAAATATAGGTTTCCGGAAGCGGGAATAATAATTTTAGGGGACTTTAACTGTAGGATTGGGGAGGAAAATATCACTATAAAATCGGATGATAATGAAACACGAGGTGAGGGTAGGAGAAGCAAAGATAAGATTTTAAATTCAGAAGGAAACCAATTGTTAGCTTTTTGCGATGCATTTGAACTTGAAATTCTGAATGGGAAATATGGGGAAGATAAAAATGGAGAACTGACATTTATTAATAAAAATGGAGGTAGCGTAATCGATTATTCAATATGCACACAAGACATGATTCCAGTCCTAAGTAATTTCTGTATAGTTTCCAGAATCGAATCACACCACTTCCCAAACAAACTTATTTTAAATATGAAAGGTATTAGTGAGGCAGTTAATGATGAGGTGGCAACAATATTGCGGCCAATTACACGTTTCAGGTGGATCGAGGATCGGAGAGAAGAATTTATCAGGAGTTTGGAAACGCTAATACAGGATCTGCAATTAAATGATCTTAGCGGGGAGGAAATTATTAAAACTTTGACAGAATGTTTTCAAAAAGCAGGGGAAAAATTCAAGGTTAAATACGCAATGAACCAGAAGGACAAAGGGTGGTACAATAATGCATGTAGAAAGAAGAAGTTTGTCGAAAGTAGTCTTTTAAAGTTTAGAAAAGAAAGCACAGATGAAAACAGAAAAAAATTATGCGCAAGAGAGAAAGGAATATAAAGAATTATTGGGAGAAACAAAACTAGCATGGCAAAATAAGAAATCCGAAGAAATGATAGTCGCGACTGAAAGTGGGAACATTGCGGACATATGGAAAGCGATAAGGGAACTCAAAGTAAAGTCCATAAATCGGACAAGAATAACGCCCGGGGAATGGAGAAGTTACATTGATAGGGTGCTGGGAAATGAGAGGTTAAAATATAATCAAGGAAATATAGTTGAGATCCCTGACCCAATTCATATTCAATTACTGGATCAGGATATTTCGAAAAATGAAGTGGTTTCTTCCATTAAATGTTAAAAAAATGATAAAGCACCTGGAATTGATGGAATACCAGGGGATTTCTTGATAAATATGATATCATCCAATAAATTATTAGACGTTTCGAAAACTGCGTTCAACAAACTTTTTAATGGAGGAGATTATCCGGAAGCCTGGGCGACAGGTGTCATCCAACCGCTATACAAAGGGAAAGGTGGGGCACAGATACCAGAAAGTTACAGGGGAATTTGTCTCTTGTCAGTGTTCGGAAAAATATATTGTAAAGTACTTTACGAACGAATAAGACAATGGGCTAAAAAGAACAATAGGCTCTCAAAATATCAGGCAGGTTTTAGAGAAGGATACTCCACAGTGGACAACGTATTTGTTCTGAGAACATTAATTGATGACAATCTGAAAATGAAGGGGGGTACATTATTTTGTGCATTCATTGATTTTAAGATGGCATTTGATACTGTGGACCGAAGCGCACTTTGGGAAAAATTAAATCGGAAAGGATTGTCTCATAAAATGATACATGCTTTAATGTAAATTTATAAATATGTTAAATTTTGTATAAAAGTAGACCAAGGGCACATTACAGAGAGCAGTGAAGCCAATCGGGGAGTGAGACAAGGTTGCATTTTATCACCAATGCTATTTAATCTATTCGTTGATGATATTGTAGACGTAATGCTAGAAGGAGAAATTGAGGCTCCGGAGATAAGACATTTTAAAGCCCCAGTCCTGTTGTATGCAGATGATTTAATTATCTGTTCCAAGACAATCAAGGGATTGCAAAGAGGTCTTGACCTACTGGAAATATACTGTAGGAATTGGGGATTGACTGTAAATGTTAGTAAGACAAAAACAATGACCTTTAAAAATGGAACGGTTTATGGTAGAGCAGAGGAATGGAAATACAGAGATCAAGTACTTCAAAACGTGAAACATTTTGAATATCTTGGTACGACGTTGAAAATGAACGGGAAGTGGAAAAAACATATTGATATAGCATTATTTAAAGGGAGGGGACAACTTAACAGTGTACTCGGTATTCTGGGTCCAGTGCCTGATATTCCAGTCGGCACATTAGAAAAAATGTATGGAGCGATGGTCAGGCCACTATGGTAGTGAGATTTGGGGTTTCCAAAGGACGGAAGTACTAAATAAGGTATATACGCATTTTCTAAAATATATTACAGGACTTAGTAAGGCCGTTTCTAACTGTGGAATTTTATATGAATTCGGGTCATTCCAGGACGACATTAACTGTAAAATTCGTGTACTCAAATACTGGTTGCGAGTAATCCAAGGTGAACAAACAATGCTTAGAGCAATTTGTTACGACCACCAAATTAAAAACATAGATGTTAAATTTTGGGCAGAGGAGGTTAGGAGAGAACTCCAAAAGATTGGGATGGGCTGGATATGGGAAAAAGGGACTGAAAATCGCAAGAACGTGTGGAGAAAAATAAGGAGGAGGTACTTAGATATAAACCAACAAGATACTTTCGCCGAATGTACAGGAAAACGCTCACTGTGTTTACAAAGAGACCTAAAACACGTCTGGGGAAAAGAATCGTATATACTCAACCTAGGATTTAAGGAGAGATCAGGGCTTGCTTGGTTTAGGCTAGGGGCATGGAAATTTCTAAAAATTAGCGACGATCACGATATGCGAATATGTCCAATGTGCATGAACTTTGAAGATGAGATACATATATTAGGAAAATGTAATGATTTAGAATATTGGAGACGTCAGTTATTACCGGAAAGATTTCTAAATTCAAATCGGGAAAGATTGGCATGCTACGAGTTATTGGTAAATCCAGAAAATTGGATAAACCTCGGTAAATTTCTGGACAAAACGCGGAAAATAAGGACAACACTCATTCATGAATAAATATATGATATCAAAATGCAATACCATTAATTATTAACAATTATATATAAATTAATTAGTGTATAATGCTATTGTGTTATTATTTAATTGTAATATTATTGTGTTTTCTTTATGTAATTGTAATGTTTTTTTTAGTGTATAATGCTATTGTGTTATTATTTAATTGTAATATTATTATTGTGTTTTCTTTATGTAATTGTAATGTTATTTTTTTTTGTTGTTTATTTTTCTTTACACTAGTACCAATTATCACTTTATTGTAACGGACTTTCAACAGCACGTACGGCTTACTGCCCGTGCGACCCATATTTGTAAATAATATTGTAAATATCTTACTTTTTGTCTAATAAAGTCCTACTACTACTATAAAACGAAATACAAAACGTACAATAATACGTAGCGTGGCCTTATGATTGTAAATAAAATGAACCTAAAATAAGGTTGCTGTGTTTGATTCATAAAACCCGAACCCATCTCTACTAATACAGTAAAACTTGTTCAAAGCGGAATCGCATGGGACCAATTATTTTTTCCACATTAGACAACTACCCGTATTATAAAAAACAAAAAAAATTAACCAATCTTAGATTATCTCTTTTTATATACCTTGGATTAATATTGTAATTCCGCTGCCGTTGGAAAGTGAAGTATAATATGTAGCCTACGAGCGACTTGGACGGTATCACGGGAAAAAAACAGTCCCGTTTCGTCACCGTTAAAATGTCTCTTAGGTGCGTATCCTAAAATTAATGTATGCAGTTTCGGTTTCCACTCACTAACTATGGTCCGGAAATCATCATCATCATCATCAACAACAACAATTAAGCCCAATGGCCTGTTCCGATCTCATTATAGGTCGAATTGGTCCTTCCATCTCTTCAATGGTCTTCCCAACATTCTTCTCCCTTTTGGTTTATAATTATATATTCTTTTTGGTATGCGCTGTTCATTCATTCGTAATACGTGCTCAAAGTAAGCATTTTGATAGTATTTTATTCTTTCACAGAGATTAAATATATTAAGTTATGTTCTTATATCTTCGTTTCTTCTTATTGGTCCTTTGGTATCCTGCTATTGCCCTCAAATTGCTCGGAAATTTGGAAATTTTTTTGATTGCGGACTTGTAAAACACTATCACACCTCGTTGGATTTTTCCCCCTCTTCATTTGACCACTTCATTATTTTTTCTTTGTGTCTTAAAATCTCATAAATTTAATTTTAGTCATTATTTCGCGTACTGAGAGTTTGTTTTCCTTTATCTTCAATCACTTTCACTTTTTCGTTTAATGACAATGATACATACCATTTAGCCATCTTTATTCCGGAAATTCAGAACGCTACCTGTGAAAGATACGTACACAATCGATCTCAGATCTTAAAATAATTTAAGATTTTACATTGCACTGGTTATTTGTAAGACAGACGCCACACGCCAAATATTTGTTAAATGAACATGTATTTTGCAAAATATGTGTGCAGTGAGCACGAAAGAAAATTCCAGATAAAGGTAGAAACTCTACTTCTCCCGGAGGCAGGAATCATCAGTCATCACTTATTGTTAATTCGCCTAACGGGAATTCAATGAAGTGGAAACTAATTAATTTCTCTCTCTATCTTCCGCCTTATAAACATTTTTTTTTCACGACTTGTGTAGAAATATCCTTCCGTTTCCGCGTTGGACAGATTCCGTTTTATATAAAATGAATACACGTAAAATTACTATTATTTTACTTACTTACTTACTTACTTATTTACTTACTCACTCACTGGCACTATCGAACCCGTAGGTTCATGGCCGCGCGCGGACATAAGCTCTCCACACGTCCCTATCCTGAGCTAATGATTTCCAATCATTCCCTGTATAATCTACTTCCATCAAATCATAGTTAATGTTATTCTCCCACCTCATTCTTGGTCTACCAACTGGGCGTTTTCCCTCTGGCTTTCCTACAAGAAGCTTCCATGCAAATCTTTCATTCCCCATATGTGCAACATGTCCTGCCCATCGCAGTCTACGATACTTAACTGTTCTTATTATATGTGGCTTCCTATAAAGACCATGTAGTTCATTGTTATGTAGTCTTCTCCATTCACCTGTCTGTTCATCTCTCTTTGGTCCAAAAATTTTCCTAAGAACTTTATTCTCAAATACTTGTAATCTCCTTTCCTCCCTTAAAGTAAGAGTCCATGTTTCGCACCCATATAATATAACTGGTAGAATAATAGTTTTATATATTTTCAGTTTAACGTTTTTTGAAAGGAGTTGAGGCATCAAGAGTCTCTGCAATGCATAATAGCACGCATTTCCAGAATTGAGCCTATGTTTAATTTCTTTGTGCATCTCATTCCTATTTGTGATTATTGTTCCTAGGTATTTGAATTCAGCCACTTCCTCAAAATTTCCCTCATTTGTCATTAGCTGTCCATTTCCATTATATAATGTATTTCTACGTGTGACCATATATTTAGTTTTATTGATATTTACTTCCAGTCCTAATTTCTTAGTGTTACTCATTAGTGTGTGCGTGTTGTCCTTTAGTATCTCCTTGCTATCGGCCAATAGTACTACATCATCATAAGTAATGCCACGAGTGATTTCCAAATTATCGATAAATTCACGACTCACGAAGTGAGGAGTGAATTTATCTAGAGAATTTGGAAATCAAGAGTGGCATTTGTTAGGACTATTTAACGAATAAAATTAAGCTGTTTACTCACAAATCATTATTTAACTATAGTTATTTTAAAATATTTATATATTTAATGTAAACGGCGATGTTTGAAAACAAATGAGAAACGATAGGTACGCTTCTACTGCTTCTTTTGTTTATCACTGCAACCAGATCATACTATTTATTGCCAAAGGAACGCAATATTGTAAGGAGGAGCTTTCTTTAATATGGTAATTATAACACTGATAAATATTTGGTGAAACACGACTCTGATTGGTTGTAAAATAGAAATCATTGAAATGTGATTGGTCGTTGACTCCCATTTGGGGCATGAGTTAAAAAATCAGCATAAACCAACAGCTTATTAATACCATTGAGTTGTAAGCCTTGCTCATTCTCTAAAGATTTAATGGCATGCTCTAGTACAATGATACTATTATTTTACCGGGACCAATACATTTGTTCACAGTGGACGGATTTCCGCATTATTTACGTTCCGGATTAGGCAAGTTTTATTGTATAATCTAATGGTAGATTACTATCCACATCTATTATACTGAGTGCTGACCGGGAAAATGTTACTAATGAAAAGTTGAAGATGGATTTGAATACTGATTGGCTAATAACGTACAGTTACAGCTAGAAAAAAAAAAGTACCTCAAACATTCGGGCATGCGCACACTAAAGTATTTTAATAATATGTAAACATCTCACCTTTCAGCCGACAGTAATGGAAACAAAGGTTACAAATTAAACTTTCATGATGAAATAAAAATAGTTACGCCTAAGTATTTCAAATTGGTTGAAATTTCGAGAAACAAGATATATTTTATCAATGTCGTAAAAATTTGGCACCCTTCAAGGAGAGTCTACTGCTCTCACTTCCGGTTGACTGGGAGAATTTGAGTAGTAGACCAGACCGCTATCATAGTGGGTCAGGTCGCCTGATGTACGGGCGGAGTCTGGGCGTGGTCTCACCTTGAGCCTTGGAGGCCAAGGTAGTCAGTCAGATAAACCCAAATAACATCCCTATGAGACTGAATTCCTTGGTTTGTGTTCCATTCCTCAAGGATTTTGTTTACCTTGATACAGGAAATATTTTTAATTCCTATAGATAACAGATCAGCATACAAGATAAGTAATTTACTCGGACCAACGAATCTGTGCCCCTATAGTGCTGGCATCGTTCTTAGAAAAGTACACGTCAATACTCACACCATTTCAATGCACTCCCCTCCCACTACGTCAAACAGCAGCCACAGTAACTTATCGAGTAGGGATGTTGACAAACTTTCCCCAGTGTCATGGCTCTTGAATATTGAATAATGCAAGGTTGGAGTCGAGTTGACAACACTGGAGTGCAAGTGCAAGAGAGAGAGATAGAAAAGAGAGCGAGATAGGAATGCAGAGAGAGAAATACTCGTCATTTGCCGAGGCAGTAAAGGAAGTAGGCTTTAGTTCGCATATCTTATGTGGGCACAGATCTGTTGGACAGACAATATCAATGGAGGGGAAAGTAATTGTGGAGTCAACTAATGATCCAAAGAGGACATTTGTTGTTATGTGGATGTCAGAGGTTTGGAGAAGGATTCTAGGTTTACAAAAAGCAATTGTTGGTCCTGGGGTAAATTGAAAGCCTCAGTAGAAAAGGGGCACATGTAACATGTTAATTAACTAACTAACTCACTGGCACTATCGAACCCGTAGGTTCATGGCCGCGTGTACGTATGTTTTTCATACACCCCTATCCTGAACTAATGTTTTCCAATCATTCCCTGTATAATCTACTTCCCTCAAATCATGGTTAATGTTATTCTCCTACCTCATTCTTGGTCTATCAGTTGGGCGTTTTCCTACTGGTTTTCCTACAAGAAGCTTCCATGCACCTCTTTCATTACCCATTCGTGCCACATGTGAGACAAAAAGAACAAATTCACCAAGTGTTGTTGTATTGTACTGCTACTGTTCAACCAGACACTGCACAATCAATGGATATAAGCAAGCTTGGAGAGTTATCTATTCATATTGAGAAATCATCAATAATTTTTATTCATATGAAATATTAGAACTCTCTCATTAAAAAAACTCTTGTCAAACTATTTACAAGTCAAGCCTAAAGAGAACTTTCTCAATGTTGATTCATATGACCACATGAGAGTGAACTATTGGTTCAGAAGGAACAATTATGCTACTGAGTCTAAATATTGGTACAAGGGAGAACATTAGTTCAGAGGGAACAATTATTGATTCGCAGAGATCAATTGTAGTTTTAAGAAGAAAAATCAAAAGGATATTTAAAAGCACAAAAAAAGAAACAAAACTAAAATTTTATAAAGTAGTGGCAGTCCCCTTACTATTGTATGGTAGTGAATTTTTGGTTTTAACTAAAAGAGAAGAGAAGATCATAGAAGCAGCTGAAATGAGATTTCTGAGAAGTGTGGCTGGTTGCAAACTTCTAGATAAGAGAAGAAGTGAAGATATTAGAAATGAGCTAAATATCTTTAAACTCTTAGATAGAATAAAAGAATCTAGAAAAAAATGGAAAGAACATGTTCAAAAAATTGGAAGATGATCGCATTCCCAAAATTATATTTAAATACAAACCAAAAGGACGCAGGAATGTTGGTAGACCGAAGAAGAGGTGGATCCAACTTTTTAATGAGAATCTATGAGACCAGAACAAGCCACATGGGCTTAATCCGTGATTGTTGATGATGATGATGATGATGATGAAGAAAAATGTATTGATTCATAGATTCAATTGTTCATGTAGATAAGGTGCATAGACCATTGAGATATGTAGCAGTCAATTTATTAACAGAGCAAGGGACTTGGAGTATTGTATTGCTAAATATAGTCTTTACACTTGCATAGCTCATTCACTGTCAGGCAAACGACGTCATAGAGACAATCGAGCAATGTCCACTTACAGCAAATTGCATGCATTTTCCTATAAACTTACTTCAGAACATTGTACTCAGTTCTCAGAACACTTTGATAGTTTAATAAGAAACAAGTGACCAAATTCTGAAATACATGTTCTTATTGTGTCTCTAATGTAAGTGGTTTAGTTTTCAGCACATGTCACTTGAAAATATGATAATTGTTGAGTGAGCAACTTACAACACAAGCTATGCTGTTTACTTATAGGTGCACATTCTGAAGGTGCAAAGTTTGCTATTTTCAGTGTATTGAGGTGTGTTTGATGTCACCATTTAACTTTGAATCTCTCAATCTTTAAAATGAGCATTAACAATAAATCTGTCTAAGAGACAGGGAAGGCAAATTAATACAATATAATATCATCATCATGAACAAATCCATTTTAGGCCATGTCGCCTGTTATGGTAAACCTAGCAAAGAAGATCTTGCACTCTCCACTGATGTTTTGGTCTTCCTTGGTCCCTATGTCCAGTTGGAGTATATGGGAATGGCAATTTTGGAAGTCAATTTCTTTCCATTCTTCTCAGATAATTTTTCCATTCTTGTTGGTATCTGTCTATATCTTCATTTAAACTTGGTACTCTAAGTTTTTCTGTAATAATAGTGTTCCTTTGGTGATCTGTCTAGTGACTCGTAACAGTGATCGTATCAAACACATTTGGCTTTATTAGAATTCCCTTTATTTAAAATCCAATTTTCATTTTGTATTTTAAAGCAGCTTTTAGTGTGAGTTATGTAATCATAGTTTTGTCTCTGTCCTCATCTGTTTACCAAAATGTCTTCTTCTTACCCCATTCATTTTATTATATTTTTGTAATTTTGAATCAATGTCACTCTTATACTCTGCAAATACATTTCCTAAATATGAAAAATCAGACACTTGTCCAATAATTTTTCCATCAATCTCAATTTTCACCCATTGTATGTTTGATGTCCACCGCTGTGGTCTCGAGGTAGCATGCTACCTTGTCACGTGGCGGGCCCGGGTTCGATTCCCAGTCAGGGCAGTTTCTGGGTGAGGTTTTTATCGGGGTTTTTTTCCTCACCTGTAAGACAAATGTCAGGAAAAGGTCCCTGAAATCATATGACCATCATCATCATCATCATCCTTATCATTATCAGCATCATCATCCTTCACCGGTTTGGAAAGCAACGGGAAGCTACCACACCTACAATTCCCTAGTAAAGCATGAAAATGCTATGATTGCAGTGAAGGACCTGCCTTTGGGCAGAACTACTATGGATGGATGGTATGTTTGATAATAAAATTGATCATAATGGTAATTAATATAATGAGGAATACTGAACTATAGCTAGACCGATTAAATAATAACTTTAAAGGCATATGCCCATCACTACCAACCACCAAATGAAGACACATCAATGTCACTATCTCCTTCCTTCACATTACATAATTCACTCACTCCCACTTCTGATTCGCTGTCATCACTAGGGTTTGGAAACTGAAGACCTATAAAATGCCTATAAAGGACATTTAAAAAGACCTAATATCCAAAAAAAGGACCTAAAAACTGAAAAAAATTAAAAAATATGTAAAAAACAATACAAATTAAACAATTTTAATTTTAACTGTATTTTTAAAGAATATAATAAAATTTTGTTTAAAGAGTACAACATTCTACCGAGGTGTAACGCAGTGCCAAAAATAAAGTAAAATGACTGAAAATACTTCTTATTTCATAATTTATATGTTTTCAATTCAACATAGTTTGAAAATAAATTGTGTGTTCATTAAAAAGAAAGTTCTTAGAGAATTTAGAATGAACAATTTTCCCACATAGAATGAATTCAGCGAACCTGCAATGGATACAGAAATAAATTTAAATTGGTATAACTGGAAGGATATATGACTTAACTACACTAAAATAACAGAATTTGAACTTCGGAAAACTTACCTTATTTGTCATTACAGTATATCACAATAGTCATCTCAGTGTCACAAAGTGGCAACTTCATAGAAAATTTGAAGTTGAAAAACAATAGGTCAGTAAGCTGGTTAAAAATAATGTGATATTTGGTGAGGCTTCAATAGTTTCTTGTGGAACAAAAGTGTTTAGAATGTGAAAAGTCTTCGGAAATTAAAATTAGATAATGTTTTTAAAAGAAGTTGAAATTAAGACAAGACTGCAGATTCTTGAATTATATAAATGGTACATATTTAGTCAAAAGAAAGCAAATTAAAAAAAAAAGCCGGTAAAGACATAAAAAACTAAAACAAAAGGGCCAATAAGTAAAAAACATTGAAAAAAGGACAAAAAGGATGAATAAAACCACCATTTTCTGGCCTACAATGACCCAAAATGTATATATCTTATGTTGGACCTCATTTTTGGACATAAAACAAACAAAAAAGGATTTTTCCTCAAGTTCTGAGCCCTAGTCATCACTCACAACCGGAGAATGGAAAAAGTGGGAGGCGGATGGTAATAGAGCATTTGGCAATCACAGTGATGGCAGAGGACCCTCTTATTGCCAAGGCAGAAGTTAATATATAAACAGTATCCCTATAACTTTATAATGTACTAATTTTAATAATTAGATTCTCATATTTCTTATACTTTTAACTTTGAAAATATAAACAAACACAATAAATACACTATGATAAGCACTTTACTACTCTCTGAAACCTAAAAGAGGAAAGTTTACAATGTCTGGGAGACCTTAACATTGAACCTAGTGATATCAATATTAATACTCGAAGTCTTCTACCAGATGCAAGGAAACCCGGGAAACAACTAACAGACAAAGAAGCAGTTCTCTGGAGTCAACTTCCTCATAAAGGAAAAGGCATTGTTCTCTACAATGAATATACACCGGCAAATCAATGGATTCATGATCATTAGGGATTGTCTTGTTCTGAATGGAGAGAAGCAATTAAAATGCAAGCCAATGTATCGGTGGTTCGTTCTTTGCCAGGCAGGTCTAGGGACGATACCCTCTGTAGACGTTGTCGCAAAGAGCACGAAACCTTTGCACACGTCCTTGGGGCTTTTCCGTTTGTAGAATCACTGAGAAACATTCAGCACCATACTATTCGAAATATGATGGCAGAAGCCTTGCGAGACTATGGATACACAGTTTATGAGGAAGTTCATGGTGTGGCCACTAATGGAAGTAACAGACGAATTGATATTATTGTATTTAGACCATCTACTAAAATTGGTATGATATTAGATCCAACAATCCGTTTTGAGACTCATAGTGGCCAACCTGAGGAAGTTTATTGTCAAAAGAAAGTCATATATGAGCCAACAATTGACTATTACAAAGATAAATACCAATTAGATAGTATAACTGTCACAGGATTGATGATCGGGGCAAGAGGTACTATACCAGGATTCTTAGCTAAATTTTGGAATTCCTTAGATTTGGACAGGGTGCATCTTTCTAAAATTGCCATCGCTGCCTTTAGAGGATCAATTTCAATTTTAAGAAACCATATTTACAAAATTTCTACTTTATAGTATGTATACTTCAATTAGGCCTACAATTTTAATTTTTTTAAATATATTTACAAAATGTATTTCATCAATTCCAAAAATTAATTGTCTGCTTCACTTTGTCCTTGAGGCAATCCTCTAATGAAGAAAGTTGTATATAATAAAAAATTAAATAAATAGTTATGTAATGCTTCAATATAGGCACATAATAATAGAAGGAGAGAAAAGTTACAAGCTTTCTACACAAACATTGCAGATTTTCTTGCAACACTGAAAGCAGATTGATTTTTGCACTTCACACACTTTTAATCTATCATTCTGTTCAATGTGTTTAGGCAGAAATAGCAATTCTCATAGTTTTTCTAGCTTGTCACTTCTTTCTTGACGTGCAGAACTTTGATCTTCTCTTGCTCGCTTCCAAGTATGTTTGCAATGACTTTTCTGAGATCATCTGAGAGATTTGGGATCTGCAATCTTCTTCTCATATGTACTTTCAGGAGACTCATTCCTATCCGCTTCATAAAGTCAAATCTTGTCATGTTACCTTCATGATGATACATTACATAAGCATTAGAGCAGTTGACAGAAATGAAGCACAATAGTAAGATAGTGGTCATATTCTACTTCTCCGTTTAATTGAATAATTGCTGCAGTTCATGTCCAAAGTATCAACACTAGACTTTTGGCAGTGTAAAAGCTGAAAATTTCTTTATTGTTCTTCTTCTGAATCAGTAAACTCAGAATGGTGGAATGATGAAAGTGTAATAACTTTAGATTTATCTAGACATAAGAGAGAAGCATAATATCCTTGCTAAACCCATAAAGGCTTCATCCCACTTGAATTTTGTTGTATTGTATTGTATTGTATTGTAAGCCTATGTTTTCCCTTTACAGAGATTTAGGCGCTCTCCCCCTACAGGGAAGAATTTCAACCATACTAATTTAGTTACACTTATTTTCGTATAGATGTCATTTTGAGTGGTCCGTGGCCAGCGTTCCGCCTCATACTGACATCTGGGAAACCAAGATAGTACTAAGACGGGAAAATTCAGTAAATTTTGCTTAGAGGCCTTTTCATTCAGGCTTAAGGATTTTTTACGAGCCTGAAAATATTCAGACTCGGGACCCACGGCTTAAAGTCCCTCCCAGAGGACTTGCTCCTTGGATTTTTCCGTCCTAAAAAAATCCATCGATCCCGGCCGGGTTTGAACCCGCGACCCTCGGACCATAGGCAAGGAGCATAACCACTAGTCCTTGTTACAAGGAATAAATTATTGAAGATTTTCTTTCTTGTTAGATTTTAGAGTACCAACATATGTCGACTTATTGTTCAGAAATTCATCTGCTATTACAATTGATGAAAACCAATTAGACAAGAACAAAGATTGGAAGTAATTGAGATGAGATTTTTAAGAAATATAGCAGGATATACTCTGCACGATAAAAAATGAAATGAAGATACAAGAAAGGAACTAAATATTTTCAAACTTACAGATCAAATAGTTAAATATAGGAATGCCTGGAAAGAACATGTTGATAGAAAGCCAAAAAAAAAAAATTCCAAAATTATTGCTGAATTATAAACCGTAAGGAAGGGAATATGTTTGGATGCCACACAGAAGATGATCAGAAAAATTCTAAAAATTCTAGCTTTCATGAAACTGAAATGAGCCAACGGCTTAATCCTTGGATGAAGAAGAAGAAGAAAACCAATTATTATCATTCATAATATTCCTGCTGGTTTCATGTATACTCATTGAGAGATGAATTACAGATAAAGATGACTTCTGCAATTATTTTTCTTCCTCACATAGTGTTATCCCATTGCAGTTTTTCCTACATGTATGTATGTATAAGTAGGATGAATTAGCATCAATGAGGTATATGATCTTAATGGTATACTTGGCCGGTTTTTTTAGGCATGTATATTTTGAAACTGTATCTGCCTCTAAATTATACCAGAGTCTTATCAGTACATACACGTGCACCAATAGAAAACATTTTCTTACAATTATTATAATTGGAAATGTTGAAACCATTGAAGACATAGGCTGCAGGATCAATGCTTTACCTTTCAATACAATTAGACAAGTCATCAAACTGGAAGCCATTAGTAAAACCTCACACCTTTCCAGAGATATTGTTGCATGGAAAACAGGACATCCAGAACAATCTTTATAGAAAAGTGATCCCAAGCTTCTCTCCTTATTTTAATATCAAAGGATCATCAAGACAATGAGACTTAGATTTCAACTCCATCTCTATTATTATAATTTGATGATTCAGGATTCTATAATTTACTCCTTATTTCCAATTTTGCGTTGGTGTGGGTCAGAATTCCAACTAAAATTAAGTCAGTGAAAAACAATTGTCAAATAATTTCTTGGTCTGGTTCATTATCTAACTGATTAGCAGGATCTAACCATGATGACAATTTAAATACTTTTTCTGGGCAAGTTTTACTGCCTGAAAAAGTTCCAAGTGAAACTTTTTTTTTCTTTCCATGAAACATTTTTCTTTTTCTGCCTCATCATCATTTTCAGTATTCTCTGCATAGTTGTGATCATCTATATTCTCTAGTATCACATTCTCATCACTTTCTGAATTGTTGTCATGATCTAAATTGGATATGTGATCTTCAGAATCAAATACTTATAGCCTTTTTCACTCTCACTAAATTAATTTAGAGTCACCTATGCCATAATTCTCATACTTACTCATTATATTGATGACATTCTAGGAGATCATCCATGTGGATTTAGAAGAAACAGGTCTACAACAGATCAGATTTTTAGTATAAGGCAGATTTTAGAAAATAAATGAGAATATAATGGTACTGTACATCAACTATAAATAGACTTCAAAAAGGCATATGATTCAATTAAGAGGGAGAAGTTATATAGTATCCTGCTGTAGTTCGGAATTCCTAAAAAGTTAGTTAGACTTATACGAATGTGTCTAAATGGCACAAAGAGTAGGGTGCGTGTAGGAAAACAGTTTTCAGATACTTTTGAAATCCACAGTGGGTTGAAGCAAGGAGATGCACTATCTCCTCTACTATTTAATTTTGTACTAGAGCATGCCATCAAATCTTTAGATGATGAAAAAGGCCTACAACTCAATGGTATTAATAAGCTGTTAGTTTATGCTGATGATGTAGTACTATTGGGCGATAGCGAGGAGATACTAAAGGCCAACATGCACACACTACTAAGTAATACTAAGAAATTGGGACTGGAAGTAAATATCAATAAAACTAAATATATGGTCACACATAGAAATATATTATATAATGGAAATGGACAGCTAATGACAAATGAAGGAAATTTTGAGGAAGTGGCTGAATTCAAATACCTAGGGACAATAATCACAAATAGGAATGAGATGCACAAAGAAATTAAACATAGGCTCAATTCTGGAAATGCGCGCTATTATGCATTACAGAGACTACTGACTTCCCAACTCCTTTCAAAAAACATAAAAATGAAAATATATAAAATAATTATTCCACCAGTTATATTATATGGATGCGAAACATGGGCTCTTACTTTAAAAGAGGAAAGGGGATTACAAGTATTTGAGAATAAAGTTCTTAGGAAAATTTTTGGACCAAAGAGAGATGAACAGACAAGTGAACGGAGAAGACTACATAACAATGAACTACAAGGTCTTTATAGGAAGCCAGATATAATAAGAACAGTTAAGTCGTGTAGACTGCGATGGATAGGACATTTGGCACAAATGGGGAATGAAAGACGTGCATGGAAGCTTCTTGTAGTAAGACCAGAGCGAAAACGCCTAGTTGGTAGACCAAGAATGAGGTGGGAGAACAACATTAACTATGATTTGAGGGAAGTAGATTATACAGGGAATGATTGGAAAACATTCGCTCAGGATATGGATGTATGGAGAGCTTATGTCCGTGCGGCCATGAACCTACGGGTTCGATAGTGCCAGTGAGTTAGTTAGTTATACCATAATTCTAATCCTTGGTGATACCGGTATGTTCTGTAGCCCTCTGCCGTAATAATTTGGAGATAAGATCCAGTTGTACTGTAAAAAAACTTGCATAAGGCATTACTTCACTGACGCCGTCAAATGGCGGAACCATGGTGCTACTTTTACCAGCCATATGACTGAATTGTATACGGAACTGTCATTGATAGAAACATTGTTCTTAGGCAACATCATATTTTACGGGAAATAAGACTGAATACAAGGTAAGATGGTACCAATAATTAGGAAATCTCTCCATTTCTTATTTATTTATGACAAAAAAAAATCGAATCAGATGTTTGAGCTACTTCCATGATGTCGATAAATATTCTTTATTTACAATTTAATTTTGAGCAGAATTTATGCTCTACACTGATTCACCTGTAAATCATGCTGTTATTTTCATCACATCCTCAATGGCTAATGTAGGATACTTTTTACTAAACTGTTTGAAAACATTCAAAATAATTTATTCTCTCAGCTTTTCAAACGCTTTACTTTCCAATGTTTTATTATTATTATACAAAAGCAGCCATTTTAAACAACTTAAATTCCAATGTATTATACATTCTGCATTTAATCTATCAAAATTGTAATTATATTTATATTTTAAAATTCTCCTATACAACTTATATAGACACGTTCTAGATAAAACATAATTTTTTTCCAAGTGTTAGAAAGCAAACTACATTTTCTTACATGTTTAAAGGTAAAATTATTATTTGACCAATGAAAATGCAACATATATCTGCTTTGTTTACATTACAACTGAACTTAGCTCGGAAGAGGTATAGTAGACATCTAAAAATAATGAGACATTAGAAAATTAAGAAAAATAAACAAAGAACACAACAACTTACAGTAATTCTTGTCAGTCAGACAGATAAAAATGAATCCTACCTTTACAGTAATATCCGATTGTAAGATGGTATGTCTTATGTTTCAACATTAATAGCTCAGCAACAATGAGGAAGAGATTAACACATGTGTACAATAACAACATAAAATTATAACTGAAGCATAGATAAAATTTCATATCAATTCAATGAAGCAGGTTTGACAACTTTCAATCGCGAATGTTATATCTGCCTATGAGATGGATTTTGCCAACTAAGAGTTTACATTTAATAATCATATTTGAAGAGAAAAATTATACGCTCAGACCGGGACTTGAACCCGGGACCCTTGGTTCTCTAGACCAAGTGCTCTACCATCTGAGTTACCTGAGTAAGTACCGATCCAAATGCAAATTTTCTCTATATATATTGTAATTCCTGCCCACCAAATGCTATGAAGCCTTTGCTGCTATCTTTTCAAATGGCGGCTCCTATATTAAGAAGACATATTTGGGAATTATACATTACATTATAAATGCCAGTATAGCTTTTTTCGATGTTTTTATTATTAATTTCATATATATCAATGATGGACAAATCATATTTGAAAAGAAAAATTATATGCTCAGACCGGGACTTGAACCTGAGACCCTTGGTTCTCTAGACGAAGTGCTCTACCATCTGAGCTACCTGAGCATGATCTAAACGCAAATTTATCTCTATATATGTTGTAATTCCCACCCACCAAATGCTATGAAGCCTTTGCTTCTATCTTTTTTGGTGGGCAGGAATTACAACGTATACAGACAAAAAACAAATACACAAAATTAATGTACACAGAATTGAATATCTCAAAAAGCTCTACAAAAAAGTCTGCGACAGCATATGATTATCTCTTACGGATAACTCACAATAACCATTTTTGTCTTTGATTGATGCCAAGAAGATCGAGACAAGTACTGTACGTAGATTCCTGTGCAAGCATAGCAGCACATGGCGGGTATTCTTTTACGGATAACTCACAATAAAAAATTTTGTCTTTAGCTCATTTATGCCAAGAAGATAGAGATAAGTAGATTCCCGGTCAACACCGGGTAATTAGCATGGAGAATCTTAAAATAATTACGATATACACTTATAATTGAAGGGTCCAGGGGAAAAACGATGAATGTCACAAAATCACAAAAACTGAGGTTTCATATTCTTAGTATTTGTACTGTTCCTTAGTAACATTTAAAAGGCGAAAACTGCTTAAAGAAGCTATGAGTTACGTTTTATAAGGCTTTGAAAATAATGTGTACAGGGAAATGATATAGCGTTTCAAAACTTAAAATTCATTTATCTCAGTTTGAGTTTAATGTGACATTCATCGTTTATATTTTTTCATTTTACTTATTCAACTAATCATAAGAACCTCTACATTAATTTTTGTCTTTCATCTCATTTATGCCAAGAAGATTAGTAGATTCCCGGACAATGCCGGGTAAACAGAATGGGGTATCTAAAAATAATTACAATATAAATTTTTCCTTCAACTTATTTAACTAATCAGTGCGGGGTACCTAAAAAAATATAAATTTATAGTTATTTTTTCTTTTGCTTATTCAACTAAATATAAAAGCATATAATTTTCATTTGTTTAGGCGTAGCAGCGCACACCGGGTATTAGCTAGTTTTTAATAATAATTGTACACCCTACTTTGAGCATAATGTAAAATATGGAACTACTTAATTCATGTGATAAAATTTATTGTATTCATCAATAAACCTCTCAATAATTCTGTTAAACATCAAGAAAAATCCTTTGAATGTCTCTTTTGGCATAGAAATACTAAGATAGATATATACCAATTATATGTCTGAAAATTTCTGCACCATATGCAAATATCTGAGTTTGTGTTCTTTTGTTGCAGTAAATTATGCTTTTGAAGGGGAAATGTGTGGAAATCATATTGCTGTGTGGCCATGAAAGTTTCTCACACTGGAATGATAGTAACGAATTTAATCAATATTGTCCCCAATGTCAACAAATACCACACAGCATTTTGGGGAGATTACTTAACAAATTAATCAATTGAGTTGGTGTTTACTTGATGAAAATCCATATTTATTAATTAAATAAAAATAAAACGTAGTTTTATTTGATTTTCATATTTATTATATAATTCAGTGACAGCTGTTTCGGTACACTGTACCTTCTTCAGACATGTTAACAAATTATGAATTGTGTTCCAACTGATCTAAGCAACAATACAACAATATTTATTTAAATTTTTTAATTTAACAAAGGGGATTCATTCAAATCAAGTTGAGAATTTAACAGTTTATTACTACTTTTAAATTTATTAATTTCTACAGCCTCCAAAAGATCTAACTTCTTACCCTTATCACAAATATGTAAAATTTCAAAATTTGGATCGAAACAATGATTAAATTGGAATAGGTGGTTAGCATATTTTGAATTTTCTAAATTTCTGTTATATGCTCTCATGTGTTCCTTTATCCGAGAGATAAAAGGTCTACCAGTTTGTCCTATATAGACATTGTCACATGTGCCACACTTCAATTTATATACACCTGATAATTTTTCTTTTTTTATTTTGGTTTTATTGTTTTTTATTATATTTTGTAAAGTTTTATTAGTTTTAAATGCCACATTAATGTTCAACTTTTTAAAGTGTTTAGATATTTTATTTGAAAGTGGGCCTATGTATGACATTACGACATATTTCTTTATGTTTTCTTTGGGTAAAGGAAAAACTTTGTTAATTGCTTTTTTGTAATGAATTTTCTTAATTAAATATTCTATAATTTTAGGGTCGTAGTTATTATTAACAGCCAATTGTTTAATAATATTCAATTCATTATTATATTCCAAGGGTGAAAGAGGGATATTTAAAAGTCTATGAATGTAACTATTAAAGGCTGCCATCTTATGAGTATATGGGTGAAGAGAAGAACTATGGATAGTGGTATCAGTATGAGATGGTTTGTGAAAGATACCAAACTCAAACTTATTATCAATGTGTTTTATTGACTATTTAACTCATGCCCCAAATGGGAGTCAATGACCAATCACGTTTCAATGATTTCTGTTTTACAACCAATCAGAGTCGTGTTTCACCAAATATTTATCAGTGTTATAATTACCATATTAAAGAAAGCTCCTCCTTACAATATTGCGTTCCTTTGGCAATAAATAGTATGATCTGGTTGCAGTGATAAACAAAAGAAGCAGTAGAAGCGTACCTATCGTTTCTCATTTGTTTTCAAACATCGCCGTTTACATTAAATATATAAATATTTTAAAATAACTATAGTTAAATAATGATTTGTGAGTAAACAGCTTAATTTTATTCGTTAAATAGTCCTAACAAATGCCACTCTTGATTTCCAAATTCTCTAGATAAATTCACTCCTCACTTCGTGAGTCGTGAATTTATCGATAATTTGGAAATCACTCGTGGCATTACTTATGATAAATCCAAGAAATTTATACTATTATTTGTTTCTAATTCCATTGTGAAATTAATACTTCTGTGAATGTTATTAATAAAATTTAAAAAGGAATTCAATTGTCTTTTGGTTCCTGTGAAGCCTGCTATGACATCATCTACATAACGATACCAAAATAGAACATTTCTAGCTAATACATTCTTATGTATGGTTTGTTCTAAGTCATCCAACGGATCACCCATAATCAAACCATCTTCAGCTATGTACAATTTGTTATTAAATTCAAAGTAATTTTGATGTAAGCATGTTTTAAGAGTGTGTAATATTTCTTCAACTACAAAACCATTCACTTTATTAGTTAGTAACATTCTATTAATAATCTCTATTACATCAATAGTAAGTATACTGGGAAACAGATTCTTTACATCAAAAGAAACTAAAATTAAGTTATTAGACAAATCAATGTTCTTTATATTGTCAATTAATTCAATAGAGTTTTTTATACTGTAAATTGGATTGAACTTGGTATTAGATGAAATTATATTTATTAGCTTTTTAGACATTTTGTATGATGGAGATTAGGATTAGACCAGTAGTATCCTTTATAAGTTCTCCATCATACAAAATGTCTAAAATTATCCCAGTTATTGATAGTTAAGATTAAGACTAAAACTAATAATAAAATGTGTTCAAGCAAGATAAATTAAGTTGTTCACAGACCGATCTTCTCTAATGTATATTAAAAAAAACAAAGAAAAATAATGAGACATGGAAAACTAATTTTGCAGTTATATAATATTTAAACAAATAAAAATAAAAATTACAAATATATCAAACCATAATTCAGAGCATTTTAACATATGTTGCTGAAGTCTGACAAATTCCTACCAGGGAAATGAAAAGAATTTTAAGTACAGAAATGGATGTTTTAAGAAGATCAGCTGGAAAATCTAGAATGGATAGAATCCGAAATAAAGAAATGAGAGAAATTATGGGTGTACAAGAGGAGCCGGACATCAGACATTATAGGAAAGAAAAGATTGCAGTGGTATGGTCATGTCAAAAGAATGCCAGAGCAAAGATTGCCAAAAATTGTTAAGGAATGGACCCCAATGGAAAGGAGGAAGAGAGGAAGACTGAAGAAAACTTGGATAGAAGGGGTACAAGCAGCTATGAATATCAGAGGAATGGAGGAAGATCAATGGATGGACAGAGAGGAATAGCGTTTGGTTTCCGGAAGACGGCGGCAGCTGCCATACCGGTTGATGAAAATATTTAATTTTAATATTATTTTCATAAATGATTTATTAATTGTTAAAAGAATTCTCTCAGTGAGGTGAATAAGTTAGTTTGTTATTAAATAATTCTTTAGCTAGGAGGCCACTGAAGATAAGCCCTGTCATCTGGACCATGACGACCAATCCAGTAATTACAGTGTGGAAGGTTTTACGAAAATGCTTACATATGCATCCCTACTGTTTGCAATTGTTACAGGCTCTAAATCCTACTGATAACTTTGTGCTTGAAATGTGTTGCAGCAGCAACATTCTCCTTAGACACTTTTGGTAGTCCCACACTTTTGTCTTTACACAGACAACTGGTCATTGCGAACTTATTATGTCAACAAATGTAGTTAGTATTGGGGGGATCAAGATTAAACTGCCTACGAAATGTACGTTGAACTGTCACAACTGATTTACAACTCTCAAACATCAAAACACAAAACATTTTCTGTTGAGGAGTTGCCATCTTTGTCATTATTGTTGCCAGAAACGAAACAAAAGAAAGGTATCCGCTCACTCACACAACTAAAACTATCTTATTTCCCTGTTTCATTTCAGTCTACACACAACTTCCTACACCTCATCCGAGTGATAATATTATTACTTGAAACTAATATATCCTTTTATGTACACACTGTATATGCAAAATATATAACTAACTAACTCACTGGCACTATCAAACCGATAGGTTAATGTCCACACAGACATAAGCTCTCCATATATCCCTATCCTGAGCCAATGTTTTCCAATCATCCCCTGTATAATCTACTTCCCTCAAATCATAGTTAATGTTATTCTCCCACCTCATTCTTTGTCTACCAACTTCCCCTACAAGAATCTTCCATGCACATCTTTCATTCCCCATCCGTGCATATTGTATAAAGTCCTAACATTCCATGTTCCTAGGAACATGTCCCTAATTTTGAGCCTTTGGCATGGGTTCCCTGAAGTAGTCCCCACCCGGAGAACCGAATGGGGGGACTATTTGACCTCAGAAAATTTCACCCCAGTTGAACCCATGTCCGCATTTCTTGACGGTTGTATTTTTACGGTGAAAGATCGTCACTCTTTTGACCAAGGTACTTTTTTCATCTGACTTATCACCTTCAACCAGCCCGGCATGGGTAATGCTATCGGCAGCAATGCTACCGCCGGCATAGTTCCTGGGATCATTTAAGCATGCAAGCCACTCCACCACGACAAGGTAAAGATACCATGGAGGGATGCAAAATAATACCAACAAAAATCAATGATTGAATAAACTTACAGTTAAGATTGAGTTATTTGCAATTTATTATAAATTAAAACAATTTTGTGACAATTTACAAAATGAAGTACAAATTCTAACGCAATAATTAAAAATACATTTTTGTAACATGAAATAATTTATTTTTTATTTATCCCTAAAATGAAATAAATACTGATGATATGAATTTATGTCCATTCAGTTTCTACTGATTACACTTGCTTGTTTACTTATAAAATTATTAAGTACAATATGAATTTGTTATGAATAATTATAATGGCCAGATGGTGTTCAGGGTACATTTGGACCTTAAAGTTTCCTGACATTTGTCTTACAGGTTAGGGAAAACCCCGAAAAAACCTAACCCAGGAAACTTGTATGAATGCATTTAGCTCCAACCGCATGTTCCTCAGCGTCATTGCATCATCTGTTAGCAAAGCCATTTCATCAGTTAACTATAGATAATTTGATTAGCATTTTAGAACATTTTTTCCAGCATATTTTAACATAAAATGTAAAAACCAAAGCTTCAGCATGAAATTTGGAATAAACAAGCAAGTGAAATTGTGTATAAAATACATCAGTTGTTTCTTAATGAGGCATGACATATTTAGTACATAACTTCATAATATATATATAACAGTGTTGCCAAAATGAAAGTTGCAAGTGTGAAATAGTACATTCACTGTTTAAAAACACTACCAAATAGATGTTTTCCTGGTGTAGAAATCATTTAGAAGCAACAGCACAATGATTAGTTACAATTCTGTTTGTTTTCATTTCAGTTTAACATTCACTCAAAACTCACAAATTATCGTTAAAAAAACTTTAACATTAGAAAATAAATGAAGTAATAATGTTTTATAATTTGAAGAAATTCAATGTATTTTCTTAAAATATCACAATATATAATTTTTTTCTAAGGTGCTGATGAAATTATTAAACATAGACAAACTACTCTCGGCACTCGGGAATAATAAGAGAAAGATTTGTGTTTAAATTGGAATGCTCAGGTAGATCAGTTGATAAAGCATTGGCATAGAAAGGCCAAAGATCCTGGGTTCAAACCCTATCTGAGTATATATTTTCTCTTCAAATATAGACAAACGTTTGTCACTTTGCAGCAAGTTTTTCAGTCATGTTTCTTATCAGCTGTTGTGATGTCTTCCAGGCGAGATGACCAACATTTATGATGTCTTTCAGGCAAGATGACCAACATTTATGATGTCTTCCAGGCGAGATGACCAACATTTATGATGTCTTCCAGGTGAGATGACCAACATTTATGATGTCTTCCAGGCGAGATGACCAACATTTAAACATTGAAATAAAAACAAATTTCAGAAAATTAATCACTATGAAATTTATATATATGTATGACATGAAAAGAAAAAGTAAATGCCCGAGTCGGGATTTGAACTCTAGTTTCTAAATTTTGTATGTTTAGCGCTCTGTATATGTATATATGTGTATATATATATATTATATATATATATATATATGAATTTGAAAGTTTTCTTGGGTTTTCCGCATCTTGGATTCAAGTTCAGCCTCTGGCCAATGATTCCGACTTTTCAGCATGATCCCACATGCCATTATCAAGGAATGATAAGTTCAAGTCACAGGTTTAGGTCTTATATAATAAAATACATATAGTTTTTGCTGTGGTCCATTTCTGAAGACGTACACCCATCCAAGGTTTAGTTCTTATGTAGTTAAACACCAAGAATCTACAAAGAAGCAATAGAGATTGAGAAAAGGCCACATTCCATGAACACCCGAGATGATGCCCAAAAATTACCATCTACATGGAAAACTGCTCTTGCTGCCCACCATGTCATCCTCAGAATAGCAAAGATGTGAAGAAAACCACGGTTGGGCAACATGGAGTGTGGTCGACGCTTGGATGGGTGTACAGCTTCTGAAATGGACCACACTGAAAACTGAAGATGTTTAACTACATAAGAAGCATATATTAGATGGGTGTACATCTTCGGAAATGGACCGCAGCGAAAACTCTATGTATTTTATTATATAAGACATAAACCTGTGACTCGAACTTATGATTCCTTGATAATGGCATGTGGGATCATGCCGAAACATCAGAATCATTGGCCAGAGGCTGAACTTGAATCCAAGACACGGAAAACCCAAGAAAACTTTCATATTCATACTTATATCCGTGAAAATCAGCAACATATATATATATATATATATATAAATAAAAACTCCAGATTACGTTTATATAACATTTTGGCTAGACCAGTGTTGACCTATGGTAGTGAAGCATGAACACTAAAAAGACAACATGAAAGCAGAATAACGGCTTGTGAAATGAGATTCATGCGCAGAACAGCGGGTTACACCAGATGGGATCAGAAAAGGAACACCGATATCTTAAAAGAAATTAAGACTATGCCAATTTTGGAATATATTAAACAGTACCAACTGAATTGGAAACACCATCTTGAAAAAAATGAGTTCAAATCGGATCCCCAAAGCTGTTTATAATCATATACCAAGAGGACGAAGATCACTGGGTCGTCCTATGAAATGCTGGAGGGAAAATTTTCTATAGGATCGTAACAGGCCTTGGCCTAATACTTGGAAGGAAGAAGAAGAAGAAGAAATATATATATATATATATATATATATATATATATATATATTTGGAGAATGAAGAAAGCCTACAACTCAATGGTATTAATAGGCTGTTAGTTTATGCTGATGATGTATTATTGAGTGATAGCGAGGAGATACTAAAGGCCAACACACACACACTATTGAGTAACAGTGAGAAATTGAGACTGGAAGTAAACATTAATAAAACTAAATGTGTGTTCACACATAGAAATACTTTATACACCAGTAATGGAAATGGACAACTAATGAAAAATGAGGGAAATTTTGAAGAAGTGGCTGAATTCAAATACCTAGGAACAATAATTACTAATAGGAATGAGATGCACAAAGAAATTAAACATAGGCTTAATTCTGGAAATGCGTGCTATTATGCATTACAGAGACTCTTGTCGTCCCAACTTCTATCAAAAAAGTTAAACTGAAAATATATAAAACAGTTATTCTCCCAGTTACATTACATGAATATGAAACATGGACTCTTACTTTAAGGGAGGATTGAAAATAAAGTAGGAATATTTTTGGATCAAAGAGAGATGAACAGACAAGTGAATGGAGAGACTACATGATCTTTATAGGAAGTCAGATATAAGAACAGTTAAGTCTTAGACTGAGATGGGAGGTCATGTGGCATGAATAGGGAAAGAAAGAATTACATGGAAGCTTCTTGTAGGAACACAAGAAGGAAAACGTCCAGTTGGTAGACCAAGAATAAGGTGGAAGGTGGGGTTACGTTGCCCCGATGATATGATGGGTGATGATGATAATGGTGCGCCAGGAGAGTCCCTACTCCTAAGCTTAACCTAAGATGAATATCAATGATGATGATTGCGATGGCCATGTGATTTCGGGGACCGTTTGGGCCTTAAAGTTTTCCTGACATTTGTCTTACAGGTGAGGAAAAACCCCGATAAAAACCTCACCCAGAAAAACTGTCCCGACCGGGGATCGAACCCAGGCCCGCTGCATGACAAGGCAGCACACTACCCCGAGACCACAGCGGTGGACTAGTTGTAATTATTGATTAGGTATATTTTAGAATATTCTATATGTTTTGAATATTAATATTTTCATTCACGAAGAATGACAAGTATATTCAGAAGACATTTTTAATTTAATGAAGGGAACTACTTTTTAGCATACTTATTGCTTCTACAACATTCCTTAACCAATGAAAAGTAAGCAGGTCACATGGTTTTGTTTTGATGAGGATCACTTTAAGAGCAAACAGGTTATACCTCCGTGATCAACATATGGATGTGAGGCCAGCAGCAAACTTAGGCTAAGGGCCTTCTTACGTACTTACTCACTGGCACTATCGAACCCGTAGGTCCATGGCCGCGCGGACATAAGCTCTCCATACATCCCTATCCTGAGCTAATGCTTTCCAATCATTCCCTGTATAATCTACTTCCCTCAAATCATAGTTAATGTTGTTCTCCCACCTCATTCTTGGTCTACCAACTGGGCGTTTTCCTTCTGGCTTTCCTACAAGAAGTTTCCATGCACGTCTTTCATTCCCCATACGCGCAACATGTCCTGCCCATCGCAGTCTACGGGACTTAACTGTTCTTATTATATCTGGCTTCCTATAAAGACCATGTAGTTCATTGTTATGTAGTCTTCTCCATTCACCTGTCTGTGCATCTCTCTTTGGTCCAAAAATTTTCCTAAGAACTTTATTCTCAAATACTCGTAATCTCCTTTCCTCCCTTAAAGTAAGAGTCCATGTTTCGCACCCATATAATATAACTGGTAGAATAATAGTTTATATATTTTCAGCTTAACGTTTTTTGAAAGGAGTTGGGACATCAAAAGTCTCTGCAATGCATAATAGCATGCATTTCCAGAATTGAGCCTATGTTTAATTTCTTTGTGCATCTCATTCCTATTTGTGATTATTGTTCCTAGGTATTTGAATTCAGCCAATTCCTCAAAATTTCCCTCATTTGTCATTAGCTGTCCATTTCCATTATATAATGTATTTCTACGTGTGACCATATATTTAGTTTTACTGATATTTACTTCCAGTCCTAATTTCTTAGTGTTACTCATTAGTGTGTGCGTGTTGGCCTTTAGTATCTCCTCGCTATCGGCCAGTAGTACTACATCATCAGCATAAACTAACAGCTTATTAATACCATTCAGTTGTAAGCCTTCCTCATTCTCTAAAGATTTAATGGCATGCTCTAGTACAAAATTAAATAGTAGAGGAGATAGTGCATCTCCTTGCTTCAACCCATTCTGGATTTCAAAAGTGTCTGAAAACTGTTTGCCTACACGCACCCTACTCGTTGAGCCATTTAGACATATTCGTATAAGTCTAACTAACTTTTTAGGAATTCCGAACTCCAGCAGGATACTATATAACTTCTCCCTCTTAATTGAATCATATGCTTTTTTGAAGTCTACATATAGTTGATGTACAGTACCATTATATTCCCATTTCTTTTCTAAAATCTGTCTTATACTAAAAATCTGATCTGTTGTAGACCTGTTTCTTCTAAATGCACATTGATGATCTCCTAGAATGTCATCGATATAGGGAGTAAGTCTGCTTACTAATATATTTGTTAGAATTTTGTACGAAGTTGAAAGTAATGAGATGCCCCTATAGTTGTTGCAATCAGTTTTATCTCCTTTCTTATAAATTGGTACGATAATTGATTCCTTCCATTCATCTGGAAGAGCTTCTTTTTCCCAAATCATACTAAGCAACCAGCGTACCTTGTCCATCAATTTTTCTCCCCCTGATTTTATCAGTTCTGCTGGGATCTCATCTGAACCTGATGCTTTATACATCTTCAATTTTTCAATTGCCATTTCAACCTCTAATGCACTTGGCTCTGCGACTAGCATTTCTGCTGTCTGTAACTTATCCTCCTCAATGTCCTGTTCTGTATGTACATTTAATAGCTGATTAAAATAACTTTTCCATCTATTTAATATACTCTTGGAATCTGCAATCATATCCCCATTTTCATTCCGAATTATGTTTGTTCTAGCCTGAAACCCTTTCTTCTCTATACTAATTCCCTGATATAATTCTCTAATGTTCCTATTTTTTGCATTCATTTCAAGATCATTAATCTTCTCTCTCAAATATTCCCTCTTCTTACTCTTTAGTAACTTGGTGGTTTCCCGTCTAACACTACCCAATTGCTCTAAATTTACCTCATTTGGCTCGTGTAACCATTTCATTTTTGCTAGTTTTCTTTCTTTTACAATGTCGGCACATTCCTCATCAAACCATTTCTTGTTTTGCCTCTTTTTTAAACAACCAATGCTTTCTGATGCTGACAATTTAATAGTATCTCTTATAGCCTCCCATTCTTTATTTATATCAGTTTCTTCTTCGTTTGCCACATTGTCATCTGAAGATTCCAGTACTTCAAATCTATTAGCAATTTTGATTTGGTATTCTTGCCGCATTTCATCATTTTTCAAGTTTTTTAATTCATATTTTACAGAATCATCTTTAGCGTTTGTTCCTCTCATAAGCGATAGCCGTTGTCTGATTTTCACCTTGACCAGATGATGATCTGAATTGCAGTCTGTCCCTCTAACTGATCTAATATCAATGATGCTACTGTGCCAGCGTTTATCCACTAATACATGATCTATCTGGTTCCGAGTTTTCTCCATCTGGGGACGTCCAGGTGTATTTATGAATATCCTTATGCTGAAATGTTGTGCTCTTAACAATGAGATTCTTTGATGTGGCAAATGTGACTAATCTAACCCCGTTGTCGTTACTATCTTCATGAAGACTGAATTTGCCTATTGTTGGTTTGAATATATCTTTCCCGCCCCACTTTTGCATTAAAATCTCCTAAGACAATTTTCATATGATATCGTGAAAGGCTATCAAATAAACATTCTAATTCTTCATAGAACTCATCCTTGATCTTGTCATCTTTATCTTCTGTGGGGGCATGTACATTTACAATTATAAAATCATGTCGTTTACCCTTTAGAATTATGTATGATATCCTATCACTAACAAACTTAATATCTCGGATAGCGGATAGGATCCTCCTCCTGGCTAAAAAACCTGTTCCAAATGCAGGTCTTTCTGCACCCCCATAGTATAATGCAAAGCTTCCTGATTCCTGACTACCTTCTCCTGGCCACCTAACTTCCTGTAAAGCGACTATATCCAAGGCGAGACCGGTCAATTCATTAATTTTTTTTTCTAAGAGAGAAAAAAGAGAATCAATTATTCACACCTCATTTACAAGCTCGTAAGCTCGCTCTCTCTTGGTCTGCTTTCGAAGATCTGTCCTCATCCTTAGCCAGAAATCAACTGTTGAATTTCCATTGGAACATGTGGACATCCTCTTCGGCTGGTGTTTGGCAGATGAACCTCATGATCAAATCCTTATTCTTGTAATATCCATTAATAAAATATTTTTTGTTATCCTGTTTTCTTCTATCTTTGTTAATAAACAAGACATTTCTTAACAATGTATTCACTATATAGATACTCTGAAAATAAAATATCTTATAAAAACTGAACATTTCTTTCAATATTTATGACTCATTATTTGGTGCTAAAATTAAATTATTATTATCCTGTAAGAAAAGTTATTATGCCCTGGAAATAAATATTAGCATTTTTATGAATTATATATCTTACATTTACCTATATATAAATCTTCATGAAATTAGGCCTTTTGACCTGTTTTCACATCAAGTGGAATTTAATGAATCTTTCCATCTAGTAAATAGGCATCCAACACCTAAATATAAATATTTTAACATTTTAAGCAGAAAATAACGACATTGCTATAACCTGTGAATAAAAGAGTATTAAATAACAGTTGGAGTTTTACCTGTGAATCTGTCTCATTCATTTCCACATTTTGATTTTCCTTACTTTTATTTTAGTGAGACAATACTCATAAACCTGAAATACACTTGAGAAAATTGATTATGTTATATTCTGCAATTTGTGCTAATCAAATAAAGCAAACAATAATACAATTAAGAGTATACAAGATCATGTACCATACAATTTCATAACAATTTAACAACAATAAACTTAATAAGAATTAAACAAAAGACATTCAAATAAATATTATAATACAAAACAAGCATTTTACAACAAAATGAGGTAAGAATAAATTACAATAAGGCACTGGTACCAGCAATTTAAACACTAAATCAAAATATTAAAACAAAGATAATATTCCACAAAATTTTAAAAATATTACAGTACAATTTATTTAACCCAATTATTAATAAAATATACATTAAAAATACACATAATATATTAGAATAAAAATGTAAATGCAATTAATTTTAAAAAATATAATTTAGACATTTATAAATAATTGTAATCATTTGATAGCAAAAAATGTTAAAATTCTGTAAAAAATACATTTGTCAAAATTGAATTAAAATCCTGTAATAAAAAAAAACCTTTTTCAAAATTATATGGAAATATCAGTCCCCACTGGACTACAAGTTACCATTCTCACCTATGGCCCAGGGTTCAAACCTGGCTCATGGACGATGAATTTTTTATGCTGTAAAAATTTTAAGTTTGGCATCCATCACAAGGTCCCAAGAAGTAGATTTACTCCATATAGCCTTAAAATCCAGATCTTTGAGCAAAATTTATTTATTTGTTCATGACCAGCTATGAATTATGGTACCCCTTGCCTGAGCTGTTACCTCCTGCAACAAAAATAATCAATGAGCATAATATATTTTACTGTAAAATTAAAATACCATATAATACTTAACTGAGTTGCGAGTTTTAAGAATATCTTCATGTTCTTCGCAGCCGCAGAATGGCAACAAGTGTTCAGCTCAACACATCTGAAACAAAACAAAACTCATTATTTATTTTAGGAATTCTCACTACGAGGTATATTCATTAAGGTAGAATTTTTATCACTCACCTCATATTGTTGTTCTTATTTGACTATAAACTAGTTTCGGAACATAGTTTCTGTTCCATCCTCAGTATCATCACGGTCGTTGTTCTGTCATCTTGAAGAGCTGTCCTTCGCTCCTTCCATTGGCTGACTGAAAAACCTCGAAACCGGGTCATTCTCACCAGGAATTTCAAAGTTCATCAATTTCTTCTTTTCGCTCTTTTGAATGTAGATCTTTTCCCAAACAGTAAGTTCTTTTGGTTTTTCTATTTGTTTTAATAAATTAGCTTCTTTCTCGATGAGATGTTTTTCAGACCATGCGTCGGCAGCCACTGCAGATTTTTCTACTTCCCCTTTTTTGACATTCCTGAGATGTTCTTTCACTCTAGTTTTCAAATTTCTCTTAGTTTTTCCTATGTAGAATTTGAAGAATGTGAAAAATTCTACATAGGAAAAACTAAGAGAAATCTCAGGAATGTCAAAAAAGGAGAAGTAGAAAAATCTGCAGTGGCTGCCCATGCATGGTCTGAAAAACATCTTATCGAGAAAGAAGCTAAATTATTAAAACAAATAGAAAAACCAAAAGAACTTACTGTTTGGGAAAAGATCTACATTCAAGAGCAAAAACAAGAAATTGATGAACTTTGAAATTGCCATTGAGAATGACCTGGTTTCAAGGTTTTTCAGTCAGCCAATGGAAGGAGTGAAGGACAGCTCTTCAAGATGACAGAACAACAGTCGTGACAGGATGAGGCTGGAACAGAAAATATGTTCCAAAACTAGTTCATAGTCAAATAAGAAGAACAATATGAGGTGAGTGATAAAAACTCATATGTTTTTATCATTCATTTCATACATCTCAATGATGGATAAATCATATCCCTCCATCATTGAGATGTATGAAATGAATAACAAAAATTTTGAAAGAAGCCGTATTGGCTTTATAATGTAATTTAAAATTCCTAAATAAATATCTTCTTGATAAAAAAAAAGCTGCCATTTGCAAGATAGAAGCAAAGGCTTCTTAGCAGTTGGTGTGCAGGAATTAACAGCGTATATAAGAGAAAGATTTACATTTAGATTGGAACTTGCTCAGGTAGCTCAATCAGAGTATTGGCCTAGAAAGCCAAAGGTCCTGGATTCAAGCCCCAGTCTGAGGATATAATGAAAACTCATATTTGAAGAGAAAAATTACATGCTCAAACTGGGGTTTGAACCTAGGACCTTTCGTTTTCTATACCAATGCTCTACCACTGCTATCTTAGCTCTATAAAGTAGTATATTTGAAGAAACTCTATTTATGAATCTACTTACATCACCTTGGAACAAAATTCTGCAAGATCCAAGGGAAAGATTCTGCATCAAGAGTAAATTCCTCCTGTAATCTGCTGTCATGATCTCATGGGTCCTAGTATACTCCTTCCTGACCTCATTATCCTGGTGTCTACCCTCCAAACAATTTCATGTTTTATCAACCACCAATAATTTTAATCAAGTGTCCACATCAACACATCTGAAACAGGAAAATAAAACTGTATCGCATGTAGATACTCTTGGAAATCCCAACATTTTTAAACACATTCTAGACTTGAGGCACTTACCTTGGAAGAAGGCTCTGTTGCATCCAAAGGAAACATTCTGCAGTTAACAATCCATCCATCCAATGGCTGATTGGCTCAAATTCGAGCTTTGGCCTCCCTTAACTTCTGCCACCAATCATTTATATTTTGCACAGCAAGCCTCCAATAGCGATACTTAAGTAGGTTTGCAGCATCTTCCTTAATACCATCCTCCCAATGTTTTTTCGGTCTTCCAATTTGTCAATTTGCCATAAAACTTGATGTAAGCACCTTTTTTTTTTGGTGCTCGGTCTGCTGAGAGTCTTTATATATGGCCAGTCCATTCCAATTTCTTTAATTTAATAGAAGTGACAAGGTCAAGTTCACTGTATTTGTCGTATAATTCTTTGTTTCATTGTATTCTTCAATGATCATTAATATCTATTGGTCCAAATATTTTCTTGAGTACTTTTTTTTTTCAAAATTAGCAGTTTTTTCTTGTCTTACTCCTGGTGTATTCCTTCCAGCCTCTTCATTCATGGCCACTTCATTTTCTTTGTCTTCCTCCTGGTGTATTCCTTCCAGCCTCTTCATTCATGGCCACTTCATTACTTCCGTATTCCTCTCAACATATTTTTTCCAGCCTCTTCATTCATGGCCACTTCATTACTTCCGTATTCCTCTCAGCATATTTTTTCCAGCCTCTTCATTCATGGCCACTTCATGTTCTGTGTCTTCCTTGTAGCCTCTTCATTTATGGCCTCTTCATGTTCTGTGTCTTCCAACTGGTGTATTCCTTCCAGCCTCTTCATTACTTGCGTCTTCCTCTCAGTGTATTTTTTCCAGCCTCTTCATTACTTGCGTCTTCATCTCAGTGTATTTTTTCCAGCCTCTTCATTACTTGTGTCTTCCTCTCAGTGTATTTTTTCCAGCCTCTTCATTCATGGCCACTTCATGTTCTGTGTCTTCCTTGTAGCCTCTTCATTCATGGCCACTTCATGTTCTATGTCTTCCAGCTGGTGTATTCCTTCCAGCCTCTTCATTACTTCTGTATTCCTCTCCGTGTATTCTTCCCAGCCTCTTCATTCATGGCTACTTCATGTTCTGTGTCTTCCTTCTAGCCTCTTCATTCATGGCCACTTCATTTGTGTCATTTTCCCTCCCGTTCTTGTCTTCAAATCTGATGTTACCTGTAATTTAAAACTTTTTTTATAGGAGTGATGGGGGACATGAAAGTCCATTTAGATGATTGTAATGAAGACAGAGTCAACAATGGGTAAACACTGAACAGGAAAAAATATTGTAATGGATAAAGATTTGTAGATCTATGTTGAAATTTTAATTATCTAAAATACAAAAAGATGTCAGAAAAATCATAGGTGTCTCCCGAGATCAAGACAATATAATTAATAATTTTGCATTAGTTAAAAATTTGGATTCTCGCTGATGGATGTGCGAGATAAGAGAGGTGACTACCATCTTATGGTAGCAAAATTGAGGTTGAAAATTATGACAAAAATAGCACCCAAGTAATAAATAGAAAATTTAATACAAACAAATTGAAAGACAAGAAGATTGACACAAAATTCTCTCTCAAACTGCAAAACATGTAATTCACATTATCACAAGAAAAGCCAGATCAATCTATTGAAAAAATCTGGAAAAACCCATGTATGTTGAAGTTAGGGAAGACATTCCACGTTATAGAGAAACAGGAAACCCTGTATCTCCAAAAAAATCATAGAATTTAATTGAGAAATGGAAAAAAATTGAATAAATTCTCTCAAAACTGGAACAAAAAAAAAATCTTTTTAACAAGGAATATAATTCCAAAACAAAGAGTAAAATGTAATTTAAGAAAAGATAAAACAAAATGAGGAGATATTTGAGAAATAAAACCACAAGAGAAACTTGATTGAAATTTTACAAAACAGTAGCCGTTCCAATGTTAACATACTGCTCTGAGACTTGGCCTTTAATGATCTCTGATAAACATAAAATTGAGACAATAGAAATGAGATTTCTCAGATCCGTTGCAGGTGTATCTTTAAGAGATCAAAAGAAAAGTCAAGATATCAGAGATGAATTACAAGTATATAATATAAACGAGAGAATATACAGAAATAAATATAAATGGTTTGAACATGTACAAAGAAAGCCAAATAATAGTTTATCAAAAGAGATAGTTTAATATAAATATGAAGACCGCAAATTTGCATTTAGATTGGAGTTTCTCAGATAGCTCAGTTGGTAGAGCATTTGCATAATAGAAAGTGAAAGGTTCTGGGTTCAAACCCCAGTGAGAGAGTATATTTCTCTCAATTTATCCATCATTTATATGTATTAAATGAATAACAAAACAAATTGTAAGGGATAATAGTCAAATCCTCAAAAAGGAGATAAATCTATATATGATAACTGCAGAGGCATTGTACTGCTATCAGTACTATAACCAAAATCATTTCTAGAATAATCTTGAATCATTTACAAGGAGCAACTGAAAAGTTATTAAGTGGAAAATAATCCAGTTTAAGACTAGAGATCATGTACTGACTTTATAAATGCAATCAGAATCATCATGGAACAGTCTTTAGAATGGAGAAGTCCCTTATGTTTAGCTTTTGTGGACTTTGTTGAAGCTTTTGTCTATGAAAAGACAAGAAATATGTAAAAAGCTGACACGAATTAATGTGTCAGAATAGATTATTACTCTTATTAAAAGCATGTATCTCCACTTGCGGTGTATATCTGCTTACATGTTCATGTGACAAAACATATATAGGAACTATGAAAGAAGCATAGCTACATGTTTGTCAGAACATAGAAGAAAATGCAGACTAGAAGAAACAGAAACATTGGCTGTGGCAGAAAACATTTTTATGAAAATTATAGATAAATCTGGAAAAACTCCTCAAGAATGAAACGTCGAAGTAATAAATTTATGCTTTGACTGAGATAATGTTTATTTCTTTGTAATTATAGAAAGAAAATAGTAAAAAAACCGAAAAGGAGATATATCTAAATGTAATTCTTGGAGAGGCATTATGCTGCCATTAACTCCAAACAAAATGTTCTTGAGAATATCTTAAATCATTTACAAGGAGCAACTGAAAAGTTGCTAAGTAGAAAACAATTCATTTTTAGACTTCAGGGATCTTATACTGACCTTATAAATGTTATCAGAATCATCATGGAAGTTTTTAGAATGGAGAAGTCTCTTATATTTAGCTTTTGTGGACTTTGTTGAAGCTTTTGTCTATGAAAAGACAAGAAATATGGAAAAAGCTGACATGAATTAGAGTGTCAGAATAGATTATTACTCTTATTAAAAGCATGTATCTCCACTTGTGGCGTATATCTGCTTACATGTTCATGTGGCAAAACATATATAGGAATATGAAAGAAGCATAGCTATACATTTGTCAGAACATAGAAGAACCTGCAGACTAGGAGAAAAAGAAAAATTGGCTGTAGCAGAACACATTTTTATGGAAGATGGTCATAGAATTCTGTACGAGGGTGCTCAAGTTATAGTCACAACATCTTATTTCCATAGACTATACAGAGAGGACAGAAATTTATAAACACAAGGAAATAGAAAAGATGAAGTTATAAAACTGGCTAAAGCCTGGTATCATGAATTAAATAACAGGCGTATATGCCAATTTAATAATGAAGAGACAGAAACAAACCAATCAGATGGCCATCCAGTCAGCTTTGACTTTGTTCAGCCATTCACGAACTAGTAGAAGTATAAATACCATGTTCCAATAGTATGCCGCACATACACAGCTGAGCTTCTGACCAGGAAACACCACTTAGAAGAACTCACCACTGAAGATGCCCTTCATAGCAGAGGGTGAAACACCATGGCTTTATAGTCCAGAATCTTCTAATATCATGAAAGGCTGCATACTACAGTATGTATAAAAACTATGTATGCTGTATATGACCAGGGCAAACTTCCGAATCTTTTCCCTGTCAGAGTGGAGTATGACAAGGTTGTTTGCTGTCTCCATTGTTATTTATATTGGTCTTTGATGACAATGTCAAATGAGTTTAATTGAAAATGTAGAGGGGTTCAATGGGACCTAAATGGTAGACTTGGAAGATCTAGAATATGACAATCTTTATTTATTGGTATCCAGATTCTCTGATATCAAAAGAAAATTGAGAGATCTGGAGAAGGCAGCAACCACAGCTTGATGTGCCTGAATAAACGAAAAAGCAAAGTTATGGAGTAAGAAATGCAACTGAAATGTGATTGCAGCTCAATCATACAGAAATGGAGGAATCTGAAAAAAAAAATAAACCTCTTCAACAATGAAGTAAAGAGGAAATAGTTAAAAATCCCCAAAAAAAAAGGAGATACATCTAAATGTAATTCTTGGAGAGGCATTATGCTGCCATTAACTCCAAACAAAATGTTCTTGAGAATATCTTAAATCATTTACAAGGAGCAACTGAAAAGTTGCTAAGTAGAAAACAATTCAGTTTTAGACTTCAGGGATCTTATACTGACCTTATAAATGTTATCAGAATCATCATGGAAGTTTTTAGAATGGAGAAGTCTCTTATATTTAGCTTTTGTGGACTTTGTTAAAGCTTTTGTCTATGAAAAGACAAGAAATATGGAAAAAGCTGACATGAATTAGTGTCAGAATAGATTATTACTCTTATTAAAAGCATTGTTGCAGCGTGTATCTGCTTCCATGTTCTTGTGGCAAGACATATATAGGAACTATGAAAGAAGCATAGCTACATGTTTGTCAAAACACAGAAGAAACTGCAGACTAGGAGAAACAGAAAAATTTGCTGTAGCAGAACACATTGTTATGGAAGATGGACATCGAATTCTGTATGAGGATACTCAGGTTATAGCCACAACATCTTATTTCCATAGACTATACAGAGAAGTAATAGAAATTTATAACACAAGGACATTTTCAATTGAAAAGATGAAGTTATAAAAGTGGCTAAAGCCTGGTATCATGAATTAAATAACAGGCATATAAGCCCACTTAATAATGAACAGACGGAAACAAACCAATCAGATGGCATCCAGTCAGCTTTGACTTTTTCAGCCATTCAGAAACAGGTAGAGATATAAATACCATGTTCCAATAGTCTGCCGCTCATACACGGCTGAGCTTCCGACCATGGAACACCACTTAGAAGAACTTGTCACTGAAGATGCCCTCCATAGCGGAGGATGGAACTCCCTGGCTTTACAGCCCAGAATGTTCTAATACCATGAATATCTGCCATGAAAGGCTACATTCTACAATGTGTATGAAAGCTATGAATCTTTTCCTGTCAGAGTGGTTTTTGCTGTCTCCAATGATATTTATATTGGTCTTAGATGACAATGTCAAATGAGTTTAATTGAAGATGTAGAGGGATACAAATGGTAGACTTGGAAGATCTAGAATGTGCTGGCGATCTTTATTTATTGGCATCCAGATTCTCTGATATGAAAAGAAAATTGAGAGACCTGGAGAAGGCAGCAACCACAGCTGGATGTACTGAATAAATAAAAAACCAAAATAATGGAGTAAAAATTGCAACTGAAATGTGATTGCAGCTCAATGGTACAGAAATAGAGGAATCTGAAAAACAAAACTCCTCAAGAATGAAAGAAAATAGTTAAAAATCCCCAAAATGGGAGATACATCTATCTGTAATGATTGGAGAGGCATTATGCTACTATAAACTCCAAGCTAAATGTTTTTGAGAGTAATTCACAAGGGGCAACTAAAAAGATGCTAGTGGAAAACAATTCGGTTTTAGACTTCAGAGATCATGTACTGACTTTATAAATGTAATCAGAATCATGATGGAGCAGTTTTTAGAATGGAGAAGTGCTTTATATTTAGCTCTTTGTGGACTTTGTTGAAGCTTTTGTGTATGAAAAGACAAGAAATATGGAAAAATCTGACACAAATTGGAATGTCAGAAAAGATTATTACTCTTATTAAAAGCATTGTATCTCCACTTGCAGCATATATCTGCTTCCATGTTCTTGTGGCAAAACATATATAGGAACTATGAAAGGAAGCATAGCTACATGTTTGTCAAAACATAGAAGAAACTGCAGACTAGGAGAAACAGAAAAATTGGCTGTAACAGAGCACATTTTTATGGAAAATGGACATCAGATTGTACAAGGATACTCTGGGTTTAGCCACAACATCCCATTATTTCTGTACACTATACAGAGAGGACTTAGAAATTTATAACACAAGGACAATTTCAATAGAAAAGATGAAGGTATAAAAGTGGCTAAAGCCTGGTATCATGAATTAAATAACAGGCATATAAGCCCACTTAATAATGAAGATTCAGAAACAAACCAATCAGATGGCCATCCAGTCAGCTTGACTTCATTCAGCCATTCACAAACAGGTACAAGTATAAATACCATGTTCCAATAGTCTGCCTCTCATACACAGCTGAGCTTCCGACCATGGAACACAACATAGAAGAACTCTCCACTGAAGATGTCCTCCATAGCCATGGATGTAACACCATGGCTTTATAGCCCAGAATTTTCTAGGCGGCCATGAATACCTGCCATGAAAGGTTGCATTCTACAATATGTATGGAAACTATGTATGTTTTACATCACACTAGGGCAGTAACACAAGGTTGTTTGCTATCAAATTGTTATTTATATTGGTCTTAGATGACATAATACCAAAGATGTAGAGGGATTCAAGAAGATCTGAACAGTAGACTTGAAGATCTAGAATATGCTGTCAATGTTCGTTTATTGGCACACAAATTCTCTGGCATTGAAAGCAAATTAAGAGTTTTGGAGAAGGCAGCAGGCACAGCCGGACTGTGCCTGAATATACAAAAAAACTAAAATAATGAGAGTAAATAATGCAACTGAAATGTGATTGCAGCTCAATTGTAATGAAATAGAAGAGATAGCCAAAGTCCATAATTTAGGAAGCATGATATAAAAAAAAAAGATTATCAGAGAAGATATTAAGACTAGAAGTAGAAAATCAAATGCTGCATTCTCCATTCATCACCCATATGGAGATCTAAACAAATTTCAATTAGAACTAAATTAAAAATTCAATAGCAATGCGAAAAGTTTATATTGCTATATGGCTGTGAGACTTAAAATGTATAATCACATTATATAGAAAATTACAAGTACATATAAACAGATGACAGATTTATCTTGAGAGTCTGGTGGTTAAAAACCACATCGAACAAGGAATTATGGAAGATGACATCACAGAATGACATCTGGATGATGATTAAATATCACAAATGGAAATGGATTAAACACGCTCTCAGAAGAGAACCAGACAGTGTGCAGAAGAGAGCACTGGAAAGGAATCCAAGGGATTGCCTAGAAAAAGTGGAAGACCAAAAATTATATGGTGCAGCACTGTAACAGAAACTAAACAAGGAAAACTTTGGAATAAAGCCAGATATTTGGCAAGAAACAGAGTACAGTGGTGTGCTTTGATGAAAGCCCTATGTTTCCAAGAGGAGTGATGTTCTCCGATGAGCCATAATTTGAATTCTGTAAAAAAAAAACAAAAATACGATTAATGAAACAAATTATGAGAGACATGTTTTTGAGCAAAATAAATGACAGTCTAATCCTTCTTGTAGATCTGCAGTAACTGGTGACCTGAAACAAAAAGCAAACAACATATTAGTATATGAATGTGGTTTGAGGAAGATGCACAATGCATCATCCTCTTTTTATGCAAGACATAGCAATGTTGCCATGTCTTGCGAAACCACAGACTACCCTGCACATAAGCACAGATAAGAGTGATAGAGCCGGCATCATTGTCGACTTCTTAAATGTAAACCCTACCTAAAAACACTCTGCCCGACAAATGATGCCTGAAATGCAATATCATAAAAAAAAGATCTGTGCAGCAGACCAGGAGAGACGTGGGTCAGGTGGGGTCTTACCTGGTGGACTACATCTGTCCTGGTCTGTGCACAGATCATGATGGTTGCAGCATCATTTCAATGATCATAGCAGCAGGTGCGCAGAGATGTAGTTCAGGGGGGGACTTGCCTGGACTTCATCAGTGCTGTTTAGTGCGCAGACCAGATGCTTGCAACATCATATCTACGAAGCTCCTAGCACCATACTCGCAGAGACGTAGCGTCAGGGGGGAACACTCTTTGCTATGTCAGTACTCGTTCGGTGCTCAGATCTTTTTCCCTGAGTGTCAGCGAGGTCTGCAAGTACCAGACCAGCCAAATTGTAGATCCAGAAAACAGAATTATTTCATTCCATAATCTGAATTTAGTTTAGCTCTGTTTTAACCTGGGCATTAGCAGCATTAAACCAGAAACACTGACACTCGTACGCGCAATGTACTGCTGTGTATGGTTGTCTGTGGTTTTTTGTTCTCTTTTTGTCCTACTCTTAGATGAGGATATCTCCCACGATGTTTGTTGTTTTCCAACGATGGAAGGCTGCTACATGGCCTCGGTCAGAACCAAGACCGTTTTCACCCCTTAAAAGGGGCTCCTAACTGCCCCTAAGACTAGCTATCTACACCAGACCTGCAAACAAAGAAATGCATACATTATAACAACATATTGAACCATTAAAGGCACAAATTGTACAATCAATTGAGTTGGTGTTTACTTCATGAAAATCCATATTTATTAAATAAATAAAAATAAAACTTAGTATTATTTGATTTTCATATTTATTAAGATACATTTAGTGACAGCTGTTTTGGTACACTGTACCTCCTTCAAACATGTTAACAAATTATGAATTGTGTTATTATAGTACATATCAACTGATCTAAGCAACAATACAACAATTTTTAAAAAAATTTAAATTTTTGTTACATTAAAAAATGTTTGTTAAATTAAAAAAAAACTTAAATTAAGAAATTAAATAAATTATTGTTGTACTGTTGCCTATATCAGTTGATATGTACTATAATAACACAATTCATAATTTGTTAACATGTCTGAAGAAGGTACAGTGTACCAAAACAGCTGCACTAAATATATCTTAATAAATATGAAAATCAAATAAAACTAAGTTTTATTTTTATTTAATTAACAAATTATATACATGCTCTGAGAAGAGACCTGACCCACAAATTGTTGGGGCAAAAAAAAAGTATAATGTTCATTTTGAGGCTATTACCTTTATCACATCATATACATTTTAATCTCTCATCCTATTGGAATCCTATACAGCCAATTTTAATGCAAAATAACATACTAATAACTAAATATTAATTTAATATAGCATTTAGTGCAAAAATGACCTATCTCTACAGAGCAGAAAAATGATCTAACACATATTTAACTAAAAATGCTACAATAAGAAATAGAAAATATATATTGAACACTGATTCAGTTAGAAAAATTTCTAACTTAATCAGTTTTCAGTATTCATTTCCCATTTAATGTTTTATTTCATTATATTCTTTGTTTCTTATTTTCACTCAATTTTTCTAAGATTCTGATTAGAATTCATGGAACTGTGGTGGAATGAATTTGCACATGTGCAATAATTGTTTTTCTGCACTGATACTCACGATTTGATTAAGTGCTTCCGCCATTTTGTTACATATAGATAACTACTCGCTTGAAAGCCAACTTTTAAAAATAAATAAAACAGGTTTGGAAAAGAGAGTAGATAGTTTTACATGCACCATGCCATGATACTTCCGGATAGATAATTTATCCACTGAAAACTCAACTTTCGAATTTTTGTGGGTTAGATCTCTTTTCGGGGCAACTGTTCAATTAGTGATTTCCTTGTATTCTTTGTAAAAAGTACATCAAATTAAAATTTTATTTAATCAATTGAGTTGGTGTTTACTTGATGAAAATCCATATTTATTAATTAAATAAAAATAAAATGTAGTTTTATTTGATTTTCATATTTATTATATAATTCAGTGACAGCTGTTTTGGTACACTGTACCTTCTTCAGACATGTTAAATTATGAATTGTGTTCCAACTGATCTAAACAACAATATTTATTTAAATTTTTTAATTTAACAAAGACGATTCATTCAAATCAAGTTGAGAATTTAACAGTTTGTTACTACTTTTCAATTTATTTATTTCTACAGCTCCATAAGATCTAACTTCTTACCCTTATCACAAACATGTAAAATTTCAAAATTTGGATCGAAACAATGATTAAATTGTTTTGATCCAAATTTTGAAACATGTAAAATTTTGAAATTTTACATGTTTGTGATAAGGGTAAGAAGTTAGATCTTTTGGAGGCTGTAGAAATAAATAAATTGAAAAGTAGTAACAAACTGTTAAATTCTCAACTTTATTTGAATGAATCGCCTTTGTTAAATTAAAAAAATTATATAAATATTGTTGTATTGTTGCTTAGATCAGTTGGAACACAATTCATAATTTGTTAACTTGTCTGAAGAAGGTACAATGTACTGAAATAGCTATCACTGAACTATATAATAAATATGAAAATCAAATAAAACTACATTTTATTTTTATTTAATTAATAAAACTATTTTCTCTGCTCCTAGTGAATGTTGGTCAAAATCTACACCCGTAATCCCATGTGGGGACAAGAGTCCTACATAGACATTTAGTTACACTTATTTCCTAAAGATCCTAATGAGTGAAATGTGTTTAGGACATCGCCTCTTAAGAGACACCTAGTAGGCAACTAAAGTACTAAAATATAAAATAAAATTGTTTACACATCACCTCATATCCTGTCTTCTATTTAGACAGGTTTCGTATACTTAGTGGTTACATCTTCAGTAGTTATACAACCGATGTTCTTTTGTCCAGGAGCATGCTTCTTACTCCATCTGTTGTTGGACCGATGTACCTCCCAATCAACTTCCATGGGAATTTCAAAATGAATTAATTTTTCTTTCTTAGTTTTTTCAAAATATTAAGAAAAAATTAATTAATTTTTAATATTTCTTCTTTTTTTAGTTTAAAAAACTAAGAAAACAATTTAGGATTTTTTCTTTCATAATTTTTCTTACTTTTCAAAGAAATAAGAAAAATTTAATGAATTTTGAAATTCCTGGAAAGTTGATTTGATTGCGAGGTTCATCGGCCCACCAACAGATAGAGTTAGAAGCAGTGCTCCTGGACATCAGAACATCAGTCATGTAACTGGAGAAATTAAATGTTTCTTACCTCTCCTTACATAAATCTTCTAAGTTGATCGCGATTTCGAGACTATAACTGTCTCATCATCAGAACTTTGTTGGCGACTGATGTTATGTCGATTGGAAGAAACTCTTCTTCTTCCCTCTGTTAGTGGACCGATGAACCTCTGGATCAGGTCAAAATTTGCAGGAATTTCGAAGTTCATAAGTTTTCCTTTGTTTTTCTGAATGTGGATCTTTTCCCAAACCGTGAGTTCCTTTTGTTTGTCTATTTGTTTAATTAGACTGGCTTTTGATTCAATTAAATATTTTTCAGACCAAGCATGAGCAGCTACTGCTGACTTTTCCACTTCTCCATTTTTGATGTTTCTATGATGTTCTTTCGCCCTTGTTTTCAAATTTCTTTTCATTTTTCCAATATAAATTTTCCAAAATTTGTGACAAAATTTATATTGAAAAACGAAAAGAAATTTGGAAACAAGGATGAAAGAACATCTTAGAAACATCAAAAATAGAGAAGTGGAAAAGTCAGCAGTAGCTGCTCATGCTTGGTCTGAAAAACATTTAATTGAATCAAAAGTCAGTCTAATTAAACAAATAGACAAACAAAAGGAACTCACGGTTTGGGAAAAGATCCACATTCAGAAAAACAAAGGAAAACTTATGAACTTCGAAATTCCTGCAAATTTTGACCTGATCCAGAGGTTCATCGGTCCACCAACAGAGGGAAGAAGAATTTCTTCCGACTAACATAACACCAGTCGCCAACAAAGTTCTGATGATGAGACAGTTATGGTCTCGAAATCGCGATCAACTTAGAAGATTTATATGAGGAGAGGTAAGAAGAAACACTTAATTTCTCCATAAATTAAACCTCATAGTGATTAATTCCTATAAAAGTTAAATATAAGTCATGTAACTACTAATTAGAAAACAGGAAGTGAGGTGAGACGTAAAGAATTTTATCTTAAAATTTAAATTAAACCTCATAGTGATATTTCTTATAAAAGTTCAACTAAGATATTATTTTAATGGGAAAAGTGGGTCCCTGTAGGTTTTAGATTCACAATTGGATCTTCTAAAACAAGTGTATGAATTTACCTGAAATAAAAATTTTAAAATTGCTCTAGCAGTAACAATTTTCAATGTATCAAAAAAAACTCAGTATAACATATTAAAATAAACCGAGGTAGGTATTATCAAAAAAATTAGCAAAATCTGACAATTAGAAGTGCACATTTACCTGAAATCCAAAATTAAAACGGACTGGTAACCGTCATGTTTGGTTCATTTCAGCATATGTCATACAATTTAATTAACCTTCATTATTTCCTTTATGTCCACCGCTGTGGTCTTGAGGTAGCGTGCTGCCTTGTCACGCAGCAGGCCCGGTTTGATCCCAGTCCAGGAAGTTTTTCTGGGTGAGGTTTTTATCGGGGTTTTTCCTCACCTGTAAGTCAAATGTCAGGAAAACTCTAAGGCCCAAACGGTCCCGAAAATCATATGGCCATCATCATGATCCACCAGTGTGGAAAGCAATGGGAAGCTACCACACCTACAATTCCTAGTAAAGCTGCAAGCATAGCATGAAAATGCTATGATTGCAGTGAAGGACCTGCCTTTGGGTAGAATTACTATGGATGGATTTCATTTATTTAGGCATAGCAATGCATGCCATGTATTAGCTAGAATGTATAGGTATATATATATATATATTTACATGTAATTTACAAAGTGGATGACTTCCCAGCCGTTATTGTTGGTTTTCTTAACCTGGAGCACCACATTCCTCGTTATGTTGAGTGGGCACTGGAATTTTATGAGAGAATGTTTTCCCTTCATGGGGATTTATACCAGCATATGTACCGTAGCTCTTCACCAAGGCATCGTATCTCAAACTAGCTACATATGACACACACACACACACACACACATACATATATATATATATGTATGTATGATTAAGAAAGGTTGGAAAAAACTGCACTTAAACTAGCATGAAATATTTTCAAAGTCCTATAGAACAACAGAGTGCATGTGCCAGAGTTTATAGAGCCAGCGATAACCCACAATCGAACCACATATCAATTTATGAACCTCGATTACTATCCGTCGCTATTGAAATTTAAATGACCATATTTGCAATAAATCCTCAAATCTATGTTAAAAAACATTAATAATATTAAAATTTCCAAACGTTTATTAAAAATGGGTGTATACTTACTTACCACTCCCTAATGCTGATCCAACCAGTGATAACTCAAAACAGTGATAGAAAAATCAGACTAATTAATATACTCTATGGAGAAAATAGCAGTTAACATCACAATATTGTCTAACAGTGTCATAATATTGTGATTTGCATATTTAAATAAATACTTCAAAACTGTCTAATGTTATAAAAATGGTTTGAATAAAAGTTTAAAATATCAAATAATGTTAGTAAATACAGAAGAAAGAGCTATAGTTTACAATAATATAACTGAAAAATCAAGCGCTAGTAGAAGTGCAGTTGAGCCAAAAGCTTTCTTGGAAAAAACGGTAGTTTCCCTAATATATTTTCTCTAAGTCCTTACAGAATAACAGTGCATATGCACACAAGTTAATAGACTTATCACTAGTTGGAACCACATATCTGTGAAATCCTACAAAAGTTTATAGAGCTGTCACTAGATGGTAGCATGTGACTGTGAAATTGGTATGACCAACCTTCGAAATAAATTCCCAAATGTTTATAATAAATGTATGTACAGCAACTTCTCCCTTCCTAACCTAACAAAATAAATTGCATGTATATTATTTACTGATGATGTAGTACTACTGGCCGATAGCAAGGAGATACTAAAGGCAAACACGCACACACTACTGAGTAACACTAAGAAATTGGGACTGGAAGTAAATATCAATAAAACTAAACATATGGTCACACACAAAAATATATTATGTAATGGAAATGGACAGCTAATGACAAACGAGGCAAATTTTGAGGAAGTGGCTGAATTCAAAGACCTAGGAACAATCAATCACAAATAGGAATGAGATGCACAAGCAAATTAAACATAGACTCAATTCTGGAAATGCGTGCTGTTATGCATTGCAGAGACTCGATGTCCCCAAACTCCTTTCAAAAAAAATGTTAAACTGAAAAATATATAAAAAAACTATTATTCTACCAGTTATATTATATGGATGGCGAAACATGGACCTCTTACTTTAAGGCAGGAAAGGAAGATTACGAGTATTTGAGAATAAAGTTCTTAGGAAAAATGTTTGGACCTAAAGAGAGATGAACAGACAGGTGAATGGAGAAGACTGAATAACAGTGAATACATGGTTTTTATAGGAAGCCAGATATAATGAGAACAGTTAAATCTCAGACTGCGATGGGCAGGACATGTGGCACGAATGGAGAATGAAAGACGTGCATGGAAGATTCTTGTAGGAAAACGCCCAGGTTGGTAGACCAAGAATGAGGTGGGAGAATAACATTAACTATGATTTGAGGGAAGTAGATTATACAGGTGATGATTGGAAAACATTGGCTCAGGATAGGGATATATGGATGAGAGCTTATGTCCGTGCGGCCATGAACCTACGGGTTCGATAGTGCCAGTGAGTTAGTTAGTTTATATCATTTACTGAAGTGTACTCTAACACCAACCTAACATAATAGGTTGAGTTATTAATGGTGGCAACATTTTAAGAGGAGAGATGATAGCAATTGAGTATCACAATATTGTCTAAAAATGTTTGTAATGTTATCGTGTTTCTCGTAAATGAATAAATATGTAGAAATTGTAAAAATGTTATAAGTATTGTCGAAAAATGTTTAAAAAATTACAAAATACCAGTAAAGCAGAAGAAGTAGGCCCTACATAGATTAACTGTATTATATGAATATACTATGGAAAATCTAGGGAAAGGTAATCTACTGTTGGGCCGTTTTCATAATTCTTTGATAATGGCATGTGTGATCATGTTAAAACTTCGGAATCAGTGGCCAGAGGCCAACCTTTAATCCATGATGTAGAAAACCCAAGAAACCCTTCTTAATCCTACTTAATATCCGCAAAAATCTACTATATAGGCCCTATAGGCTATATGTACATACAGACACACACACACACACACACACACAAAGTGACTCCTATATAGGCCTTTGGGTTGTCAACCCTGGTTGACGGCCGACTTTACTCCCAGAACAAACATCTGGTACTAATTTCCGTTAGAGGCTTAGTCGATCCCAGGAGCATGGTGCAGGGGGAAAGTTTGGGACCCCACTGGGAATCGAACCCCGACGGTCCGGCTTGTAACATATTGCTTTAACGACTATGCTACGACATGCTCCTATATACATACCTAGGAATTATAATAATAGCCTAAGTCTACTACGAAATTGTAAATTAGTTTGGTTTTAACCCAGCATTTGTCTTGACAATTGAGAAAAATTGAGAAAACACAGGGCTTGAACTCGGAACTTCTCGAAAACAAGCCTCAAAACGCTGTCTTAACTGAAAAAAGTCAGGTTGATCTGAACCCCGGACTTCAGAATACAAGTCTCAAACTCCAGGTTGACGATTGTGTGAAAAGAAGAAAAAAAAACCTGTCAGGTTAGGGTCGGGACCGGGGCTTGAACTCGGGCCTAATGGATACGAGTCTCGAAAAACTTACCTTTTGACAATTGAGAAAAACCACGAAAAAACCTACGCGTAAGATTGGTCGGCTCCGAGACTTGAACGCGGGACCTCCCGAAAAATTGTTTCAAACATTGCCTTTAATAAATTTACGAAAAGCAGAGAAAGTGTATCGTTGTGGTCCGGCACCGGGCCCTGAAACTCGGTACCCTCCCTGCCCGAATACTATTGATGCAGTAATAAGCGATTTTTTCTACTACAATTATAATGAAGCCACGGTAAATTACCAATGTACAATGCAGTATATTTAGTGAAATATTTACCTTGAGTCGAACCGCCATACTTCCTGCTGTTGGGCATTCTAATTAAATCCAAAATATCGGTTATCCGACGGAATAATTCAAGCCAGAACTTAAAATAAATCGCGTTTTCCGGACCCCGTCCAAAACCAGCCAAAAGAGGCGCTCATTTTGAAATAATTTCTCCGATGACTAAAAGAGCGGAGTCATTTTGTAATATCCGTCTCCGGTTGGTTGGATGACTAAAGAGCGGTTGTTTTAAAATCTTTGCCGTGATGGCTGATAACTCGAAGGTTCAAAGCAAATGAGTAAACTAAGTCCAGTCATATCATTTTTGAATGAAAAAAAAAAAAAAACAAAATGATAAAAATCATTAATCCATAATGAAATTATCTTTACAACTCGCCTAACATTTTAAGCAAAAGAGGAAATAATGATATACACACACAACCTGCGGGTACAAACAATACATTTACAAAAAACCCA
>JASPKZ010008990.1:0-97653 GCA_030220185.1 Diploptera punctata | reverse complement strand
TCAGACATCCCTAGTTTTGAGTGGCGCATCGTCCAGAGGTACTTACAAGAGTATATCGAACCTAAAGTCTAGGTCAAACCAAGCGTAAATAAGTCCGTATTGACTCTTGACAACTTCGTTGATAATAGTCTTGCTACGATGCATGGGAGGTTCCGTATCGCCTTGTGATGGAAACGTGGAAAGCCGGCTGTGCTGTCTACCCTGGAAGGAAGACGGTTCTATGACCGGTGATTGGAGAGAATCTGCAGAACGCCAACCGTCACCGGACTACGCCCCCTCCGATGATCGTATCAATGACACAGATAGGACTTGCTGCTCCGATGGACATGCAAACCTGAAACCTTAAGGTTGGCTCCTTCTCCCTGGAAAGACTTCTATCTTGCTGTTTTACAGCAGAAGAAGAAGAGAGTCCCGGTCCGGCCTGCTAACATCGGAGCTTCTCCATCACCTGTCCGAGACCATTTCGCCTTTCCTCACACTCTGTACACACATGGCTTTGTTACCTTGCATTTCCCGACGCTGTTTTTTAAGGAAGCGGACAATGGTTGTTTTGTTTCTAAAGGAGAAATTAGAGATCCTACTCACTCAGTTCATATCGAGACCCATCTGTCTCTTTAATGTTTTAGGAAGGTTCCAGAGGCGGCTGTTATGCAGAGGTTGAACACGAGCATAGACTACTCCTAGGATACAGAAAACCAGTTTGGTGTTGGATTCGCGCAAGGGAAGTCCTCGAGGACTCTATAATTTTGTTTTTGCCCCGCCGCGCAATTCTACCAGCAAGTAGTTTAGAATTTTCATCAATTGACTTCGCCTGGAGCCTTTTGACAACATGTTTGGCCATACCTTTTCCTCTTTATTTAACGAGAATGAAATGTCCACTGCATCTCTATACCTCAGCTCCTGGATTACTGCAAATAGAAAGTAGGATTCCTGATGGGAGATGAGCTTAATAATCGTTAACAAAGTTGTCCACAGGGTTCCATTTCTGGTCCTTTGTTTTTGGGATATTTTCTTGACCTCTATTAAATTATCCCCGACGACGAGATGTCCACGGGAGGCAGTGTGCGTATGCTGAACGAATTCTCTCGTAATTGAATCGTAATAATCGACGTGAACTCAGACCGATGTCGTGAGGCCCCAAGGCTCTTAGACTACTGTTGTACTCGGGTGAAACTGAAAGTATCCGTGGACAAAACCACTTATATTGCCTCCTTAAAGGAATCTTTTCAAAGGACCTGTAATAAGACCCCTCGTGATCGACCACTGTGCGTACAGTCTGCACTAGGTACTTGGAGTGAACTTGGACGAAACACTAAGCTTCAGACACCGTGAAATAATTAGAACCATAGGGTGAACACAGCATGAGACACTGGGCGACTGGGCAATGTGACTATCACTTGCTCTAACGACTCATCCGTCTTTATCCTGATGCTATCTTGTTCGCCATCGTGGGGTTATGCAGCTTGTGCTTCTGGGCACACGAGTACCGAAGACGGATTATACTTCACTTGCTAATAACCAGAGAACGATTCTCTGCGCTTTATGGTTCCTTTGGCCGGTGTCAGCTTGCCACTTCTACCATCTTGGAATCTGCCCATAGATTTCAAAATTCGAATCTAGGGGAGGCACTATAGTGCTCAAAAAGGCACCTGCCTAAGATTCGCGAAATTCTCGTCTAAGAAGCACTACACTTGAAATTAAACAACAATAATTACTGAATGTCAAGGGAATGGGACAATATTGACAAAGGACGATTATTAACACGAAATCTTTCCAGATATTAAATCCCGGCTGAGACAGAAACATCTCGACCCATCCCCAGACTTGGTTTCACTTTCTGACGACATGGCCTTACGGTATATACTTGAACCCATAGGACGCATACCGATGATCTGTCCCCTGTGCGAGCAATGTCCCGCCCGGAACATGTGGTTCTTTGAGTGGCCAGCTGGGTGGGGAATACATTCACCGAAGGGTCAGATTATCGGACTATTCAATTGTTGAAGGTCCTGAGAATCCTTGCTCTATCAATACGAAGATCTCGACACATTAGCAGGCAGTAGTATCTCTTGCAGCGAAAGACGAAGATCGGGCGAAGCTGCCAGATGAAAGTTCCAAGGGTGGAGGAACCCGACCGCAATACTGAGATCGCCCAGCCTGCAAGAGAGAAATGCCCGCAATAAACAAAACAACTAGCCCTATTTTACCAATATATACAAACCTCAATCAAAAATAACAAATCACCACTACTACCTACTTTAATACTAAAATAACTTGTAATTTTGCCGCGGGTTCAAATAGTCCGAACTACACTAGGCTTAGTTAGTTTTTTTAAGTTTCGTTAACGTACTTGTAACTAACTGTACTAACTGTTTAACCGTCAAAATAATAATAAATGTAGTGGGAGGGAGGGGGGGGGGGGGGAGTCTCAATAAAGAGATCTTGGGATCTGTCATACTACGGTGTGGTTTAAGAAATTAACGCCACACTAAGGTAATCACCAGATCCTTTTTTTTTTTAGTCCAACCGAGTACTCATAATTGGCCTCCAGATCATGCAGCATTTCTACCCCAGGGAATATTTCATAGAAGACCTGAGAACATCTGCAACAGATTTACTTGGAAGCAATGTATAATAGGCATGGCTTGCAACTCTAGATCAATCTTATGGGGTGGCACGTCACAGACCAGAATGGATCAAAATGATACATCGTTTCTGAAATAACTCTGAAATCATGGCGACGGGCGATCTGGGACCACCCATTACTTCCACGAAGCAGAAGTCCCCATCTATGTGTACCCTAGCTTCCTCTCAATGTCATGCCGATCACAAGGGTGGAAGAGACGCCGTACCAAGCATCTTGTAATAGAATTTGAGTAGAAGCCAAATATTGCACAGACATCACCCCAAGCAAAACCCAGAAATAAACACCATCAAGCTAACTGTGAACCGTACAACCCGTCCTAGAAGAACAAAATCTCTACATTCAAAGACATAACAACCAACAGGAATCTTCCCAACATCACAAAAGTGGCACAACGCCATTCAAGTTGTGGTTAATGCCTCGGCGCAGGGCCACACTACAGACTGGTACCCTGGTGGGACTCCCACCCTAACTGATCTCAAAGGATGACATATTCTGACTCGAAGAACACCAAACCGCCCAACACGAGGGGAGAATCTCAAAACAACAGCTTACCGAACCATTAAAGCCACAAAAAGAAAGCCGGTATGAATATTTAACACACCAGCAACATAAAGCACCTGGAGCCTTGCATACAAACTCTATCAAGAAACTGCACTGCAACCCCCTATCAAGTCCTATGGCATAACATCACCAAATGGCTATCCAAATCTTGGGTTGAAACAGCCACCCCTCTAATGGATGACTAATTGGCGACAACTATCAAGATTTGGACACAGAAACATTCGGCACAAGGGAATATGCAAGACGAACCCCTCCTGAAACACCAATGCAGTAGATAGAGATATTGTTGATCTGGAGATATCAAAGACAGTGTAAAGAACCGTCAAAGCCCCATGTGTTTACAACTATACGCCATAAATGTCAACAAGGTTGGAACACAGTAAAACAAACCCTCCACCTCTACAATGCCGCCTCAACATGGCGTTTTCCGAATGCCTGGAAACATGTCAATCAAAATCCTAACTGACATGGGTGAAAAGAACATCAACAGATCCGAGATCTACAGACCAATATGGCCCTATACCCATACTGGGCAAGGTGTATGAAAAGGTTCTTCTAACGCAAAGCAACAACCCTCGATTGCCAACGTCACCCATCATAGGGTTCAAAAAACCAGTCTGTAGAACAGAAGATATCATAACCAAACTTTTTGATGGGCAGTTCACACGACCAGAAGAAAAGATCGCCCATAGGAATCTTTGCGATTTCGAAGGAGCCTTCGATAGACTATGGTAGCCTAGCTTAAAAGAAGTAACTACCCTAACAACATATATGCAGGCCATCAGGAGTACAGTCAGAGGGCGAACGTTATGCTGATCGACAATGACTCCGATTCGATTGAGGTTTTCCACTTTTTTCACAGCGGTGCCCCTTGACCAGCCCGGCTGCTGTCCCTTCCTATCCACAGTGTCCCATCACAGAGGTAGATGATCCAACAGCCGTGTCGGGTGACATGTTGTTAGCATGTCGAGTCCCCAACCGTTATAGCTGGTTCCTCAACCTGGAGCCGCTACTTATTGTAGCACCCATGCCTCCACGATGCTGGGTTGGCACCGGTCCCTACATGGCCGAATACCATGATAAAAAATTTCTTCCCTTCTTCCCCCATGGATACTCGACCAGCAAAGTCCTAGCCTGCACCAAGGCTTCCTATCTTAAACCGCTCGGCTACGGCGCGGGCACATGACTCACCATCACAAAAGAGGTAAAACGGTTTGCCCCCAGGGCCTGTTCTCGGCCCCTGCATTGGAATTTGTCCTCGAACTTCTGCTCATCCGGAAACGTTCCCATATGGACAGCAATCACATATGCAGAGACCTGGTTGTTGTGTACGAGGAGGCCAGAAGATGGATAGAGGAGAGGAAAGAAACATGAACATGATCAAAATTAGGCTGACAACATAACTCTTCGGAGCAAAAACTAAGGAAAGCTTTAAACCTTTGTATGCAGCCTCTGTGCACGGTACGGACTACTACGTATCATATACACTGGGCCTCAGGACATGTACTGCCTGAAACGCAAGTTAGTTAAACTGATTTTGGCCTGATTTTGAAGATAATTGTGTTAAAATATAAATATGACAGACATAGCGTCAGCTTATAATATAAAGTATGCTTACATAAATTATAAAATGTTTATTAAATATATTTCCATGATTTCAACTGAGGTTGACTTGTGATGTAACGCAGTGTTATTTTCCGCTGAAAAATGGGGAGAAAAAATATATTAATAATTATAAGTTTACAATACTTCTCTAAGTTGGAAGATGTATATAATGATAACAAGAACTAGATGACGAATACCAGCTGTCAAATAGTTATTTTACTATCCCGACCACCAAGCGCAGGACTGATTTGAGCTGACTCTGAAGCTGGTTCCTGTACTATGGAAATATTCTAACTCAGATCGAAAGTAACATTTCAATCATCATCTGTATATAATATGATATCCTCGAACTTCTAGACAACTTCCCCTATATTTTTTCTTCATGGTGCGCCTTTTCCTATCATAACACCGAGCTTAGTTTGAATCACCATGGCCGCCGGAGATCTAAACGTTTGATGACAGTGAATAGTTACGATTTAGATGGATGAAGTGTGAGTGATTTGAAATTGATGAAAGGACTGTAGTGAATCGAGTGTGGTTGACGACTTACGTTGCAGAAATTATTGCTAATGAAAACGAATGACAGTGTCTGATGAAGACGATAAAATTTATATGGGAAAACATGATAATTATGTTGGACAAAGAGATTTTTTCTGGTGTGTTGGACCCCAAAATGAAGCCAAAATATCATGACATTGTTGAATGTTTCAAATTTTTTTCGTGACAGATATAGTGCAAAATATTGTTGAAGAACAAACCGATATGCCGACAGTACAAAAATTTAGAGGGAACTTTTGCATTTCGTTTCCCCCAGACAAAAAGCACCACTTTCAATCAAAAATTAAATAATTCTTGGTATGTTTTGCTGACAGGTATATTAAAAAACAACAAATAGGCTTCATTTACCAAAAGAAGAGTAATTGAAAACATTGTTTCAATGAATCATCCACGGAAGATTAGAAGTGATTTTATCGTTCCTCCATTTTTGCAACAATGAAGGTAAAGACACTTACCAAGGACCCCCAAAATTATTCAAAATTTTCCCTAACTTTCGCATTTAATTCAAAATTTCGCTATATACCTTCCCGGCCAAAATAACAATTGACGAATCCAGAAAAACTATGTCCTCAGACGTATCTTCCAATTTGGAATTAAACATTTGAGCTCTTGATCATCATATGCTATCTTTGGTCTTTCAGTATACACAGGCAAAAGATACTAAATACATCTACCACCTTCAAACACACCAAAACTTCAGCAATCTAATGAAGCTCATTAAACCATTCTAGGAAAAGAGCTAAAGGTGTGGATGGCAACTACTACAATAACCCACAACTAGCAAATTTTTGAAAGCCGTAATAAAACTGTGTAGGGAAACTGCGCTAATAGAAAAACGTCCCGAACATCAAAACCTAGAAACTAAAGAAAAAGGAAAAAATAGCAACTCAGGTCCTGTTTATTATTGAAATGGTGTGACAAGAAAGTTGATCAATGATCTACACATAACATTCAGATGAGAAAAAGAAAATCAGCTAGAAACAAAGAATAAAAAAACAGTTAGGGTACTGGACTACAATAAATGGGGGAATTGATTTGAAGACAAATGCCTACAGATGTAACTAATAGAAAAAAGAGAAGCAGAAATGGCCCCATAAATGGTTCAGATTGCTGATGCTTCCATTTTAATTCAACAAAATTAACAGACAAGCCAGTAAAAAAAAAATGGGCATTTATTTTTCGAATTTGTTGGTTAGGACTTTTTGCTAAATTGGTATCGGACACACGACAAAATTACTGGTCGTCACAAGCCCGATGATACCGTACCTCGACGAGGGAAAACTTGATAAGAAAGTGCCTCCACAGGCAAAAAGTCCGACACAAAGAAATGCCAAGTGTGCTCCAGCATAAAAAAAAAAAAAGAAAAAGTTTATTGTTGCACAGACTGTGACGTGGGACTGTGCTTGGAGGAATGCTTGAAGCATACCATACAAATTGATTACTAAGGTAGCCTAAATGTATTTATTATTAGTAAGTAAGCCATTCTCTCATATAAGTTTTTGTATTTTTCTGGAGATGTTTTTGAAAGAAAATTGTTTAGTCGAATAAGTGAGTCATATAAAAATAGAGAACCGATATCAACTCTCAAACCCTCACAACTTCACTGATAATTATTTAGACACGCACATTTTCCTGAATTTGACCTTCAGACACCCAAGGCGACGTATAGTTAGCTTTTAATTCAGGGGTTTATAACCTATAAACTGTTATAAACTCAAGGGTGTCAAAATAAAGCACTTAAAATTTATTCATTCTGTAAAAACAAAATTATCATATGTATTTATACATTTCTCTACATTTTCGTTTCAAAATAATTCAAATCCACTAAAACCGGTAATATTTAACCGAGATTTGGCATTTCGAAAGTATCCGTAAATTAGCTTTAATATTTAAATATCCTCCGTCCAAACACCGGATTCCCATTTAAATACTGTTCAAACGCTGAAAGGTTAAGGGCAACCTCAATGAAACACAGAGCTCCAACGATCAGGCTACATATAAAAACATAGAGATTCAAAAGAGAAAGAGTATCTTGGCCAAGTTACAAACAAAGTTAGAAATTGGCCGGCACAAAAATGTCATACAGATGCCATGCAAGATTGGGTGAAGAAAGGGGGGCTTCAGTGCCATCAATTCATGACACTATACAAAGCCCTATCCAACAGATCTGCTCAGACATGTCCTCATTCGGTCAGTAAAGCCACAGAACTACGTTCCACAGTAAATAGCAGGTGCCCTACCAATTGATCTATACTGGAAAAAAGGACACATCCTACTGCCTGCGATTCACGGCTGACCTTAGCCTTACCCAGACTTATATGAAGAGAGAGGGGGTGACAAGTCACAAAAAGAATGATCGCAGACATCTTCAAGAAGAAATGCAGCAGCGTGGCACAATGGAAGCATGGAAGGACACATCGCGAATTTCCTGCCAGCGTAAAACCTGATACTATACACGACGATTTTCCAGCAAATCTGACGCCTATGCTGCCTGGATTGGAACAAAAATCTAATAGCAGACCAACAAAAATATATAAAAAAAAAAAAAGCTCTAGCCACACAAAGACACGTCCTCATACAACACAGTGGTCGTCGAGCTTGCCTCACCTGTTGATTAGCCAGAGTACTTCCCATAGATCTCTAAATTGAACAACGAATACATTGTTACAAACAGGCTGCATGGAGGCTCCTCCCACTCAACATCGAGGGTCAGTCTCACATCCCGATCTTTACCCAACCCGATATACGGGATACAACTTAGAGAAATCATTAATACTGCTCCCTCAAGAAAAATGCAACATCAAGGGAAGAAGAACACGGTCCATTAAAACTCATGCATTCTTCCCTAGCGTACAGGAGCGATCTGCACATGTTCCTGGATAATGCCGACCATAACATGGAACTCAACTGCTGTCAGGAGGGCATTTGCTTTCAAGGGTGAAATTGTCCGAGATGTACTCTCGGAAACACCAATGTGGCGACTGCATCAACCCTGAAGGAAACATCACTCATGTCTATATACCACTGCAACCTAGTCTTCAAAGCAGCCATGGTTCGAGATGTGGAGTGGACACCGCCCCTATACTTCTGGACCATGAAACAACCATACAAATCAGTCTCGCACTACATTGAAGAGTTTCTTCGACTAGAAGTGACCTGGATGGTAGAAGAATAATAATACACCCATCGCACACAGCCACAACAAACACACATACATTATTAATGAAACATCTAACCCAATGCAATACCCTAAATGACATTAATTAAGATTATTAATAAAACTAGATATGATAGGATAAAGAGAAGACCCGGATATGGCATTATGCCCGGATAACCCCGCGGAGGGGGGGGGGTTGTAAAAAAGTCCAACTGGGAACTTTATAATCATTTCCAAGTACATGCACATTTCCATACCGTGTGACCACTTTCTCGAATAAACTAAGAAAAATCTGTACAGCATCAATGGAAAAGCAAATTATAATAGGTACTGATGCAACTCCAGATCACGGCTTATGAGCCATGCCAACACCGATGAAAAATGGACCAATTGAAGACTTCGCTGCTGAAATGAATCTAGGATCATAAATGACGGCAAATCTTGACCCACCGAACGGAACATCCTGAATAGCATCCACCCGGGTTGCCAAGGCTGGAAGCCACTCCGTAAACATCACCAACTGACAGTCCATGTTGTAATAGATTTTGAGGTAGAATCCAGACACACATACAGCACCTCATCCACAGATCGCAGAAATACACACAAGCAGAGCCAAACCTGCAAAAATTACAAAACCGCACTGAAGCAAAATCCTGACATCTTTCCACAAATAACATGCAAACAGGAATCTCCCCATATGTCTACACATGCAAAAGTCAATTCAGCTGCGGCTAATGTCCTACCCTAACAGATCTCAAAGGCTATAATAATTCAGCCAAGAAATAGTACCAAAAAGCCAGAAATGAAGAAAACAACAAACAGCATGATGGCCATACCAAATCTTGGTATGAACGCCAACCATCTATGAACCTACTAATTTCAGAAGAACATAGCTGCGGCCATATGGAATTCCTTCATTAACAACCAGCTGGTATCGATCAACGATCATCAAACACGGTATAAAAAAAGGGCTTCAGGCATGGACAACATAATGCACAGAAAAAGATCAAACAGGTTGGGAATCAAAACCCAAACGACTCTCCTCCACCCTCTACAATGCCTCCTCAAACACGCTGGTTTCTGATCCATGGAAACATAGAAATAAAAATTTTACTAAAAATGGGCGAAAAAAAACCATCATAACCCCGATCATTACCGGAACAATCTGCCGCTAGCCATCAGCCATATCGAAACACACAACAGCCATCACATGCTCACATAAAATGTGCAAGAAAATAATCTTATTAATTACTTATTGTTTTAAAATGTTTAATTTATAATATATATATATATAATTAATTTTAAATTCAACTATAATTTTAAATTACTTCCCATTGTTTTTAACTATATCATCAACAAATTTAAATTTACTATAGTCTCCTTAATAGCCCATTATCCCCCCCATAAGCGCTGTCAAAACAAGCACGGAAGCCATTTTGGTCTCCACTAAATTAACAAGGAAGGTTATGGCCTCTGTGCCTATGCCATGAAATTAAATCAAAAACACCCAGTGATAATTCTACCTATAATCATGGAAGATTCATTATAAGATAACCCAAAAAAGTAAAAGCCACCAAATAAAAACAATAACCCATAATAGAATCATCCCTCTCTACCATGATGAAAGTTCTAGCTCACCAGACAGGTCAAATCTTAGTGCAGATACAAACCAAAACTCTGTAGCAGCTTCGAGGGAAGAGAAATCAAAGAAACCTTCAAGGAATGCCCTCAAGAAGAGGAAGTAGCCGACAGAGAAGATGGCCACTACTGCGGATGAACACTAACTAAGATCAGAAGAAACTAAAATCCCTACAGCTATGCCCTAGAAGTACACACAAAGGCCACCTTGAAGTCTAAGGAATACTGCCTACCAAACCCTCAATTGGTAGAAAACAGCCATTATGGAAAAAGATAGTCAATACAAAATGCTCGACTTCCAGACTAGACAACCTAGAGAATGCAGTGTCATTTGTGGGTGTGTTTTGTTTGTGGTTATTCGTGATGATCTGGAGCGGGTGTTAGTTCAGCGAGCTAGTACCTTCATCACTACTAGAGAGGGTGAGTTTATTGTGTATGTTACTCGTGTGTACGGCAAAAGTTCCATGGTTTTGTAGTACAGTTACTACTTAATGTTCTTACATGGGTAAACACACAGCCTTTCCTTGTGAATGTGTTCTATATTAAACATAATCACCCTAATACCGAGTTAATATTTAGTTTTTTAAAATATAATTGGTGTAATGATTAAATAGTTTAATTCCTTATTTAAATTACTATTGAGTGAACTTAGTTATTTAAATATTTATTAGTCTAATTGAGTAATTATTGATTATGATCTGTATTCAATAGGTAATTTGATTATATCAGATAATAAAATAAGAAATATTGAATGAATAAAGGTGGATCTTAACTAATTAAAATTATTTTAGAATATTAATTATTTAGAATAATATGCATCCGTCCATAGTAATTCTGCCTGAATGCAGGTCCTTCACTGCAATCATAGAATAGATTAATAACTTTAATTGAGAATTGGACATGAATTCAGTTTAGCTATTTTTTAATTTAGAATAAAAAATTATTATACTAATTAATAGGTATAGTTATAATTAAAATCAAAATTATTTATTAGGTATTAATTATTACAAAAACTAAAGCATAATATTTTGTTCGTGAAAATATTAATTAATATTATATTAAATAATAATAATAATAATAATACTTTACACCTTATCTGCTCTTAGATGATCTAACATAAACAAACGCCAATCGTATCCTTCCACCACAATTACTGTCACAGTGACAGGGAGCAGTGTTGAAGTATATAAATGGTTGAATGGGTGGTAGAATACAAGAAAAGCTAGTGAGGATTTTTCACTGAACTTGTGAAATACATTTAAAGTAACCTTTGTTGTGACCAATAGTCACATGGTTTGCCAGGCTTTGTTTTTAAAAATTAGATGCAAACACAGCAACAGAAGACTCAACACATTCAGCCATGACTCAAATGCATCACACCATAGTAAAAACTGTTTAAGTTGTAATTATTGATTAGGTACATTTTAGAATAATTTTCTGTGTTTTGAATATTATTATTTTTATCTCAAGCAATTCAGATGACATATTTTTAATTTAATGAAGGGAACTAATTTTTTGCTTACTTATTGCTTTTACTCATACATCAGTGTCCAAAAAAAAAATGAAAAAATGGAGCAGGGTCACAGGTTTGTTTTGATGAGGATCACTTTAAAAGCTGATAGCCTTTAGTTTGTTTATGTCCTTTTTCTTGCGCGACGTGGTGGTGATTGAACTACCAATATGGCTGCTGAGTGTTGTTTTTCTATAGTCGATGGCTGCTATTAGCATGTGGTGTTGAAGAAGCACTTAGCAAGGATGACAGAACAGATACCAAAAGCACAAGAGTTTGGGAAGACCAAAGAAAAGATGGAAAGAACAACAATTGGGAACTGAACAGACCAGAAAATGCCTAAACTGTGACGAAGAAGGTGTTGAACAAGACAATTCTGCTTTGGCTGCAAAGTTGCAATATGGCTGCCATGCACTTTGCAAGATGGAGTCTTCTTCTTCCGCTTCACACCATGGTGGTTTATCCTGGCGATTATGTTACATGAACAATGATTGTGTAATGCTTTTAATTGAGAGATTATTTAATGTTTATGCTTTGATTTGTTTTCGGAGTTTACTAACTGTGGATTATCTCAGAATGAATAGATTCAAATCGTCCAGCCACATGGTACCATGTGTTATTAAAATACTGTATTATGTTATACAAAGTGAAGCAGAGATTATCCGGCAGCAGTGAGCAGCAATGGGATTCCAGCTAGTACATGTGGCTACTCAACAGATGCAGGAAGCTGCCTACAGGTGGCAGCACTGCCGGGAGAGAAAGAGGTGAAGCCAACGAGGATTTATTATATTCGTACTTGGTGTAGAAGGACGACGTGTGTTCATGCTGACCATGTGCTTTATTAATATCTTTAACATATCAGAGGGTGGGATTAACTGACAAGCAAATAATTATCATAGGTGTTGATAATTTTGGCGATTGCAAAATTATTGTTTTATTTTTTATCGTGAAAATAAAATGGCGGCTAGCATGTCCATGCTGGACTAACGATATGAGGACGTCATTCATGTGACGATCTGACTCCGCTTTCCGGGTCCAGCAGGATGGCGACCTAGAACATGATCTAGCTAGGGAAGATTAGGCGATTCCAGTTGGCAACCATGCAGTGATAGATCCCTAGTGGTCGATGATTGTGGGCCAGCGGAAATCCCAAACAGGTGAGTGAGGTTGCTCGAAGAGACCCAGTGTAACGGCGGTGGCTCAACTGCTTAGCAAAGGGGACTTGGCTAAGGCTATTATGTTAGCGTGTGGAGGAGCAGGCTACTCACATCGTCCAAGGTGTGGACGAGAAGATGTGCCACACAGGTGTCTATGGAGGGCCAGTGGGGATAATTTCAAGACACCCAAGGGCGCTCTTGTGTACATCATGGTGGATGTTGTAGTGGAGAGTGCGCCTCTACCGTGAGTGTGGCCAGCAGCGCGAGGGCAGGTGGGGAGATTGTGGACTAGTTTGATCCCGATAAACGGGATTGTAATGTCGATCGCTGGCTCTACAAAGATCGATCAGCTGGGCCGTATCATGGTTGGTCCGAGTACAAGAGGTCTTGTTACATGCAGGGCGGCAAAGTCGTGGTTTAATTGCCTCGATGACTATGATCTCTCATGGGGAGAGTGGTAGAAGGCCCTGCATCGTGCCTTTCCATGGCGGCATGATTTTGTAGAGTCATTGGAGGAGCAAGCTGCCAGGCGAATCCATGACCAAGTATTATCATGATAAGCTGGCATTGTGCGAAAGGTGCGGGATACTGGGGAGAAGGCTACTCCTGTATAATTAAGGGCCTCCCACTCGACCTGCAGGCAAATGCTCGGGCCTTCAAATGTAAGACTCCGGGCGACCTGTACTCCAAATTTCTGGGAGGGTTGGATTGCTATCAGGCAAGCGGCCAACCCCACCCATCGAGCTCCTGAGGGCAAGAACCGGAGAGGGTACCTGGAGATAGAAGGAAGCAAGCTGGTGCGGACAGCAGGCAAGAGGTGCTATAATTGCCAGAAGTGGAGGACCCAAGGTGAGGCAAGATCGGTGCAAACGATGTGGCAAGATCGATCTGCCCAACACTGCTATGGTAAGACTTTTAGATAGTAATAGTAGGAAGGCCACAAGAGAAGCGCATCACAATCTACATAGATACAGGTAGTGAGTATAACATTGCCACAGTGCAGTGTGCCCAGCAGGCGTCCAACATCAGTGGTCACCAATTCTTGGTGCAGGTGAGGTCACACTGAATATTAGAGTGGATGCGATTCGGCTCCAAGTTGATGCCATTGTGGTCACTAGTGGTCTGTTAGACATGGATTTGCTTCTAGGACAGCCAGCACTACATGGTGACGTGGTATTGGTTGTGTCTGGAGGAACAGCCACCTTGTCGCATACGAAACCCGGTGTCACACGAGTGAGTTAGATGTGGAAGCCATGGCAAGCGGCTCCAACAGATACCAGGTAAGAGCATGTTCAGATGTTTTGTTGACTCCAGGTTCAAACCACCATGGTTAATGTCAGGGTAGTAGGTGCAGACCCTGGCACAGAGGTTTTTGTGGTGAGCTGGAGTCATGAGGAACGGGGGTGCTGGATTGAAGCGCCGAACATAGTAATACCATCAGATGGGGAACAACAGGTGGAGGTATGTAATCTGGGTCCAAAGCCTCTGCTCTGGAAGGCAGATCGTGTGTTGGCGAGAGCTCATCGTTGTGGACAACTCATCCACACATCACAGGTAAATTGGGTGTTGGCAGATAACCAGTGTGACGTTCAAATGGATTTCTCCAATATTGATATAGGCAGTATCAATGAGGACCTCCTACAAAGGAAGATGATTTGCTTCTCGACTGGTGACAATGATCTCGAGCTAACTCATCTAGGCGAGATGAAGATTCAGCTAACATCGGACAAGCCAGTGTATCATCGTCCTTACAGGCTTTCTTTTGCACAAATGGAGAAGGTACACGAAAAGGTGTGAGGGCTGTTAGTGAGTGGTGTTATTCATAATTCTGAGTCTGAGTATGCGAGTCCCATACTCCTAATTCCAAAGAAAAATGGAGACATTTGAATGTGCTGTGACTTCAGGGCACTCAGCTGGGTAATGGTGAAGGACAGGTATCCGATGCCTCTAGTGAGTAATCAGCTGCATAAGCTGGCAGAGAAGTGCTACTTCACAACCCTAGATCAGGACAGGTATCCGATGCCTCTAGTGAGTAATCAGCTGCATAAGCTGGCAGAGAAGTGCTACTTCACAACCCTAGATCAGGACAGGTATCCGATGCCTCTAGTGAGTAATCAGGTGCATAAGCTGGCAGAGAAGTGCTACTTCACAACCCTAGATCAGGACAGGTATCCGATGCCTCTAGTGAGTAATCAGCTGCATAAGCTGGCAGAGAAGTGCTACTTCACAACCCTAGATCAGGACAGGTATCCGATGCCTCTAGTGAGTAATCAGCTGCATAAGCTGGCAGAGAAGTGCTACTTCACAACCCTAGATCAGGACAGGTATCCGATGCCTCTAGTGAGTAATCAGCTGCATAAGCTGGCAGAGAAGTGCTACTTCACAACCCTAGATCAGGACAGGTATCCGATGCCTCTAGTGAGTAATCAGCTGCATAAGCTGGCAGAGAAGTGCTACTTCACAACCCTAGATCTGGCGCAGGGTTATCACCAAGTCCCAATGCACCCACGCTCAATCCAAAAGACAGCTTTTGTTACTCCTGATGGCCATTATGAATAATATGAGGGTCCCTTTTGGGTTGGCGAACACCCCAGCGGGTGATTAACAAAATGCTGAGTGGATTGGGTACTGATGCTGTACTTTTGATCTCATCCACGGTGGTGGAACCTGGAGAGAGTACTGGAGATGGTGGCCGAGGCAGGACTTATCGAAGTGATCTTTCCTGAAAGACCAATTGGAGTACCTGGGTCACGAGATCAGTGCAGCAGGGAGGAGTAAGTTCCTGGTCCCTTAAAATGTACATCATGTAAGGCAGTTTCTAGAATTGGTGAGTTATTTTCGCAAGTTTTTCTGAAACTTCGCAGTCTTAACCAGACCACTGACTGACCTCACTCAGAAGGATATCCCATGGCGTTGGGGGACCTGACCAGGTAGGAGCTTTCAGAGATTGAAACTGTCTTTGGTGGACAGGCCAGTCTTGCCCCTGTATGATAGTGCAGCCAAGACTGAAGTGCACACGGATGCCTGTAAACTTGGGCTTGGTGGGATGTTACTGCAGAGGCAAAAGGATGGCAGTCTTAAAACCTGTATTGTATTTCAGCCAAGCTACCAGTCCAGCAGAGCAGGTCTACCACAGTTATGAGCTGGAGACACTGGCATTGGTTGGAAACGGTCAAACATTCTGGGTTTACCTGGTAGGTATTCATTTTAGGGTGGTCACTGATTGTTCTGCAGTACATGTGATCATTCTGAAGAGGGACCTGGTGCCATAAGTGGCCCGGTGGTGGATAGCTTTGCAGGAATACGACATGGAGTTGGAGTATCATTCTGGAGCCAAAATGTAGCATGTGGACACATTGAGCAGGAACCCAGTGAATGTGAATGTGGTAAGCTTGTCTCATGGTGATTGGTTCTTGACTGTGCAGTTACAGGTAGACACGGCGCAGGCAAGTCGCAGCATTAGCTGAGAATACAGCAGACAAGGGCCTCGAGGCGGATTACGTGGTGCAAGATAGCAGATTGTATAGAAATACTCAGGTGGGGAAGAGACTGTACATGCCACCAATGGCAAGATTTATCCTAGTGTGTAAGCATCACGATGAGGCTGGTCATCCAGGATATGAGAGGTACTTTAAGTTCCTCAAGCAGACTTACTGGTTTCTGAGGATGGGATGTTTTGTGCGGTAAGTACATAGAGGCATGTCTCAGGTGTGCATTCAGCAAGGGTGACCATGGGCGGCGGGAAGGCATCCTGCATCCCATTAGGAAACTCTCTGTACCCTTGGACACGGTGTATGTGGATCACCTTGGCCCTTTTGCAAGGAGTGCAAAGGGTAACAGCTATGTGCTGATGGCAGTCTCACCCAGTTAATTAAAATAATCAATTAGGCATACTTTTTCCAGATCTGTAAGTTTACGAAACATATCTACTTACACAAACAATCATGAGCAGTAACTCGGCTTAATTTATCTTTTCCGTTTACAGTTTTGTATGTCTTGTCTTCCAGCCATTCATTGTCGCCTTACATTTTGCTTCCATTCACTTTCATTCGAAACTCTTCGCTTTTTTGGAACTGGAAGATAATTACTGTTTGAGCCATCTTCATTGGACATAGATTCCTCACCTTCAGTAGGCTGATACACAACACTAAATAATATCTCTTGTTCCGAATCACACATTATTCTAAAACAAAATCACAGAGTAACAAAGATAAAACACTCTCCAATAATACACTTTATGTGAAAGTCCAAAATTCTACTATTTATACAAGTGCTGTATAACCTTTCTGTAATCAAACTACTCTGTTGGGGAAAAATGGGAGATAACTACAGGAGCTACCTCTGTATTTAAATAAAATAAAGAGAGAGGCAGCTCCATCTCTTGAGTAACGTAAGAACTATTCAAGAGAGGTAAATCTTTTTCACACCAAATAAAGAGACTTCTTTTACTGCAAGATAGTATATGTAAGTCCAAACTCCTGTAGGATGGAACTACCTCTTTTTTGCAGCAAACCCTTCAATTGTCGCATTTATTACTCAATGACTTTTTTCTACAGAAATGTACTGCACATGCATGAACTCTTATAAAATTGCTGCCAGGTGGCAGGACACATCTGTGAAATCAAAATGACCAACATTCACAATTCAATCCAAAACATATTGTAGCGATGGGACGGGGAGAGATAAGTGACCAGACAATGTCTTGTAAGGAACAATTGTTAATGATACCCTGACACCCCCCCTTCTAAATATGTCTCACATAAAGGTACCATACGGTATAAGGTTAAAAAAATGAGTATTCTAGATAATGGAATATTTCTAGAACATTAGGAAATTATGGACATTGTAACAAATGTAAAATAAAAAAGGAATTATTTTATGAAAATATTGGGTTTGAACTATAAGTTAATTTAATATTTCAAAATAATTGTCCAGATGTAGGTATTGAAAGGTTACAGAAATATTCTAAGATACTGTTAACTGAACTATGGAAGCACTTACACGCAATAACCTCAGACTAGGGTGTTGCCTTAGGCAATCAACATGAGAAAAATAGCCAAAATGTATACTATATGCAGTTATCTGCAAACTGTACTCAGCTCAACTATGAGTAAGGTACTGTTATATGTACTTCTTAGGACAATTTAGTATTTACACTAGTACAGAGACTGGACAGGAATAATTTTAAAAAATTTGACTCAAATAAGAGGCCTGCTGCAAGACTGTATGGGACATGATTCTGGAACTTTATACAAGAGATGGAGTTTAGAATTCAAGCAGTTACAAATATAAGAACTTAGTGTACTATTGTAAGAATAAGTGTTTGAAACTTGTCTCCTATTTTTGTTAGAAAGTCTGAGCTCTCTCATGTTAACTAAATATATTAACTATTCATTTTACTTGCTGCCCTTTCAATACTACTGTGATGGTAACAGCAAGTACCATTTAGGTTAAGGCCTGATTATAATTGGGTGTTCTATTGTTTTAGGTAATTTTAATTAAATTGGGTTTCACTGTTCTGTTAATCTATTTGTTATAGTAAGTTTAATTTTATAAGAAAGTAGCTATATATTTTATGTTTGATTTCAAGTTATTCTTGCTTTAAATGGCTCAGAGAGCTATGCTGGTGGTAACATTGCTGCCGAAAGGATTACCCATGCCAGACAGGTCCAAGTCATTAAGTAAGACCTTGGTTGAAATGGTGACAATCTTTGACCATAAAAATACAACTGTCAAGAAACACGGACATGGGTTCCACTGGGGTAAAATTCTCAAGAGAGAAAATAGTCCCCCATTCGGTTCTCCGGGCAGGGATTACTTCAGAGAATCCATGCCAAAGGCTGAAACACAGGGACATGTTCCTAGGAACATGGGATGTTAGGACTTTATATAACACTGGAGTGCTAGAGATATTAACACAGGAATATAGTAGCTTTACAGGAAATTAGATGGTCAGGAGAAAGTAGTCAGGAATCAAGAAGCTTTGCATTATACTATGGGGTACAGTACGAGCTTCTTAATTCGAAGAAGGATCCTCTCCGCTATCCGGGATAATAAGTTTTCAGCGATAGGATATCGTCCATAATTCTAAAGGGTAAACAACATGATTTTGTAATCGTAAATGTATATGGTCCCCCAGAAGACAAGGATGACAAGATCAAGGATGATTTCTATGAAGAATTAGGATGCGTATTTGATAGCTTCTCATGATATCATATGAAAATTGCCTTAGGAGATTTTAATGCAAAAGTGAGACGGAAAGATATATTTAGGCCAATAATAGACAAATTCAGTCTTCATGAAGATAGTAACAATGAACAATGGGGTTAGATTAGTCACCTTTGCCACATCAAAGAATCTTATCGTTAAGAGCACAACATTTCAGCATTAAAGATATTCATAAATACACCTGGACGTCTCCAGATGGCGAAACTCAGAACCAGATAGATCATGTATCAGTGGACAAACACTGGCACAGTTAGAGGGACAGACTGCAGTTCGGATCATCATCTGGTCAGGGTTAAAATCAGACAATGGCTATCGCTTATGAGAGGAACAAACGCTAAAGATGATTCTGGAAAATTTGAAAAAAGATTAAATGCGGCAAGAATACCAATTGAAAATTGCTAATAGATTTGAAGTACTGGAATCTTCAAATGGACAAGGTGGCAAACGAAGAAGAAACTGATATAAATAAAGAATGGTAGGCTCTAAGAGATACTATTAAATTGTCAGCATCAGAAAGCATTGGTTATTTAAAAAAAGAGGCAAAACCAGAAATGTGCCGACATTGTAAAGAAAAGACAGCTAGCAAAAATTAAATAATCAATTGAGTTGGTGTTTACTTGATGAAAATCCATATTTATTAAGATATAATTCAGTGACAGCTGTTTCGGTACACTGTACCTTCTTCAGACATGTTAAATTATGAATTGTGTTATTATAGTACATATCAACTGATCTAAGCAACAATACAACAATAATTTATTTAAATTTTTCAATTTAACAAAGGCGATTCATTCAAATCAAGTTGAGAGTTTAACAGTTTATTACTACTTTTCAATTTATTTATTTCTACAGCCTCCAAAAGGTCCAACTTCTTACCCTTATCACAAACATGTAAAATTTCAAAATTTGGATTGAAACAATGATTAAATTGGAATAGGTGGTTAGCATATTTTGAATATTCTAAATTTCTGTTATATGCTCTCATGTGTTCCTTTATCCGCGAGATAAAAAGTCTACCAGTTTGTCCTATATAGACATTGTCACATGTGCCACACTTCAATTTATATACACCTGATAATTTTTATTTTGGTTTTATTGTTTTTTATTATATTTTGTAAAGTTTTATTAGTTTTAAATGCCACATTAATATTTGTTTTCTTTGGGTAAAGGAAAAATTTTGTTAATTGCTTTTTTGTAATGAATTTTCTTAATTAAATATTCTGTAATTTTAGGATCGTAGTTATTATTAATAGCTAATTGTTCAATAATATTCAATTCATTATTATATTCCAAGATTGAAAGAGATATATTTAAAAGTCTATGAATGTAACTATTAAAGGCTGCCATCTTATGAGTATATGGGTGAAGAGAAGAACTGTGGATAGTGGTATCAGTAAGAGATGGTTTGTGAAAGATACCAAACTCGAACTTATTATCAATGTGTTTTATTGATAAATCCAACAAATTTATACTATTATTTGTTTCTAAATTCCATTGTGAAATTAATACTTTTGTGAATGTTATTAATAAAATTTAAAAAGGAATTCAATTGCTTTTTAGTTCTTATGAAGCCTGCTATGATATCATCTACATAACAATACCAAAATAGAACATTTTTAGCTAATACATTCTTATATATGGTTTGTTCTAAGTCATCCATAAAAATATCTGCCAAAAGAGGGCTCAACAGATCACCCATAATCAAACTCTTTTTAGCTATGTACAATTTGTTATTAATATTGTTTATTTTTTATTATTTTCACTCACCTCATACTTCATAATTCATAGCAAATTTAAATAATTAGTTATTAAATTCAAAATAATTTTGATGTAGGCATGTTTTAAGAGTGTGTAATATTTCTTCAACTACAAAACCATTCACTTTATTAGTTAGTAACATTCTATTAATAATCTCTATTACATCAATAGTAGGTATACTGGGAAACAGATTCTTTACATCAAAAGAAACTAAAATTAAGTTATTGGGCAAATCAATGTTCTTTATATTGTCAATTAATTCAATAGAGTTTTTTATACTGTAAATTGGATTGAACTTAGTATTAGATAAAATTATATTTTATTAGCTTTTTAGACATTTTGTATGATGGAGAACTTATGAAGGATACTACTGGTCTAATAGGATAATTTTCCTTATGTAATTTAACTAGGGAGTACAGTTTGGGTGGTTGGGGATTCATTTGTATTATAGAGTATTCAAAAATGTTATTAAAAATTATACTATTTTTATAAATATTTATAATTTCTTTTTGATATTTCTCTGTTGGGTCTTTATCAATAATTTGAAAATTATCTGAATACATAGTTAAAAAGTGCACACAGGATATTTGGTTTTACAACAGTTGCATCAAACATGATCTTAAACCAAAATATATTAATATCAAGACTAATTTTAACAACTCAGCCTCAAGGAAAGCTTCTGCTGCAGCAGTGAGAACTTGGCTCCGAGAAGATAGAAATTTGCAGTATAGTAGAAGAGATGTTTTAAGTGTATATTTGAAGTACATACATTCAGAACTAACGTTTAGATTAAATAGTATTGAATTTGACATTATTAATTTTATAACAAGACAAAAAGTAAGTGTGTTGATTCATAAGAAATACTTAATTCAAAACTACAAAATTTAGGTGTGGAATGTGAATTGATTTTAAAAGATAATAACACATTATCTGAACCAGTTAATGTTGAGTCAGAAAAATATGCTCTCACAAAAATGATCAAGGATGGTCAGAAAACAATACCAAGGCATATATTCTATAATCAGATAGCTAAAGATGTAAAAAAAAAACTTTAAATGATGATATTGTTATTACACGAGCAGATAAAGGACAAACTTTAATAGCTTTAAATAAGGATGATTATATCTCTAAAACTGTAGATTTTCTAAATTCAGATAATTTTCAAATTATTGATAAAGACCCAACAGAGAAATATCAAAAAGAAATTATAAATATTTATAAAAATAATAGTTTTAAAAAACTAAAACAGCACGCTTTATTAGAAAATCGAACTCAAAAATGAAAAATAATTTTAATTTCCAACACGCTTGGGATAAATTTAAAGTGGTCAACAAAAAAATCTTCTCCAACACATATATAATAAAACTAGAATTATCAACAAAAAGAAAATAATTTTACCATCAAAAGCGTGGGGTGCTCTATATCAATTAATATATTTGATAATAAACACATATTGGTAAAAGTAAAGTCTCTAAGAAGAACATGTAAAAATCATAAAAGGCACCCCACGCTTTTGATGGTAAAATTATTTTCTTTTTTGTTGATAATTCTAGTTTTATTCTATATGTGTTGGAGAAGATTTTTTTGTTGACCACTTTAAATTTATCCCAAGCGTGTTGGAAATTAAAATTATTTTTCATTTTTGAGTTCGATTTTCTAATAAAGCGTGCTGTTTTAGTTTTTTAAAACTATTATTTATTTTTTTAATATTTTACAGAATAAAATAAGAATGTAAATATATTTAAATTCCATACTATTGTAGTATGAGCTAAAATTATTACTCTTCTAAAAAAAAATTCTCCCCAGCCGGACTCGAACCAGAGACCTATGGATTACTGAAACAATATACCACTAGTTCACCGCTCTACCAACTGAGCTCTGACAACGATTGACTAAAAAGTCGACAAGTTCGTAACCTATTATACCAGTTTTAATGTTTTTAATTTTCTGATGATTCTGGCCAGAAATTTAGAAATAAAATATGAAATTATTATAGAGTCATGGGTCCTTTACAAGTATACAAAGTTGCAAGTCGATCCAATGCTTCTAAGTGGGTGAAAATCGTGTTCAAAGATTCCGTTACATAGATACAAAAACACTTTTTTTGATTTTATGATGATTCTGGCCATGATTTTAGAAAACAAATATGAAATTATTGTATTGTCACGGGTTCTTTACAAGTATACAAAGTTTCAAGTCGGTCCAATGTCTCTAAGTGGGTGAAAATCGGGTTCAAAAATTCCGTTACATAAATACAAAAACACTTTTTTTGATTTTCTGATGATTCTGGCCAGGATTTTAGAAAATAAATATGAAATTATTGTATTGTCACGGGTCCTTTACAAGTATACAAAGTTTCAAGTCTAGCCTATGTTTCTAAGTGGGTGAAAATCGGGTTCAAAAATTCCGTTACATAAATACAAAAACACTTTTTTTGATTTTCTGATGATTCTGGCCAGGATTTTAGAAAATAAATATGAAATTATTGTATTGTCACGGGTCCTTTACAAGTATACAAAATTTCAAGTCGATCCAATTATTGTAAGTGGGTTAAAAACGCGATGAAAGATTCAGTTACATAGATAGATAGATAGATAGATAGATACAGGTCAAGCTAATATAAAGCGTGTAAAAATAGTATAATTTTTAATAACTTTTTTGAATACTCTATAATACAAATGAATCCCCAACCACCCAAACTGTACTCCCTAGTTAAATTACATAAGGAAAATTATTCTATTAGACCAGTAGTATCCTTTATAAGTTCTCTATCATACAAAATGTCTAAAAAGCTAATGAATATAATTTCATCTAATAGTAAGTTCAATCCAATTTACAGTATAAAAAACTCTATTGAATTAATTGACAATATAAAGAACACTGATTTGCCTAATAACTTAATTTTAGTTTCTTTTGATGTAAAGAATCTGTTTCCCAGTATACCTACTATTGATGTAATAGAGATTATTAATAGAATGTTACTAATATTTAATTTTAGGAAGTTATATTTTGAGGTTATTTTAATTATATTATTTTTGGTCTGGACATCTTACCTCAATATTAATGTTGATTTGTTCTTGGACATGTTTCAAAACAATTCTCTGTTTTATCTTCAGTCTGGGAAAGCTGAAGATAAAACAGAGAATTGTTTTGAAACATGTCCAAGAACAAATCAACATTAATATTGAGGTAAGATGTCCAGACCAAAAATAATAGAATGTTACTAACTAATAAAGTAAATGGTTTTTTTAGTTGAAGAAATATTACACACTCTTAAAACATGCTTACATCAAAATTATTTTGAATTTAATAACAAATTGTACATAGCTAAAAAGAGTTTGATTATGGGTGATCCGTTGAGCCCTCTTTTGGCAGAGATTTTTATGAATGACTTAGAACAAACCATACATGTGCCAACTACAGACCAATAACTCTTCTGAACATTAGCTTATAAAATTTTTGCCATATTACTCAATAAAAGATTGATTGAAAAAATACATAGCAAACTTGAAGACTATCAAATGGGCTTCAGAGAAAATAGATCCACGAAAGACAATATATTCATTATACAGCGAATTTTTGAAAAGTGTTATGAACACAAAGTAGAATCTGCAGAATATTTTTATAGATTACACACTCAGGCTTTTGATTCTGTCAATAGGAAACAAATAATTGAATGCCTTAAATATTATCAAGTACCACACAAATTAATTCAATTGATATGATATCCTTAACTTTAAAAGATACAACTGCTAAAGTAAAAATCAGCAATAAACTAAGTGAAAGTTTCAGTATTAAATCAGGAGTGAAACAAGGAGACCCCCTCTCAGCTACCCTATTTGGCTTAATCATTGATTATATATTTACAAAAATGGAATTAAGGGGAAATATTACAACAAAACCTAAACAATGTATAACTTATGCAGATGATATACTGATTACAGCAAGAACCAGACAAGTGTTATGTGAAACCTTTACAAAATTGAAAGAGGAATCTAAAAAATTTGGTCTAATAATAAATCAAGAGAAAACAAAATATTTAAAATGTAGTAATCACAATACAAAATCTACAAATTGATGACATACAAATTAACACAGTAGAATCATTCAAATACTTAGGTACCAAAGTAAATGGACCTAATACATTAGAAGAGGAAATTAAAGGAAAAGAGTTATATAAATGGGAATAAAGCTTATTTTTGCAAATATAACCTTAATTTTAAAAAAGCAAATTAATCATAAAAAAACTGCAAAAATAAGGTTATACAAACCACTCATTAGACCAGTAGTTACATATTGCTTGTGAAACTGTATGCTTGTGAAACTTGGGTCCTAAAAGAACAATAAAACAGAAATTACTAACTTTTTAAAGAAAAATTTTAAGAATATTTGGACCAAATAGAGGAACTGATAACTGTTGGAGAATCAAAACAAATAAAGAACTAAACAAAGTAATAAAAAATCAGAACTTACTATTACCTTCTCAAATGACTGAATACAAAAAAAAAGTATAATGGAATAAAAGATCTTAACTAGATTATGGAATGAACAAATATTTTTATCATACTTTTGGGGTAGTTAATCCTTTGCGGGCAAAAACCCATATATGGGCAGCCATATGTCCATTCCCTCGCAGGGAAGAAACCCATATATGGGTAGGAAAAATACATCCTACTTTGCCGGCAGTTCTGGTCCATGTAGTTCCATATATTTTTCAAGAGATGGCAGGAGAATGTTCTTTCTACTATTCTGAACGAGGAATTCCCTTTTTAATTCAGTTAGGAATATTTTTTTGTGAGATAATCAATGGAGTTCTTGTGTCATTACATATTAGAGTGGTTCATTCGTAACATATTTATCCTGTTTTTCTTTCAGTAAAATGGCAAAAATAAATCTGAATACACGTGAGGAAACAGAACAAGTAAGGAATGAAAGTGGTAGTAAGTTTTCGAATTATCATTTAGTGACAGTGGTGGGGATTCTTATGAAATATCATCAAATAGTGAAAGTGAATGCGAGAGTGACATAAGTGACACTAGTGTACCTAGCTGGGTAGATGTGAGTAATTTAGATCCCGGTCCAACTTCTAATATACCAATATATAAAATTCAGCAGGGGCTGGTATTACTGTCTCATTTTGATCAGGATACCGATCCAGTGGAATATTTTCACCTTTTTTTTTACAATAAAATTTTGAACATAATAATGAAGGAAACCTGCATTCAAGGGAATTATTTAACATTTTCCAATGCTGTTATTTTAACACAGTTCCAATAATGGATCATATTATAATAATATAATGAATGATATTGTGAAAAGAAAAATTGATGTCTGAACCAAGAATAGAACCGTGGATCACTCCTCCGTAGGAGTGTGCAGCCCACTACACCATTCTAGACTTGGTACAAACATTAACAATTCTTTCCACATATACAAATCTATAATTCTCGTTTGGTCTGCTGCCAGGTAGGTGTCACTACCATCGCCATCTTCAAATAGAAGTATTTGTATTTGAGAATTTTACACCACCAATTATATAAGCGGGGGCACGCCGTAGCGTAGTGGTTAAGGCACTGCGCTACAAGCCGGAAGGTCGAGGGTTCGAGTCCCGGTGGGGTCAGGATTTTTAAACTGGCCCAAACCTTCTGGCGGCACTATGGCCCTGGGGTCGACTCAGCCTCTAACTGAAATGAGTATGAGACGCTTGTTCTGGGGTAAAGGCGGCCGTCACCCAGGGCTGACAACCCAGCTGACATCAAGTGCTGATTGTCAAGAAAAAGTGGGAGCCTTAACCTCCTACTATCCCTAGGGCCTCCTGAGGCCTGTAGTGGGATCACTTTACCTTTTTAATTATATAAGCAGTAAATGATGTTATTTTAACAAAGTAGGTTAGAGGCTCAAAATAAAAATATAAAATGCTTAAGCCTTACAAAGATTGGTTGGAGAAAACCCTCAATGAGGAAAATTCTCAAAATCAATTGATGAAATTAATTATTTTCAAAATTTACCTTTTGCCCTCGGCCATAAAAAATCGTCACCCGAGAAGGGTTAAGTCTATTGGTAATGTTCAAACACAAATTTGACCTATAGCACCCCAAAGAGGTGCTGGGAAGGAGAAGGGGTGAAAAAGAAAATGTCAAAAAGGATCTAGATCAGTGTTTCTGGGGTTACTAAGTTGATTGATTAGATGCCAGATATTATTTAAGCCCAAGTTTTGATCCATAGGGGTGAAGAGAAGTGAAAAGTAAGATATCAAAGGTGACCAAGATTAGAGTCAAATCTGTAGTTTTTCAAGATTTTTAAGCTTATTGGAGACAGTCCTAATTATTACACTATCACCCCCAAGGGGTAACAAAGGGTCAAAAATAAAAATTTAAAAAAAGTAACCGTCATTAGAATATAATTCCATAGTTGACAGAGTCAGTATGATATTTGGTGACAGTCCCAATGGCACTTACGTCCAATCTTGACCAATAGCACACCTAGTGGGGGATTACAAAGGATGAAATAACAGTAACCAAGATTAGTACGCCATCAAACACATGGTTTTTGGAGTCAATAAGCCAAATGAAGACAATTCAGATGTCATGCAAGTCCAAGTTTGAACTCTAACACACCTGGGGGGAGGGGCGAGAATGCAATGACCAATATTACTCCTAATCCAAGTTATCGGGACCGCTAAACTGAATGTGACAATTCAGATGCTAACACCTCTAGGGAGTGCAATGTGTTTCTTAGGTCACTAAGCTGATTACACATTAAATTAAATTCCATATTTTAACCCTAGGATATAGAAATGTGCAATCAATAGTTGTTGTGGGTCACTGAGAGGAAAAGTTACAGTCCCGATGCTGTTTAACCTGCATTACCACAGATTGATGGCGTGGTGAGAAATAATACAATGTCCAAATTGACTGAGAATGGTTCCACATTATTGGTTCACCGAACTGATTGATGCCTAGAATATTATTGTTGCAGTGCTGGGAAATCAGCTAGTAACTTATATTTAAAAGAACCACTTTATTTGTTTTTGTGCATATTTCACGTAAATGTGAGTTCAGGCACTCATTTCATCACACAAAGTCATTCTTCAAAATAACTCAATTTTGTAAATATCATCATCCAGGGATTAAGCCTGTTGGCTCGTTCTGGTTTCATGAAAGGTAGAATTGTTTCAAATTGTTCAGACCATCTTCTGTGTAGGAGTCCACCATTTCTCCTTCCGTGCGGTTTAAAATTTAGCAATAATTTTGAAAATCTTCCTTCTGGCATTCTATCAATATGTTCTTTCCAGTCGTTCCTATATTTAATTATTCGGTCTGTAATCAAATGGTAAAGAGAAAAATTTATGCCTGAACCGGGAATCGAACCCCGAACCTTCAGCTTTCCGTGCTGATGCTCTAACCATTGAGCTAATCCAGGCTTCCTTCCCATCCAAGCATAAATCCTTCCTTTACCTTACTGTCTTGGTCCCACATTCAAATGCTATGAATCATCATTCACAAGTACACAATGAATGGCTTCTACCTGAAGAAGACATGAAGGGACTCCACATAGCTATAGCATTATTTATTAAATTAATATTAAGAAGCTAAAGCTGTTACTATGATTGAAATAAGTATATTAAAGTACACTACTAAATTATTGTAATCAAATGGGTTCGATTCCCGGTTCAGGCATAAATTTTTCTCTTTACCATTTGATTACAATAATTTAGTAGTGTACTTTAATATACTTATTTCAATCATAGTAACAGCTTTAGCTTCTTAATATTAATTTAATAAATAATGCTATAGCTATGTGGAGTCCCTTCATGTCTTCTTCAGGTAGAAGCCATTCATTGTGTACTTGTGAATGATGATTCATAGCATTTGAATGTGGGACCAAGACAGTAAGGTAAAGGAAGGATTTATGCTTGGATGGGAAGGAAGCCTGGATTAGCTCAATGGTTAGAGCATCAGCACGGAAAGCTGAAGGTTCGGGGTTCGATTCCCGGTTCAGGCATAAATTTTTCTCTTTACCATTTGATTACAATAATTTAGTTGTGTACTTTAATATACTTATTTCAATCATAGTAACAGCTTTAGCTTCTTAATATTAATTTAATAATTCGGTCTGTAAGTTTGAAAATATTTAGTTCCTTTCTTATATCTTCATTTCTTTTCTTATCCAGCAGAGTATATCCTGCTATATTTCTTAAAAATTTCATCTCAGCTGCTTCCAATCTTTGTTCTTGTCTTTTGGTGATTGTCCAACATTCTAATCCATACATCAATGCAGGAACAGCCATTACTTTATAAAATTTAATTTTTGTTTCTTTTCCTGTGTTTTTAAGGGTTCTTTTAATGGTGCCACACATTAGATTAAATTTATTTATTTTGTCATTAATATCTTCAATTTAAACATATGATAAATTGAAACGTAGATATTTAAAAATATTCACTTGCTCTAAAATTTTATTATCAATTACTATTTTTGCTCTTAAGGTATCATTTTGCAAATATATGTCGATCAATCTGATAACCAACTCTATTTAAAAATTACATTAATTTTCTAAACATTATGAATGTTTCATTATTACCAAAATATCACACCCTTACTTATCAGTAAGAATCTTCATTGTCAAAAACTTTCAAATTAGGCGGCACTGCAGAACACAAGTACTTCTTCTACAGTCTCTGACATGACATGAAAGTAAATAGCAAACTAACTAACTCACTGGCACTATCGAACCCGCAGGTTCATGGCCATGCAGACTTAAGTTCTCCATACATCCCTATACTGAGCCAATGTTTTCCAATCATTCTCTGTATAATCCAATTCCCTCAAATCATAGTTAATGTTATTCTCCCACCTCATTCTTGGTCTACCAAGTGGGCATTTTCCCTCTGGTTTTCCTACAAGAAGCTTCCATGCACGTCTTTCATTCCCCAATTGTGCCACATGTCCTGCCCATCGCAGTCTATGAGACTTAACTGTTCTCATTATAGCTGGCGTCCTATAAAGACCATGTAATTCATTGTTATGAGTCTTCTCCATTCACCTGTCTGTTCATCTCTCTTTGGTCCGAAAATTTTCCTAAGAACTTTATTCTCAAATACCCGTAATCTCCTTTCCTCCCTTACAGTAAGAGTCCATGTTTCGCATCCATATAATATAACTGGTAGAATAATAGTTTTACATATTTTCACTTTAACATTTTTTAAAAGTAGTTGGGAAGTCAAGAGTCTCTGAAATGCATAATAACACGCATTTCCAGAATTGAGCCTATGTTTAATTTCCTTGTGCATAACATTCCTGTTTGTGATTATTGTTCTTAGGTATTTTAATTCAGTCACTTCCTCAAAATTTCCCTCATTTGTCATTAGCTGTCCATTTCCATTATATAATGTATTTCTATGTGTGACCATATATATAGTTTTATTGATATTTACTTGCAGTCCCAATTTTTTAGTGTTACTCAGTAGTGTGTGCGTGTTGTCCTTTAGTATCTCCTCGCTATTGCCCAATAGTACTACATCATCAGCCTAAACTAACAGCTTATTAATACCATTGAGTTGTAGGCCTTCTTCATCCTCTTAAGATTTGATGTCATGCTCTAGTACAAAATTAAATAGTAGAGGAGATAGTGCATCTCCTTGCTTCAACCCATTCTGGATTTCAAAATTATCCGAAAACTGTTTGCCTACACGCACCCTACTCTTTGTACCATTTAGACACATTTGTATAGTCTAACTAACTTTTTAGGAATTCCAAACTCTAGCAGGATACTATATAACTTCTCCCTCTTAATTGAATTGTATGCCTTTTTATGTCTATGCATAATTGATGTACAGTACCATTATATTCCCATTTCTTTTCTAAAATCTGTCTTAGGCAGGGCGCCCACTGGAATGACAAGCGACAGCAACAAGACACGGATTTGTTGCTTTGCTTGTTGCTAGCGTGTATGTTTCTTTATAACCCGTAATATCGAATTGCAAGAAGCCATTCGTCTGATACGACAGCAACTTGACACCAACTGTTTGTGTTGTGTCGCTCAAAGTGCTGTGTGCTCCACTTTTTGTTGTGTCAGTTGTGAGTTGCTCGTATACAAGTGTGAAGATGAGAGACGATCCTGATTTCAATATAACATTTGTTGAACTTATTAAAGAATATCCTTGTCTTTATGATGCTACATTGAACCAATACAGTAACAGGAATGTTCAAGATGAAGCATGGCATAGGATTGCCAAGGAATTGTCAGAATCTGGCAAGTAATGAATATCGTATTAAAAATAAAAACTCATTAAAATTAACAATTGAATTTCCGAACATTTTTTAATGCCATGATAATTTATTTTCTGTCAAGCCCACAATTCACAAAATAGATTACAATAACAGCTCAATCATGAAAATATTAAAGTATTTTTAACTTATGTCAAACTCTTTACACTCTTGCCCACAATAAATAAATGTAAAAGTAACAAGTGAATTTTCAAACAAATGATCGTAGGAAAGCAACTGTGACGTTGCATACGAATTTATGTAATTGAGATATTTACAAATATGCAAACAGTAATTATAGACTCCTTCATTTATCTATTTGTTTTTTTTTGTCTAATGCCACTAGGTTGTCTCTTATGACATTTGTGGCTTTCTTCCCTGGCTTTGGCAGAATTATAATCCATTTCTTAGGTTGGGGCACCTGAAAGGCAGAGTTACGTTACCCCGATGATATGATGGGTGATAAATGATAATGAAGTACCAGGAGAGTTCTTAACCTGAATTCTAGACTATGGGCAACCACAGGAATAATTCCCTTTAAGAAAAATTCCTAAGGCTTGACCGGGAATCGAACCCGGGATCTCATGAACTGTAGTCAGAAACGCTGACCACTAGCCCATGAAGCGGGTCATTTTCTTTATGTATTTTTTTTTAAATTTAAATAACTTCATAAATAAATTACTTTATTTTTTCTGACATCTTATATTTCTTCCAATTGTTATTTAATACATATTTAATTCTTTGAACACATTAAAAGCACCACTTCCTTCTACATTAGCAAGCCAAAAAGCATGTACCCAGAATCGCCTTTTACATCTTCTGTTGTAATAACTGATATTAGCTAAATAAACTAGATCGAGAACATCCTCGTCCTCCGACGACATGTTGTACTATGAATCAGTCCAGTGAGCGTCAGGTCACATTGCTGTCATAGTCCGTGTTGGATCAGTGTATTTGTTGTATCACTATCATATCACGATCATCTTAGTGGGCGCCCGGCCTTAAGCTAAAAATCTAATCTGTTGTAGACCTGTTTATTCTAAATCCACATTGATGATCTCCTAGAATGTCATCAATATGAGGAGCAAGTCTGCTTACTAATAGCAAAGAGAAAAATGTCTGCCCCAATTGGGATTAGAACCCAAGACTTCAAACTTTACATGCTGGTGGTCTACCATTCAACTTGCACAAATTTCTCTTTCTCTAATCCCAATAGTAGTGGTCATAGGTTCAAATCCCAGTACAAGCAAATATGTCTCTTTAGTTTACAGATGAGTATATTAATTTACTTGTGGTCCAGTTTCCACAGCAAACTGGTAATTCATTATCTGAAAATGTTAATAACAATATTAAAACACAATAATTTTCTTTATGCAACCTAGCTGAGACATGATGCAAAGCTACAGGACTTGTGCGGGTTTAAGTCCAACGAGGGAAGAACATTCCTCGTGGAGTTTGGGTTAGTATGTGATTGGTCCCGTACAGCAAAGGGAGCAATTTTGTAGTACCAGCTCCAGGCTGAGAAAATCTGCTATAACTGCTAACAGCTGAGGGACCTGCCATGCTGACCACATGACACCCCTATACTGGCTGGATGATTGACCATCTCAGTAATAATACATGTGGATGTGAGGCCAGAAACATGTGGTAGGCGAAGGGCCTTCTAGGCTTGTCATGTCATGTTATGCAGCTATTCTATGGGAGAACTAGTCTAGTGATATAGCAAATTGCCAACATGTTTAATCAGGTTAAATTAAGTAGCAGGAAGTGAGTTTCTCATAAGTTGTCTTCCATTGAAAACATGGTGAATTTCATGTTTTATCTCAACCTCTCATTCAATTCTAAGCCACTTTTTGTCTTTTTTTTTAACAGGGTAATTATTCTTTACTGCTAAAATAATTTTTTATGATCTTTGCATTTCTATTTGGCATGTCATATGCTTGCAGAATAACAAATTTCATGTTATTAGAATAAACATTTAAATTAGCTCAGTAGTATCCCGACTACCGTGTGTGTACAGACAGGCTTCAACATTTTAATTGTAAATTTTCTATCTTGGTGCTAAGAGAGTTGTGTAGAATTTTTAATTGCTAGATTCTCCTGGGTACATACGTTGAGAAGATTGACACATCAGATGCCAAGTAATTCCCTTGGTACTTTATGACAATATTAGCCTGCATGGTAACACACAAACATGGCTACATGTACACGATACAAGTACAAACATCTATGTAACATGGTGTGCATTTTATATAATAAATGGGCTGTCACACACAAGATTTTTGTAATTTTAAATACACTGTCACCAGTAGAATAAACACTTAACAACAAATGAGATTAACAAGTGAGCTAGGAACACAAAATATTAAACACTGGCTCAACTCTGAAAAAGCATGAGAACATTTCTTCCATCACAGGACATACTAAATGTATTACAATGTCATCTCTTGCTTTAACAGAAGAGAAATAATGAGTGTTTGAGAATAAAGTGCTTAGGAAATTGTTTGGACCGAAGAGAGATGAACAGACAGCTGATTGGAAAACTAGAAAACAATGAGCCATGTGATCTTTATTGGAAAGCCAGATGTAATAATAACAATATTATGTTTTATAGACTGAGACGGGCAGAACATGTGGCAGAAATAACATTAACCATGATCTAGAATCCAACAACCTCAACGGGAGTTATTGAGGTAAGTGAATTATACTTGGAGTGATTGTTAAATAATAAATCAGGAGAACCCATAGGTTCATGACCTCCTGACATAAGCTCTCCACATCCATATCCTCAGCTACAACCCCTGCAGATCATTGTTAATGTCATTTTCCCACCTCATTCTTGGTCTACAAAACTCTACGTTTTCCTGCAAGAAGTTTCCATATCCCTCCTTTTCCTGTAAAGCAACTATATCCAAGGGTGATTTATCTAATTCCCGTGTCAACATTTCTAGTGCCCCACACTTTTAATCAACATATTTAAAGTCGGATATTTACCCATATTTAATAATAATAGGGGTTATTTTAGTTATTTAATATATATATCTTTAATATTTTAATTTTTTATATTCATGGAAAATCAGTTAAAATGTCGTAAGTGTGAATGTTGAGAAATTCATATTTTTTATATCATAAAAACACTAAGTTACTGTTGAGGTTAACAATTTCAAAGGAGTGTGAAGTAGCAACTTGAATAACTTGGATGTGAGTTGGTTAACCAATCAGATTTGAATGTCTTAATTGGAATAATGGACTGTGGGAAGGAAAGCCTTCTCAATCTGGACATTGCACTAGTAGATGTCATGGCCACCAAGTCCTATATAATGATGGTCGGCTCATGATTTTTGTAATATTGAGTACAATTTTAATTATAAAAGAAGAAAAGGTAAACAGACAAAAATTATGAGAAATATTACGAATGAAAGGATACCCGCTGTGCCTTGTTGAAACAATAAAGAAATTATATGAAGACACAAATATAATTATAGATATCGGATTCAAAAGAACAGATACAATCAAAACAAATACTGGATTACGACAAGGATGTAGTTTATCACCCACTTTGTTTAATATATATATATATAGAGACAATATTTTAAAAAGTTTTAGTGAATCCAGGAATAAGAATGGATAATAAAGTGTGCATAAATAATCTTCTATTTGCTGACGATGTAATCATAATACAGAAAAATGAAGACGACTTACAGAAATCTATGCATGCATTAAATGAAATATGTAAATTATATGATCTAAAGATTTCTGTAAGGAAAACGAACACCATGGCTTTTAGAGGAAGAGATCCAGTGAGATCCAAAATTATTTAGAAAATCAAAGTATAGAACAGGTGTCTAGTTTCAAATATTTGGGCTGTGATGTTGGCTACAATGTGGAAAGAGATATTGACTCCAAAATAAATAAATTTCATATTTAATTTTAGGAAGTTATATTTTGAGGTTATTTTAATTATATTATTTTTGGTCTGGACATCTTACCTCAATATTAATGTCCAAGAACAAATCAACATTAATATTGAGGTAAGATGTCCAGACCAAAAATAATATAAATAAATTTCAGACTGTGTGTGGAACAATACAGAGAACATTCAAAAATAAAATTAGAAAAGAAACCAAGATAAAAATGTATAATGTTATGGTGGTTCCCACAATATTGTATGGATGTGAAACTTGGGCTCCAATGAAAAAACAGAAGGATAGAATACAGACAGCGGAGATGAGGTTCCTAAGACAAGTAAAAGGATGTACAAGACTGATAGAATAAGAAATGAGGATATAAGAGAAGAATTGAAAGTACAGCCTTTATTGGATAAGATCACGAATTACAGACAGAAATGGATTGATCATATAGATGGAATGAGTAAGGAGATATATCCATTGTTAGTAAGAAATTATCGAGCAAGAGGAAGACGTGATGTTGGAAGACCTAGAAGACGTTGGGCTGATGCAATTGCCTAATCCCTGAAGTGATGATGATGAATCACTTTACTACATATGTGCAGTTAACTTCAATTTGAAATAAAAGATTTTTGAATAGTATAATTTAAGACAGGGATATGGACTTTCCATTATATATATGAATAAATTAATAAACAAATGGAGGAAAACACAACAAGGTTATATACCCATCAATAGGAACATCAAACTCGATGTTTTTTTTTTTTGCAGACGATTTAGCTCTTCTGGCACTTTCCGAAAATGATTTGCAACGATCAATTTATAATTTACAAAAAATAGGTGCCAAATTTAATATGGAAATATCAATTAATAAAACTAAAATTATGGCATTTGATGGGAAGGACCCCATACAAAGTAAAATCTGTCTCCAGAATAAAATTTTAGAGAGATCTAATCAATTTAAATATCTTGGATATTATCTCTCTGTCTGGGATGAAAAGGATATCCCTGAAAAAAATTACCAGTTATAATAAAAGTTTGAGAATTATTAATCAAGTTATGAAACCATCCCTTGTACAAAAAAACACCAGATTACGTTTATATAACACTTTGGCTATACCAGTGTTGACCTATGGTAGTGAAGCATGGACACTAAAAAGACAACATGAAAGCAGAATAACGGCTTATGAAATGAGATTCATGCGCAGAACAGCGGATCACACCAGATGGGATCGGAAAAGGAACACCGATATCTTAAAAGAATTGAAGACTACGCCAATTTTGGAATATATTAAACAGTACCAACTAAATTGGAAACACCATCTTGAAAGAATGAGTTCAAATCGAATCCCCAAAGCTGTTTATAATTATATACCAAGTGGACGAAGATCACTGGGCCGTCCTATGAAATGCTGGAGGGAAAATTTTCTATAGGATTGTAACAGGCCTCGGCCTAACACTTGGAAGAAAGAAGAAGAAGATAATTTATGACAGTTGAGCCTCCAATAATAATTAGTACCACCATTATATAACTGACAATAAGAAGGCTAAATACAAGTTTCATCATAGTTGAAATAAATGTATTGGAAAATAAACTATCAACATTATTCTCAAATTTAATCAATGCTTTTTATTTGAGTGAAAACCAATATTTAGTTTTCCCTCATTGATAGACCAGACTTTTGTTTGTAGAAATTATCTCCTTTTTTGGCTAATTTATTTAACATGTGGTTTTGAAAGTAAAATAACTAAAGCACATCAGCTGATGTTCAAATTTTGGGGTAGATATGTTGTTGATATTGCTATAGTTAAAGAAAAACACAGAAGATGCTTTCTAACTTTTAAATTTGCAGAAGAAAACAACAAAATTCACACTTGAAATAGAGGTCAACAAACAATTACCATTTTTAGATCTAAAATTACACAGAAATGAGGAAAAAAGGAAAGAAAACACACACAGATAACTACATCAAATCAACAGGTTTCAAACATAATTCACACAAAATGGCAGTCTTCAACAGCCTGGTACATACATAGGTAAATATGCCTATGAACGATGAAAATTTGAAATAGAAAAAAAACACGTAACTGAGGTAGCAAAAGAAAATGGTTGTGAGGAAAAAATTATACACAAAAAAATTGATAAGTACAAAAAACAGAAATTGAAAAATGAAAGCACTCTTCAGATAGAAAAGCCAAAGCAAAGGAGATACAAGAAATTTACATATCACACATGGGCACACAATAAATTCCGAAAGATTTTTGGGAAATTCAACATCAAATTAGCACGAAAGAATGATTATAGTTTAAAAAAACTTATGAAAACCAACAAAAATGAAAAAATTGAAGATAATAAAAAATCAGGAATATATCAAATGAAATGTGTAGATTGTGATAAAGTATATATAGGGAAAACGAAGAGAAATTTAAACAGAACTAAAGAACACGTAAGAAATGTAAAAAAAGGGAGAAGTGGAAAAATCTGCAGTAGCAGCTCATGTTTGGACAGAGAAACACAAAATAGATATAAATACAAAATTATTAAAACAGTTACAAAATACCAATGAACTCACAATATGGGGAAAAAATCTATATACAGAAGAACAAGGAGAAAATTATGAACTTTGAAATTCTTGGAGAAAGGAGCCTCATTACCAAGTTCTTTGGAATACAGATCCAGGGCCGACAACTTGAAGAAAAGAAAAAAACCAGTTTGTGAACAAGCTGAAGATGGAGCAATAGCTTTGAAACGATCGTCCAACAGAATAAACACACGAGGTAAGAATGTTAAAGAATACAAACTCAAATATTAAATTAAACCTCATAATGTAACTTCCTAATGATTTAAAAAAAAATTCTTAATGTTACTTCCTATTGTATTTTGAAATAAATGTCCATGTTTATTTACTACACAAAACAGACTGCAAAAGAATTGAATAACCGATGTTTTCAGGACTGGTTTGATAGTAGCTGTACTCAAGGGGATTCACTAAATCTCTAACAGCACTAAAAATCGCTTAGCCCAGAACAATACTAAAATTGCTGTTCTACCGGGTGGTTTAACTTCAATTGTCCAGCCTTTAGACGTCTCTCTGAATAAACCATTCAAAGATCACATGTGTGAACAATGGAACAACTGGATGATGAGTGGCGAAAAGTCGTATGCGAAAGGTGGAGCCATGCGGGCTGCGTCACTTGATGTGTTGTGTGATTTCATAATCAAATCAAAGGAAAAGGTGAAAGTCGAAACAGTGATCAAATCCTTCAGAAAGTGTGGGATTTCTAATGCTGTGGATGGCACCGAGGACGATTTGTCATGGGATGATGAAGCGGAAATCGACTCGCTAGATACACAATGGGACCTATATGACGAGCTTCTCAACAACTAAGGCGAGGATGTACTTAAGGAGTTAGGAGTTATTTGCCGATGATGATGATAAATGTGAGGATTTTGCAGGATTTTAAATACATTGGTCAGTTATTTTTTCATTTTATAATGGTTTTTAATTTATATAAATTTCAATCTAATTTTTTTGTATCTGTCCTTTAAGACGACCCTGGATTTTGGGGGCTTTTTTTTTATGATATCTGCCGAGATATACGGTAATCAAGCAGAGCAAAACACTGATCCACTTTCCTTAACAATCTCCTTACACCTCCATGTGACAGGTCTGATCTCCCGTGCTGTACTATGCATGTCATCAGTTTCACACTGACTGAGGATTCCAATCTTCAGACCTCAGCAGTCAGGTAGCAGTTCAGTTGCTTTTCAATACATAACAGTTGAATCTGTGCTTAGGTTTAATTGAAGAATGCCCCCCTTAAAAGCATCACATTCTGCCTTGTTATGTAAATGAGTTTGGGAAAGATATTTTTAGTGAAGACGGTAAAATAGTGTTGTCAGGTGTGTGAAAAAAGTGTTTCTACAAATAAAAAATTTGAAGTTGTGCAACATATTAATATAGTGCAAGTCTAGTCTCAATTAAGTACTAGCAATGTAGGTCAACAATAAACGTTCAAGTGACGATTTTTGTAAACACTTGTGTTTAGCTTTAGTGAGTGCCAACATTCCATTGTGGAAAATTAATAATGTGCAACTTCAGAATTTCTTAGCAAAATACAAAAACAAAAGGGTCCTGGACGATTCTATATTGCGTACCACAGTGTTTTCAGGATGTAATTTGTAACAAACAGGATACATTGAAACACGAAAATATCTGGATATCAGAACATGAGACAACAAATGCAGCAGGACAGTGTGTATGTAGTGTAATGAAAGCAGGTAGCAAACCATTCCTTTTAAATATTCAGGTACTTGAATGGGTAAATCAAAACATGGTTGTGAAATTTTTCAATGACTCGCTAGCTTTTTTGTGGCCAGGCAGAGTACAGTATGACAACGTATTACTATTTAAAATATATATGTAGTCAATATGCCCATTTCACCAATTAATGTTTTAAAATGGTCAACAAGTTTCTACAGCCAAGCTGTCATTCTCAAGACCAGATATTGACTCAGTCAATATCTGGTCTTGAGAATGACAGCTTGGCTGTAGAAACTTGTTGACCATTTTAAAACATTAATTGGTGAAATGGGCATATTGACTACATATATATTTTAATATTATATCACCAAGAAGATCACTTGTGTATTAAAGTATTACTATTTCTCAGTGATGTTCCAGCGGGAGCTGGATTAAAAGTTTTTTATCCAAAATTAATTCACCTGACTCATGGTTTACATCGTGTCACTGAAACACTTGTCTTCAATGTTAAGAAAGTATTTGTGAAGGCGCCACTTAGAATTAAAAAAATTCATCAACTATTTGCAACTTTGCCTTTACCTCCTGAGCCAGTTGTAATTTGCTGGGTACTTGGTTGGAGGCTGTGTCATATTATGCAGAACATTTCAGTGAAATGAAAAAACTGTTAGACTCTTCAAATGCAGATGATGCAGCCAGGAATGTTTATCTGAAAATTGCATCAAGAAAAGGATCCAGTTATTCATAATCGCTTTTCTAAAATACCTTAAATTATATAACACAGTTGGAGGCCAGAAATAATTCTTTGGAGTATTCACTTTCTCTGATAGATCAAGTTTCTTCAGAAACTCACGGTGTTACTAAAATTGCATTTGATAAGCTTAGTGAAGTATTAAATAAAAGTCCTGACAAACAATAGAATTTGTCAAATTAGCAAAATACTCTCTGATGATAGCGAAAAAAACTATAACCAAAGAGGAATTCACTGAAGAAGAACTGTGGTGTTTTTCGCACATGCCCCTGTGTCACAGATCGTGATGTATCAAGGACATTTTCATTTTATGAAACCTTCTTCACTGACAGATGAGGGAGCTTCACACAAGAAAACCTTCCTTATCTACTGTAATAGCCAGGAACAAGGTAAGATTAATTAACATAATTTTGGGAATTTTTTCATTTGAGGTTTTCTTAATAAGAATCAAATTAATCATGAATTCTTCTTACCCCATACATCTGTTTTTTTAACACAGAACTACAGTATCGGGAAATATATGATTCCCATCCTCAGCTGTTTTCACGACTGTCAATTTGTTATTATGCTGGTAATTTTCTAAACTGTCAATTGGTGTACTTTTGAAGAACTTTGTAATCAAACTTGGTTCATCTGGAACCTCAAAGTTCATGGTTCTAGTATGTTTTTTTTTTAATGTATATATAAGATTACCCACAAAGCAAATGATTTATTTGATTTATTACAACCTGATTTTGCATATTTAGGGTGCATATTTCTACATTTTTCGTGCATATTTAGTACTTTATTTTGCATATAACATCTAGGCTCTAATCATCACTATATTATTATTATTTTTTTTTATTACTATTATTATTATTATTTATAGTATGTATTAGCCTATACAATATATAATGGTGGTGGCGCTCGGTGATGATAGTAGTAGTAGTAGTAGTAGCAGTAGTAGAAATATTATAAATTAAATGAGAAAGACCAATTAATATATGTACCTTACATGGGGCAATGTACAGATCAAAGTTAGAGCAAATATAAGAGAACTAGACAAAACCATCTTCAAGATGGAGTCATAACAATTTGTGGAGAAATGGACATTAAACATAAATCTCATACACATAATATGAACACACTGAAGTTTATCTGACATTCCGTCACTTATGTCGGTTAATAGAACGTCACAATAATCAAAATGCAGAATCACTAAGGTTTCCTTTTAAGAGCTGTAGGAAGAAATTTTTGAGACGCTTTGGGGAATGCATTATGATAAAAGATCTTTTTAGATGTTTGTTTTATTTAGGTATTTGAATCTATCTCTTCAAATATAATTTATCCATCAGTGAGAAGTGTTAAATCGATAATATAAAAACATTAACAGAAGCCCTATTGGCTTTATAAAGTAGTGTTAAATTCCCAAGAAATGTCTTCTTAACTAAGAAGATAGAAGCAAAGGATTCAAAGCATTTGGCACGAGGGAATTACAACATATATAAGAGAAAAATTTGCATCTAGATTGCAACTCGCCTCAGTAGCTCAGTTGGTAGAGCATTTGGACCGGCAAGCCAAAGGTCCCGGGTTCGAGTCTCAGTCTAGGCGGAAAAAAAAAATGTTTCTCTTCAAATATAATTCAAATATAAAATCCTAAGTTTTTAACAATGTTAGCATATGGAATTTGTTCATTATCTAACATGATGGCCGGCATAGTGCTATTGTTTACGGAGCTTAATAATCTTGGATGTCCGATAATAATTGCTTGCATTTTATTTACATGCATATAGGTGGCTAAAATAAAAATACTACTTTTTAACAGTATCTCATATGTGGAAAGATTTTCGAAAGGCTGAATTCTGAAAATGCTATTATGTATTTTAGGGATTCTTATCTCAAAAACCATTAAACTGAAAATATATAAAACTGTTATTCTCCCAGATGTGAAACATAGTATCTTACTTTAAGGGAAGAGAAAAGATTGCAAATATTTGAGAATAAAGATGTTAGAGAGATGAACAGACTAAGAACAATTAAGACTTGTAGACTGAGATGAGCAGGACATGTGGAATGAAAGAAGGGCATGGAAACTCTTAAAAAAGCACCCAGTAGATAAGTCAAGAATGAGGTGGGAGAATAACATTAAATTATATAGGGGGAAATGCGTTGTTGTTGTTTTCAAATGCTGGGCCTTGGCAACGAAGCCATTAGCGTTCTTTGCTCTCCAATATTTCTCTATGGTGGATCCAACAGGTAATACTTCACAGGTTAGTAGGTGTTCTTCGTTCATTTCTTTGTCTTTGTTGCATAGGGGACAATTTGGATTTGTGTAGATTCCTATTTTATATAAATGTTTGGCCAAATCTTCATATTCTGTAAGCAGTCTAATTTTTTTTTTAAACTTTTATAGGAATTAATCACTATGAGGTTTAATTTATGGTGAAATTAAATGTTTCTTACCTCTCATCGTATAAATTTTCTAAGTTGATCACGATTTCGAGACTATAACTGTCTCATCCTCAGAACTTTGTTGGCGACTGGTGTTATGTCGATCGGAAGAAACTCTTCTTCTTCTGTGACAGAGAGAAGAAGAAGAGTTTCTTCCGATCAACATAACACCAGTCGCCAACAAAGTTCTGAGGTTGAGACAGTTATAGTCTCGAAATCGCGATCAACTTAGAAAATTTATATGAGGAGAGGTAAGAAACATTTAATTTCACCATAGTCTAAATTTTCCTAATGTAGTTTTATGTGGAATTTCTGGAATAATATCTGGCTTCTTTACTAAAATATTCCATTTTTTGTCTTTGGCTTTATTACATAGGTCTTGGTTTTGTTTGATTTTATATTTGTTTTTATTCTTTTCATGGATGCGAAAGGTAAACTTTTAGTAGTATTCTGAATTAGATTGGAGCCTTTTTTGGCAAGAAAATCAGCAGTCTCATTTCCAGCAATTCCACAATGTGCAAGTATCCATTGCAATTTAATTCTTTTCTGTAATTTTTGGAATTGTTGAATCATTTTGTAGCACTCTTTAATTTGTATAGACTTCATTTTGTGTGAATTTATTGCATATATTGCTGCCTTAGAATCAGAAAGTATGACAGCATTTTAAAATTTATTTATTCTGTATAGTAATTGTTGGCGTGAAATATGAATAGCCATTACTTCCGCATCAAAATTTGTTGTGTGGTATCCTGCTGGTGGATAAAATGAAAATAATGCACATGTAATTCCTGATCCTGAGTTGTTATCAATAGTAGATCCATCTGTGTAGACACGTAACCATTCTTCTGGTGGATATCTCTTATTCACAGCTTCTAATGCTAGAGCTTTTAGTACAAGTGTGGGAATTTCAGATTTTGTAACTGGTTCTTCTAGATTTAGCTGAATGTTAATTGGTTCAAAAGTAAGAGGGTTATCTCTGATCAAAATATTTTCTTTAGATTTAGGAAGATTCAAATCTGATTTTTTTTTTCCGTTACTTTGGACAAGAAACTTGTTTGTGTTTCAACTTGGTTGGTTGCAACTGTCTTTTTTCCCATTTTGTTGTTGTTAACCTTAACATTTTTTCATGTTGTGTTATTGCCTGTCATAGTGTTCATGCACGAATGCTTGAAGAAACTTCCACTAGATGGTGGACATATGTGTGAAATTCCCAAACATGTTTATAAGAAATGGATGTACACCAACTTCCCCCTTCCTAACCTAACAAAATAAATTACATGCATAACATTTAATAAAGTGTAAACTAATCTACACTAACTTGTCCCTTCAGAACCTAATGAAATGAAGTGAACAAATATTTCTTAAAATATATTTTTGAATTCAGATTTCACAGATATTTCTGCCATCTGGCAGATGTTCATGCATGTGCACAATGGTATAATTTGAGATAAATGCAACATTTTGTATACATAGATAAAAACTTGACAAAATTCAGTATGTAATCGCTAATGATGGGGCTCAGAAGCCTTGAAACATATGTTCAACAAAAACAATCATAAGAGGTATGAATGTACAAGCAAAATGTCTTAATGACATAGAAAATATTTAATAATTATATAATCAATTCAGTTGGTGTTTACTTGATGAAAATCCATATTTATTAATTAAATAAAAATAAAACATAGTTTTATTTTCATTTAATTAATAATAATTATATTGTAAAAAAATTCATAAGTATTGTCGTAATACATTTAAAATAGTATGAAATGTTAGTAAAAATGGAAGAAGTATGTAGAGCAACAGTATTACAAGAAACAGCGTATAAGAATTCAAGGGAAAGGTAATCTAAACTTGAGCCAATAATTGAGGGGCTCAACAGGATCCCAACCAATGGTTGATTTTTAGTTATTTGCAGAATGTCATATCTATTCCTAATAATATATAAATGATTATATAATATGGATAAAGTTAAATTTGAATATGTATCCTGTGGCCATCTTCTGTTAATCTTTAGAAGCTCATAATTCTAACTTTGCTCAAAAGATGATAAATGAGACTTTATGTATAAAAAAATTCTAACGTCTTTACACGCGTGGGAAATAAAGGCCCATCCCAACTGCTGACCGCATTTTATCCGTGGCAACTATTGACAACAAAGAACAGTAAATGCAGAATGGCTGATGCGGCAGGTTCTTGTGCAAATGAAAATAATGTAATGAAATCTAAGAAAAGAAAAATAAATGTGCAAGAGTGGAATTAAAACAAAGCAGAAAGTGGAAAGGAATATATGTCGGCATCTGGGAAATGAATTCAAAGTAAAAGGAGAATAACTTTGTTATCTACATACATTCAAAGTAAATATTGTTAATATTGAACATTGTTGTCAAACTACTACACAACCAACTACTCAATGTAGCAGTACAGTGACTATATTCAAATTAATGTTGGCAAGTAAACATTATTGAGTGGGAACATATTTTTAATAACTCACCTCATACAATTTCAAATTTATTTCATTTAACACCATTGGTTTTGAATGAATTTTTCATTCATCTTCAGTTTATTTAATGACAGATAACTGTGTACCACATTTAGTGCATAGCAGTTCCTTTTGTCAGTTTCATCACGCGAGCTGCATAAAACTAAGTAATTCCTCACCAAGTCAAATTTATGATCCAGGTTTGCTGGTCTTTTGTTAATTAAATTGTATGTATACAGTTTATTTATGAAGATTTTCGAGTGGATGGAAGAAAATGAGCCAATTTCTGATAACTTGTATTCAGGAGCCTGAAGTTGGGGTTTGTTGTCCAAAACACTGTGGTATACTATCTGGTGGTAAATAAATATGTCGTTCTTCTACCCATTTCTTACAATTTTCCACATTCACTGTGATAGTTGCCGGTTTTCTGTTTGACTTTGAATACTAATTTAGTGCCAGGGATGAAATCATATCTGCCTCCAGCATGCACGTTTCCCAGCGCCGTCATTTTATTTTTACTCCAAATTCTTTCTCACTTTGCCAGCATTTATTTACTGTACACCACCTATGATAAAGGTGTACCCATTTCTCGTCTAGATATGTGACTGGCTTTTTGTTGTCTTGTAAGTTAACATTATTTTTCATTCTTCGTAAATAACAAGCTCGGCTGGCTAAACATAATTTCTTTCTGTTAATATATATATTACTTTTAAACTTTTTAAATTTATATCCCAATTTCTTCATTATTTTTCTAAATCTTTCTTTCTCCCCTTAACCCTTCACAGGTGACTGATTTTTTTGGCTGAGGGCAAAAGGAAAATTTAGAAAATAATTAATTTCATATAAATGTTAATAAATGCTACTTAAATTGTGCATTTACTTATAAAAACAACATATACCTTGTTTTTTTTGTTTATATCCATCACTGATGTGCTTCAAAACGACGTTTTATTACTTTACATAAAAATGTCACTGTGAAAATGGCATAAGTCTCACTGGCCTGTTTAACTGTCAACTTTTTGATCACACTGTATTAGTAAGTTGTATGAAAAGTTCCTCCACAAAAGTCATAATAATAGCAATGAATAAATAATACCAGTAATTTATTTTGATAATCAATTGAGTTGGTGTTTACTTGATGAAAATCCACATTTATTAATTAAATAAAAATAAAACTGTACAGTTTTATTTTTATTTAATTTATTTATTTTGAGTTGTATTTTGACTCGCCTCATATTTGTTTTTTTATAAATTCTCCATCCTATCATTGCAATCTTCTCTATCCAAAAATGATTAAAATTATTACCTTTATCTCATTTTGAAAAATCAACATTTTTATTGTTAAGGTTTTTTGACTTTCTTCATGTTTGTTTTGCATTGGTTTTCTATATTTGTGTTTTTAATTTTTTTCAATAACTTCCCCACATTCTTTGAATTTCATGTCTTCAATAGCAATTTCAACATCCGCTATGTAATCTTCTAAATTGTTAGAATAACTAATGCAAGTTTTCAAATCTTTGTCCAAAATAGATATTTGCTCTTTTGTAAAGTTTTCTGACGATAAATTAATTACATTCTTCTCAGTTTCTTTTCCCCCCTAAATTAGTGGTTTCATTTTTTTGTGTTTTCACTGTTCTTCATTTTATTTAATTCCGATTTTAAATTATTTATTTTTTCTTTTGTACATCTATTTTCCTCTTCATGGTAAAGTTAAGTTGGTTGTAGAAGTTTTTCTAAGTTATCCCAAACTGTTTGGCCTAAATTTTTGGTTAATTTTAGATGTAAGAAGTACAGTTCCACGTCTATTTTACTTATTGTGGTGTAATGTTTAATTTTTTCTAAATTCAGAGTTTTCTTTTCTAACATTTTCGATGGTAGTTATTGTTTTTTTAACAATTTTTCTGATTAATTTTGGGGTGATTTCCATTTCTAAACATTTGCTGATGAATTTGATATCTGCAGATGTTTTGTTTCCAAGTTCTTTTAATTTTAAGTATCTGTTATGAATACATAGTCTTTTATATAGAATTTTAATTGTTTTATAGATTATTTTAATTATTCAAGCAAAGTCTTTTGAAATTGAGTTTAGACATTCAAAGTCTGTTGAAATAGAGTTTAGACATGATATAGTTCAGAGCAAAGTTTTGCTTAGCTAAGTGTAAACATCCCTACATTTAGTTCATTGGAATGTTAGTGAGTACAGTTAGGGTAACTAGAGGTCAAATTGAGTATATAATACTTGAGAAGTGAGGGTCTCGTGTCTGTGTGTGTAAACTGCTGAAGGGTAAGTCACCGACCATTTTTCTTAATATGTATTCTGGACTTTAGAAATCTAATCAAGTACAATTAACTATTTTGATTTTAAATTTTCAAAAGGGATATAACATTTTTAAACATGAAGATTAGGGTAGATTTATAACTTCCTCAACCCCCTCTCTCTCAAACCCCAGAAAGTACTGTAGTTTTTAATATAGGCTTAGATTAGTTATTTAGGGCTAGAATACTTAGGGATTCTAATTATTTATACTTAGTAATAAAATAGTTTAAAATAAGACTCCTTTTGTTTATTTCAAAACATGTATAACTGTACATCCTCATACTAACGCTCGGCTACATAAACACGCTACCAGATTTTCCAAGTCCCGAAGGTCCTTTAAGCCTAAGAAATCCAGCTGGACTTATAACAGTATCTTTTAATTTCCATCTTGGTTTCCAAAAAATGTTTGTTAAAATGGTGGATTTTTGAAGCCGCCATCTTGTTTCAGGGGTCCCCATTTAGGGGATATGTGGATAGTGACCACAAGGTGCCCAAGCTGAGCAAAACATTGCTTCCATTTACTTGTGTTTTGCTCCTATTCTCCCTTGACTAACTCGACTCTGAGCATTCGAGACCTAGGAGATCTTTTCCTTCTTATATTTTATCTACATCTATCTAAACTTTCTTTTCATACTTTGCACAATCCCTTGTAGGTAGTCATCCAAACAAGATGAGAAAAAAAAATTGAAATATTTTAAGTAAAATTTTAACATATTCTAATTAATAACTAATTTTAAATTCACAATATTTCAATAATTTATTATTTATAAAAAATAAACAAGCTTATCCCTGCCTCTTAAGTTTATTAACTTAAGCACATAAAAATTTAAGAGGTACCTACATAAGCTGTAAAAACATCTAATGCAGCCCCACTATTTTTCAATAACAAAATATGATTGCTAATCTCAATGTAAAATATTCCGGAGATAAAGTAGCCCCTCATTTGGGTCTCCGAGTTGGGGCTACAATGAGAGAAACAAAAAACCTACATAAAGTAATCATTTGGAATACTAAATGTCATACTGTACAATCAATCAGATCTAAACTTAATACATAGCTAAAAATATTATATTGCGACAAAGAGGAAAATATAATTTCAAATGCATTGAAATTTGGTGTAATTCAAAAGAAGAAACTATTTGTTTTTCAAAACATTAAAAAAATAGCAAAATTTAATAAATTCCATATATCTCTAGGAAATACATATAAGGAACACAAAATGAAAAAAACAATCAAATAATACTGTTAATAATAAAAACACTCTATGTATGGAATATTTAAAAATTTTGCAATGGAATGCAAGATCTTTAAATAATAAAATGATCTCTTGAAACAAGATATTCAAGGAAAAAACCCACTATTGTATGTATACAGGAAACCTTCTTGACAGATGATATCCTAAAACTTTATGATTGCCTAATTTTAAAATCTACAAGAAGAAAGAAGAGGAGGTGGTGTTCTTACAATTCATTACATGAACTGAAGTTAAAACAAAAATTTAAAGGACATATTGAATACATTATTACAAAAATTTTATTAAACAATAATCTAGCTTTGTCAATATATATATATTCCTCCAGGATCCAACACAATTCCTTTAAAATATGAGAATGTAGAAGATATAATTCCAAATGACCAAAAATTCATTATATTATGGGATTTTATTAGGAGACATTCTTTATGGAATAACGGTCCAGGAAATAATTTTGGAAATATAATCTACAAATGGTTGATAAGTAATTATATTATCTTAATTAATGACCCGCATACCAATGTCCCAATACTGATAATAAAAGCACCACTGACCAAGCTTTTTGTTCTACAAATATATGTGATAACTTCATATCCTGGAAGATTGAAGAAGACTCATTCAGTGATAATTTTACGATACATATTACTTTCTCCTTTTCATCAAACATATTTTCAAAAAATACATTGCCTAAAACCAAATGGAAAATCAAATCAGCAGATTGGACTAATTTTCAAATGGAAACTGAAAATTATAAATTTGACGATGATATTAATAATCAAAAAGCATCTTTTCAAAAATACATTGACTTTAAGAGTTCAGAAATCACTAAATGTATTACAGAAGCAGCAAGAAAATCCATTAATCAACACAAATCCAAACCTATGACTATTTGGTGGAATAACAATTTAACCACCATGAGAAAACACAAATTGCTCATAGGAAATGGATGAAAACAAGGAAGACAAAAGCAAAGCTAAAAAAGAATATTATAGAAACAATTGGCAAAAATTTGTTGAAACATTGAACTCTAACACTCCATCTTCAACTGTAAGGCAATATCGCTCATCTACAGGACAAAAATTGTGACATAATATAAATAAATTCACAAAAAAGCAGAACTTTCTAACTCATATTATGCCCAAAAATTAAGTAATGACTAAGAAAGAACAGAACCTAACATGTAATTTTAGCTCAGTGGACAGAGCGTTAGCACGGAAAGCTAAAGGTTCGGGGTTCGATTCCCGGTTCAGACAAACTTATTTCTCTTTACCATTGATTTACAATAATGTAATTATGAACTTATTTTCCATTATACAGATATAACAGATTCAATAATCATTGTAGATGAATTGCCGTTGGCAATATCTGATATACATAGTTCTGCTACAGGTGAAGATAATATTCATAATAATATGTTAAATATTTCAACTAAATTCATGGAACAAATTCTTCAATTTTTCAATATCTGGAAAATTGGTTTATTTCTGCTAAGTTGGAAAAATGCAATTATTATCCCCATTCTCAAACCTGGTAAAGAAAAATTGGATCCTAAATCATCTTTAACTTCTTGTCTTGTAAAACTATTAGAACGTATAATTCAGAAAGACTAACTTGGAGAATTAAAATGTCAATCTACTAAGTCAATTTCAATTTGGCTTTCGTCCATCTAGTGGTTACAACAGAAAACAAAACTAATATAGTTGTTACAATAGATTTTGAAAGTGCTTATGATACTGTTCCATCTTACTTCAATGCCTAAATATTGCAATTAATGGTAGATTGTTAAAATTCATAAATTATCTCCTAATTCAAAGAACAATACAATCTTCTATAAATGACACATTAACTTCATGCAGTATGAGACGCTGACCAAGGACCACTCAAATGACATCTATAAGGAAACAAGTGTAATTAAATTATACTTGGTTCCAGATGGCTACGGAGCAGATGTAAACAGTGGTTGTAACGGAGAAAAAGCGCGCTTCACAAGCGGATAAACCTTACGAGTACGCAATTACGGTTTGATAACATATTTATTTAACAACAATGAAATGCAATACTGACAATAATAATGAAATTAATGATGATAATAATAATAATAATAATAACAACAATATAATAGTAATACTAATACTACTACTACTACTACTACTACTAATAATAATAATAATAATAATAACAATAATAATAATAATATATTAATAAATAATAATAAATACCAATAATGATATAATAATAATAATAATACTAATATTAATAATAAATACCAATAATAATAATCTCTAATCGCCGTGTGAGGGTTCTCCTTCAATAACGTTTATAATTGTCTGCATTTCTCCTGAATGAAATCCTTTCCTCTGTTAATGTTTCTTCACAGGAGACATTCTGGAAGGACCTGGCATAGAATTATCGGACATCTTTTCAGAAAGGGATACTGCACTTGTTAAAAAACACTTGCACACGCAGCTAAATATATCACATTCACTACTGTAGGCTCAACACTTATTTAATTTTACTAAACATAACTCTTCATCAATACTTAGCACATAAGTGATACTGAGGGAAAAAACAAGAACTTGTGTTGTAATAACTAAATAACTAACTAACTCACTGGCACAATCGAAGCCGTAGATTCATGGCCATGCAGACATAAGCTCTCCATACATCCCTATCCTGAGCTAATGTTTTCCAATCATTCCCCGTATAATCTACTTCCTTCAAATCATAGTTAATGTTATTCTCCCACCTTATTCTTGGTCTACCAACAGGGTGTTTTCACTCTGGATTTCCTATAAGAAGTTTCCATGCACCTCTTTCATTCCCCATTTGTGCCATATGTCCTGCCCATCGCAGTCTACGATACTTAACTGTTCTTATTATATCTGTCTTCCTAAAAAGACCATGTAGTTCACTGTCATGTAGTGTTCTCCATTCAACTGTCTGTTCATCTCCCTTTGGTCCAAAAATTTTCCTAAGAACTTTATTCACAAATCTCGTAATCTCCTTTCTTCCCTTAAAGTAAGAGTCCATGTTTCGCACCCATATAATATAACTGGTAGAATAATAGTTTTATATTTTTTCATTTTTACGTTTTTTTGAAAGGAGTTGGGACGACAAGAGTCTCTGGCTTATATCATTATATTGTGAATAATGCTGATGTGGGATTTCCCACCAGACACTTGCAAAGCAACCAATGACGCATCAGCATTTTAAATGAAGGGCAGGGCTGGCTTACTGCTTTGCTCCGAAGACATCTGGAATTTGGTATAGTATGGTTCAAATTCTTCCCTGTAGGGTGAGAGCACCTAAATCTCTGTTAAGGGAAAATATGGGCTTACAAGAAGATCTTCATGCAAAAGAACCACTAGTGGTATACCCCAGGGTCCTGTATTAAGTCCCACTTTGTTTAACACAATGTTACATAATATACTTGATGTTATACCTCCTGAAGTTAAGTATTTATGCTGATGATATTACTATATGGACTACCTACAAAGACCCAGGAAAGCAATCAATGCAATACAAATCGCTTGTAACAACATTAATACTAGGCACACAAATGGAATTTGATTATATCACAGTCTAAAACTGAATATACAATATTTACAAAAAAAAAAATAGTTTAAAAAATTACGAACCTCCAATCCATCTGAAGATGTATAAATTCCATATAACCCTACTCCTAAAATCTTAGGTGTTATATTTGATGAAAAACTCTTATGCAAAGAACATATTAATCAGACCATCACACAATGTATAAAAAGACTAAATCTCTTAAAAATTATTGCTAATAAAAAATGGGGGTCGGATGTCATAACAATGAGAACATTCTACATTATCTATGTAAGATCAAAATTAACATATGGATGTGAAGTTTGGGGTGGAACATCAGCAATGCATTTACAGAAAATCATTACATTCCAAAATGCTGCTCTCAAACTATGCTTAGGCATCCCAAAAAAACACTTCAACAGCTGCTATAGAAATTGAAGGTAATGTGCTACCTATCAAGATATAAATACATGGAAAAATTTACATACTACATTTAAAGCTTCAAACTACATTTCGACCATGGATGTTTTATAGTGTAACAGATATTAATTTCAGTAGTTTCTATAGAATCAACATGGAAGAAATACCATCAAGCAAACTAAACATAAAATTAGACAAAAATATTGTCATAAATGAAACTTCACTGTGGAGATGCAAAAAACCACAAACTTTTACAAGTATCCCAGGAAATTACACAAAATAATGACCAATCAAACATATTAAGACAATTAGTACTTATCTATAAAGGTTCCAGTTGGCTTCAAATTTCTTGCAAAGTTTTATTCTTGCTTATTTTATTTACTTTAAGGAATTTTGAAGATGAGACTGTTATGGTCTCAAAATCATGATCTACTTAGAAGATTTCTATGAGGAGAGGTAGGAAACATTTAATTTTACCATAAATTAAATCTCTAGTGATTAATTCCTGTAAAAGTTAAATATATTAAGACAAAGCTTCTTACAGTTAGCTAATAATAAATAAAGACAATTTCTACATATTTACAAAGATGGATCCCGTAACCCTGACGATAATTTATCTGGAGCAGATTATTGTATTCCAAAACATGAGATAAAATATTATATATCATGTACATCATCCTCCAGTCTTGAAACTGAATTATTGGCTATAGAGGCAGCCCTTTTATATATAAATAGTATATCCAATAAATCCATATGTATATTCACTGACTCTATGGGCGCTATTTTAATATAATGAAATATACATCACACTCATATATTTGATTAACTCGCTTATTCAAAAATATCTAAATTAAAGCAGGATTTTAATATCATAAGAAACATGGAAGTTAAAGTTAATAATTTTATACTTTAAAACTCTTTTAATATTTAAATATAACTTAAACAAAGAAAAACATCTAAATAATTCATTGTTGTTCATTGTTGAATAAAAATATCTCAGTAACAATTAAAGAAATTGTATTACATAGCAGTCTTTCCAAAGAATGCTTTTAAAAATTGTTTTAAGTCATTGTTATCAGAATTATAAAGCTTTCTGTTATAACTGTAATAAGAACACCTGCCTAACTTCATATTTTTAAATGAAAGTAAACTAAACTAAACTAAACAATTAACTTTTTGATTTAACAAATCAAATTTAAATCTTATATTTAATGGGCTATTAACCAATAGAATTTAAAATTACCATCATGTGGGGTAATAATGTTCTTTAAAAATTATAAAAGAATTACACTAGTCATTCTGCATACAACTTTCCACAAATATAGAAGCAAGAAAAGTTCTCAAGATAAAATGTAATATTTAATACAAGAGTAATTGATTCCAGACAAGAAAATAATTTATTTTAATTGATAGTGAAGAAAAATACCACTTACTTAATCTGCTGGGAACTTTACAAAGTGAATAAATGTGAAATTATTTCTACAAGAAACAGTTTTTAGTGATTTTCAAAGTGTTTTCCTATCCAGTGTACCAAGAAGAGAATCTGGCTCTACCGAAAATAAAACCCAACCAGAACCAGTAATTCTTTTTTGGGACACAAATCCTTCTTCAAAATGTTACTACAACATCGGGCATGAAGAGAATTACTGCTTCAAAACATCGCCACAACGTGGGACAAAGAATTACTTCTTCAAAATAAACTCATACAACTCCAAAAAGAAATAATCATTCAATGGATACCAAGTCACTGTGGCATAACTGGAAATGAAATAGTTGACAATATTGCTAAACAAGCAGCCTCTCTACAACTTGTACCGAAATCCGAAATCATGTTTTCGGTACGTGAAAACTATGTAACAACTACGTCATCATGTCTTCCCTCTACAGTGATCTTATAGAACAGTGTCAAATTCCTGTCTTCGTTGTCCGCTCTCCTACAGGCACCCCCTTCCTTCTTTATGCGCCGCGTGTGACTGCGCATCTTCCTCTTGTTATCGAAGGCCTCAAATAAGCTGTGCAAGTTAATATCAATGTCATCTTTGGAATTGTCGTGGTCAGATCTACGGTAGCTCGAAGGAGCTGTTTGGTTTTCTTCAGTCCCATAAGCCAGAGTGGGGCAACCAGGACTGTGAACCCTAGCCCTTGGCTGGACTGGATTGTGTGTGTGTGTGCATGTATGTATGTTTCTTATTATTGTTATTGACTTTTTTCTTTTGATGACCGATTTATATTATTTCATTCACGTATTTTTCTTTCAATGGTCAAGAAGATAAACTTTTGTTATATTACTTGTATTTCAATTATCTGACTCATGATGTTTATTAAAAGTTACATTTTAGTTAACTTATGTTTACTAATTGTGTAGCTAGTCATGATTGGTAATGATTTATATTTTCAAGCCTAATTAATCCCCTTTTTCCTTCTAGCTTCCATGATTAGCATTCAGTACTTTATGTTAAATAATTTACTAAGGAAAGGTGCCTTCTATGGGCCTGGGCAAAGGAATGTGGATATAGTTATTGAAAACTTTCAAACTCAAGGTAGGATCACGCGGTGCAAACCTAAACAATCACTACCATGTGCATACTCTACAATCAATTCATGGCTTTCATCTGACAAAGTTAATTACTGCAAGCTATACAAACCAAGCCAAATGATTAACAAATGTACAAAACCATCCCCAGAATTATACAAACTTTCTTAACAAGAGCAAGGACAGGCCACATAGTCACACAGAAATACCTATTTCGTTTTAATATCATTGATTCTAGCACTTGCTGTTGGTGTAACAGTCATGAAGAAGATCTTGAACACATCCTCATAAATTGCTCTTTTCCAAACCTTCAAAGAACTAAACTTCTTCTTCTTCCTTCCAAGTATTAGGCCAAGGCCTGTTACGATCCTATAGAAAATTTTCCCTCCAGCGTTTCATAGGACGGCCCAGTGATCTTCGTCCTCTTGGTATATAATTATAAACAAGAATGATTATATTAACCTTTTTTTATATAGGAATTATCACTGTGAGGTTCAATTCAATATTAAATTAAAAGATTCTTACCTCTCCTCACATTATTCTGTTAAGTAGATCGCGATTTCAGGCCTATAGCAGGCCCATCTTCAGTACACTGTTGTTGACCGGTGTTATGTCGCTCGGAAGAACCACTTCTTCTGAGAAGAAGTGGTTCTTCCGAGCGACATAACACCGGTCAACAACAGTGTACTGAAGATGGGCCTGCTATAGGCCTGAAATCGCGATCTACTTAACAGAATAATGTGAGGAGAGGTAAGAATCTTTTAATTATAAACAAGAATGATTATAGTTTAAAAAAACTTATGAAAACCAACAAAAATGAAAAAAATTGAAGATAATAAAAAATCAGGAATATATCAAATGAAATGTGTAGATTGTGATAAAGTATATATAGGGAAAACGAAGAGAAATTTAAACAGAACTAAAGAACACGTAAGAAATGTAAAAAAAGGGAGAAGTGGAAAAATCTGCAGTAGCAGCTCATGTTTGGACAGAGAAACACAAAATCGATATAAATACAAAATTATTAAAACCGTTACAAAATACCAATGAACTCACAATATGGGGAAAAATCTATATACAGAAGAACAAGGAGAAAATTATTAACTTTGAAATTCTTGGAGAAAGGAGCCTCATTACCAAGTTCTTTGGAACACAGATCCAGGGCCAACAACTTGAAGAAAAGAAAAAACCAGTTTGTAAAGAAGCTGAAGATGGAGCAATAGGTTTGAAACGGTCGTCCAACAGAATGAACATATGAGGTAAGAATGTTAAAGAATACAAACTCAAATATTAAATTAAATTTTTTTTTTTTTTTGGGGTGTTCGAGTCTCGGTCTAGGCGAAAATTTTTCTCTTGAAATATAATTTATCTTTCATTGAGAAATGTTAAATTAATAACAAAAACATCATTAGAAGCCTTACTAGCTTTATAAAGTAATGTTAAATTCCCAATAAATGTCTTCTTAACTAAGAAGCTGCCATTTGCAAAGATAGAAACAATGGTTTCAAAAGCATTTGGTGACAGGGAATTACAACGTATATAAGAGAAAAATTTGCGTCTAGATCGTAACTCGCCTCGGTAGCTCAGTTGGTAGAGCATTTGGCCCGGCAAGCCAAAGGTCCTGGGTTCGAGTCTCGGTCTAGGCAAAAATTTTTATCTTCAAATATAATTTATCTTTCATTGAGAAATGTTAAATTAATAATAAAACCATTATTAAATTAAACCTCATAATGTAACTTCCTAATGATTTAAAGAAAAAAAAGTAATTTCTGCACTTTGTGTTCTACTCAAACTCCTCTTATTTGTTATCCAGGACTCACCACCGCCATTGTATTGTAGAACTTCAATCTTGTATCCTTCCTTGTTTTAGTGTTCTATGAATGGTGCCACATATAATTTGAAATTTTGATAATTTATTGTCTATCTCATTTCTTGTTACATATCCGGAAGACAGTTCACAAGATAATTAAAATTTAACACTTATGAAAGAGGTTTATTTTCTATTATTATTTTTGACCTCATGGGCAACTTTCCTAAAAAAGGCCATTATTTTGTCTTCTCTACAGATATTTTAAAATCGTACTCTTCACTTATTTAATTTAAACAGTGTAGAGAGAATTGTAATTTTCTGTTTTTTGCATTATAACATATAGTAAATAAAATGTGCCCTCAGGGGTCCTCATCTAGGGGATATGTGGATGGCGACCACAAGGTGCCCAAGCTGTGCAAAACATTTCTTCCACTTACTTGTGTTTTGCACTCTTTTAACTTTACTATCTAACCTCTCTTGGTTAATCTCTTGTTTTTTCGACCCCAATGCTATTAGGGCATCCGAGGGCTAGGGAGTCCTTCCTTTTTTTCCATTTCTTCTTTCCTTTATTTTCTTTCCTTCTCCAGAAAAGCCTGACCAGAGGCTATAAGATGGCAGCCCCATCACTGGTCTTGCCTTCCTTTGGCCAGCAACTAATCGAAGGGACTATTATTATGCTTTCAAGTCTTATACGAGAATTTCCCATACGGGAAAATTTTCTATAGGATCGTAACAGGCCTTGGCCTAATACTTGGAAGGAAGAAGAAGAAATAAAATGTTAAAATTTGTTATATTATTTATTCTTATTCCTTTCTTAACAATTTTCCAGGTCAAGTAGTAACAGAGATGAATTACAATGCATTCACACTCTGTTCCAGCTATTTATTTTATCTTGTAAGTTTTTTTTATTTATAAAACGAGAAACATTTCCATATATTAAAAAGGGTGGGTGATATACTACACCCTTGTCGAACACCTGTATTTGTTAAAATTTAAAAACACATATACATATTATATCATTTTAATTTCTCATCCTATTGGAAACATATACAGCCAATTTGAATGTAAAATAACAAGCTAATAACTGAATATTAACAATTTAATACAGAAGTGAGTGGAAAAATTATCTAACACGTATTTAGCTAAAAATGCTACAATAAGAAATAGAAAATACATATTGAACACCGATTCAATCAGAAAAAAATTCTAACTGGATCAGTTTACAAAATTTATTTTTCATTTAATGTTATTTTGTTACATTCTTTGGGTCTTTCATTCAATTTCTCTAAGATTCTGATTAGAATTCATGGAATGAATTTGCACATGTGCTACTCATGACTTGACTAACTGTTACACTATTTGCTTGAAAGCCAACTTTTAAAAATAAATAAAACAGGTGTGGAAGAGAGTATGGATAATTTTACATCCACCATGCCATGGTATTCTCTGGATAGATCACTAATCCACTGAAAACTCACTTTTAAATTTTTGTTGGTTAGATCTCTTCTTGGGGCAACTATTGATTTATAAAACAACTTCAATTGCAGTGAGGAGCAACAATAAAACATCACAATGATATACAGTGGTGGCCTTTCACTACTACTGTAAATTAACAGTTAGACACCATTTCATCTAAGTTGATACACGACCTACAAAGCTTGCGCAGGTAGGGGTTGAGGTAAGAATTCCTGCCAGCAGGCTTGTTCCGTAAAAGTGCAAATTACTCGTAATAAAAACATTAGCCTCGAGTCGGAAGTAAGTTGGATGTCTATGTAGTGCGCACAATTCCTTAAAACTAGAGCAAAATTAAAATAAAGCTAATGTAATCCATTAATTTATCCGGTAAACTTATTAATATTATTTTTAAGTCAAGCAATATTTTCAACACTTACACTGATTACATTGGATATGGGAACTTAATTATTGTGAATTTTCAGATTTAATTTAATTACAATAATTAAGTCATATTTACTATTGCTAAGTTCTCGATGTTCTTCACAAAGGCTCCACATCCGATATCGGAATCACTTGAATTAGAACTAATATATGTTTCACTGTCACTTTCTCCTAAATTAATAACTATATTCACAGTTAAGGCAACTATCCACACGATTATCTGGCCAAACTCAACAACAATAATAACAATAGTCGGTCACGGTGGTCTAATGGTTATGTTCCTTGCCTCTAGTCCCGAGGGTCGCAGGTTCAAACCTGTCAGGAAGCGATGGATTTTTAGGATGGAAAAATCCGAAGGGACAAGTCCCCCGGGAGCGATTTTAAACCGTGGGTCCAGAGTCTGAACATTTCCAGATTCATAAAAGAACCTCAAGTCTGAATAAAAGGCTTCATTTATCCATCCATCATTCATGCAGTAATATCTTAGTTCAAAGTTAAAATCGGGAAACACATTATGAGGTTCTTAATTAATAAATTAATGAGTCATTTTAACATCTTACCTCATATTTCATGTTTTTCAAACACGGTAACTATAGTTTTCAAATGATCTTGTCATTCATTTTCAACCGCCATCCGGTAGTCATAATGGCGGTTGAAAATGAATGACAAGATCATTTGAAAACTATAGTTACCGTGTTTGAAAAACATGAAATATGAGGTAAGATGTTAAAATATCTTAGTTGCCTATTAGATGTCCCATTGAAACAATGTGCTAACCTCTTGTCACTTGTTGACATGTATGGGTAAATAAGCATTACTAAATTAGCTTGGTTAAGAAAATCTCGCTAGAGAACAGCCACACGGAACGTATGGGGTACATACATACAGATTCCTGGGGACATGTTTGCATCACTAACCTGCTGGTGTCCTCCACCAGCGGTTGTATTCGGGTGGATGGCCTATCACTCTGCAATGGAGTTTCCACTTTATGAACAACAGCAATGTCAATTTTGGACCACTCCTCCTTGCAGGCTTTCCATAGACCTTCAATAGAGCATGGTCTCCTACTTCCAAGCACTCTTTTTAGGAGACCACCCGCACAAAAATCCATGGGCGCAGCATCGGCGGACTTGACAGGTGACACTGAAGGGCACTGCATGTATTCCAGTTGTCTGCTCTATTGTATCCATGAACTGCGTGTAGCAGCATAGGTGTGGCTTGAAGCTTTATCCTGATGGATCCAGACGTTGTTCACTTCTCTACCATAGAGGGAAGGTATCTCAGGGGTATAAATTGGTGACAGGACACTCCTGTGGTAGTAGGCAGAGTTAACTTTAGCTTTTTTCTATTCTGCGGATGATTAACTTGCCATTGTAGCAAAATCCTGCAATTATCGTGAAGCCATGTGAAAAACTTTCCCTGCAGTCGGTACACCACTTTTCATAATTGTTTTCACTTCTTGGCCATTAAAAAATAGCTTGTGGTTTATTTTGTATCATAAGGTATACATATGCCTCATCTAAAGTCACTATAAACTTCCATTTATCACCCGCAACATGGCATTCATAGAGCTTTCTACTGTTGGTGCGCCTTTCACCAATGTGTCTCGGTAGGTAGGAGCTTGTGAACCCAGCTTTTATGTCACTTTTCTAAGTTAAAATTTTTAATCAATTGAGTTGGTGTTTACTTGATGAAAATCCATATTTCATTGTTAAAATTTTTGTTTATTATGTTGTTTACAGTTGCTAGAGAGATGCCCAACATCACTGCTGGGTGGCTGGATTGTTTCCTGACCACCTCAGGGGTGCAGCTTGTAGTAGGCTTAGGGTATGCTTAGGAGTCAATCCCATACGAGTTTTACCTTTTTTGTTAAGAATTGAGTAAATCCCATTCCTGGATATATTGAAACCACGCTTTTTGCACATTTCAATGATAGCACTATAGATGTAATTAGCGTCAGAAAGGGCTGTTATGTATCCCTCCCAGAAAGAATCAATTTTTATTGGCATACTAACAAGCAAACCAGATTCGAACACTGTGGCAGGTAGCTATCGACTGAATGAACATGTGCCGTTGTGGGCAGCATCTCTGCGTAAATAGTAGTGACATCATCACCTTTCAAACTGAACCGAAAGTGCAATTTTCAGTTCATAACATCAGTGCCATTATCCTCCTTTAACTGAAAGATTCATGAACTATGCCAATTTCCTTTCTCTCTGCATCTACCCCCCCTCCTTTCTACCTCTCCCATTGCGCTGTTTGTACCGTGCATCTTCCCCTTCTACCTCAGAATGCTCAAATACGATACGCACATTCAGAACATTATCATTTGATCGGAAATTTTGGTTGGAACATTGTCGTCGACTGGAAGACACGAGTGGCGTGCTTTGGATTTTTGGTCCGGTGGACCAGGGAAAGCCACCCTGGCAAGGACTGAAAGTATGTATGTGAGATTGTTTTGTGTGAGTTATGATATTTTTTATGTTAATTATTATTTTGTCTTTTAATTTATGAATGATCAAAGTTATTCTTTAATTCTATTTTTCTAAACTTCAGACCCATCAGTGACGCACCCTTTTACTTGCTTTCCTACTGCATGGACGGAGGCCATTTTAACATTCCTAGAACACTGATTTATATAAACAATCATAACTTTTTAAAATATCGATGGATTTGAATGAAATTTTTACTTGTTATCTCAGAAATAAATGTGAAATTTAATACGTACCATATGGAGTTCAGTAGCCTTTATAAACTATTAAAAAAATTTTCGATATCTGATTTTCTCTCTCATGATACATATTTTTACTAAATAATTTGATTTGCTAACATTGGACATCCCTGTTTCTTTCTGTGAGACACTAAATATATTGTGTGGCATAGTGCTGATTCATCTGTATATACAAAAGCAGCTGACATAACCAAAATCAGAATGAATATTTAGAAGAGTGAACTCAAGCTCAATCTTGTGTCAAAGCACTAGCAATGTTTATACTTAGAATCTGAATTATTGCTTGGATTCTACAGCAGTTATTTACAACTACATAGACCATAAAAATAATGTTCTCTTATTTTAGTGCTACTAATTTTAGAAATAAAAATCACATTGCCTTAGTAGTTGAGCTTGGTGTGATACAGCTCGAAACACAGACCTACATCACATTCCTGGCAACAATAAACAGATGTCTTTCTTCTCCCATGTTTAGTACAAACAACACACCTCCTTTGAGGTTTCGATTTATCACTTTTAGGGGTAATTTTTCTGATGAAGTGTCTCTCCCTCAGTCTTGGTAGTGTGTTATCAGATGCACGTCGTCCTCTCACTAAATGGTCACCAGAACGTCCGTACTTCATAAATAATTCCTCAACTAACTGGATCCTGAATGAAAGATGCTCTATTTTCTTTCCAGTTACTTGTCTGTATATTATAAGAGAATTTAGTACAGAACAGTTCAGGAGCCTCTTGAAAAGTTTCATGTACCATTTTGTCTGGAGTTTCCTTTCAACAAGATACATTTGTAGCAGCTGATCTTTTAGGTCTATTCCCCCCATCCACTTGTTGTAGGCCACAACACACACATGCTTCTCTATATTTTTGCCTCTTTTATTGACTATAGATGTGTCAGCATTGTGGTAAGTCGAAATCATAGAGACGTTTTTCTTATCATGCCACTTGAGGACAGTGACAGGACCTGCATGTCTTGCAATAACTTCCCCTTTTTTTTAGTTTTGCATTTTTTAGTTCTTTTGGGACTTTTTTTCCTCGTTAGTTTTAGAGTACCCACACAATCTGTAGAATACATAACCATTAGTTGATGAGCTAACTCAGGACTATTATAAAAATTATCCATCCATTAGTGTGTGACCTCTACCTATCAAAGGCTCAATCGATTTTAGAACTATAGCCGTGGTTTTAGGGGCTTCATGGGAAATAAGACCTGAATGGATAACTGTGTTTTTCCCTGTATACACAAGAAAATACCATAAATAGCCAGTGCTGGATTTGCATAATTCATAGGTTTTTAATACCAAATTTTGATGCTTTTAGAGGTATGTATTGTACGAAAGAAAGCCCTTCCACAGAGTTAGGCTTTCTTCTATTGCTATATTTTGTTTTGGCAAATAGAACAATCTAAATTTGTGATCTAGGTCCTGTACTATTGGAAAAATTTTAAAAAGTTTAGGTGGTCCTTTGTAAGTTTCTCGGCTGTCATTGTTAGTAAAATGTAAAAATTTACATATCAACTCAAAACGGTCCCTGGACATAACAGAAAAGCCTGGTGTCAGAATAACACTCCTTTTAGAAAAATAAGATCTAATTGTTGGTTTTTGGACATACCCATGAGCAAAAAAATTCCTAAAACGATATATATCTCTTCTATTGTTACTGGTACCCAACTTCGTACTGGAGATCGAAATGTGAAGAGATTACCCCGTGAATTTTGAAACTGTTCTGCATATCTGTTCGTTTCTGTGGAAATGAGTTCAACTAAATGTCTATCGAAAAACAACTCAAAACTTTCAATGATGGTAGTAATATTATTAGCACTGTTTTGGGGTCCAATATCACCTGTAACTATTTCTTGTTGTCCTGCATAATTATCCATACCTTCCCAATCGAAGTCATGCTGCAGTACCGGTTCTTCATTGTCATCACTATCATTATTTATAATTGCATTAGCTACTGCTATATCTTCAATTTCATTATCACTACTATCACTAGAACTAAATATGCTTTCACTGTCACTAAAACTATCGTCAGATTGGTTCAAAAACTCAACAATTTCACTTTCTTTTAGGTTACAACTGGCCATAATTACGTATATAACGCATGATACCGCGCCTCAGACTGATTCTGTGAACCATGATTCCTTGTAAGTAACATCTATTTTGAAAGAGGCAAAATAAATCAGGTATTCCCCTACAAAGGTCGATTTATATATCAATCGATAGCTTGTATATCATTTTATCAACCAGAAAAATTAGATTGTGTATAAGTTTAATAGAAGCCCTACAGAAAGCAGCACAAAGCTAGGTCTGTGTGCCATCGAATGCTGAAGTAAGAAACTACTTCAACCTCAATACCACATGAAAAAAATGTGATCACAGCTGATTCATACACTTAGAAAGGAAGCTAAGATCTCAGGCTTCAAAAATATATTGTTCATATGCAAATATAAGAATATACAGCAGTAAAAAAACAAATGAAAAAGTCGTGCACATTTAGAGAAAATTACGATTACTTTAATCTCATCTGATTTTTAAAAAAAATTATATCAAATGAAATTTTAAACAAATATTATTTTTATTCATATGTCCTGAAAGCTCATAATTTCTACGTTAAACACAAATAAATTACATATTTGTAGCTTCAAAAATGTATGATCCAGAACACAAAGAAAACATTCCTGCATAGGTCTATACCACGTATAGATGTTGGCAATAAGTGAAGATGAGAGGGTCTATACCACGTATGGATGTCAGCGCTGACGGGTTAAACATAATTTTTTTTATATATAATGCTTAATGATTTGTGTGTATACTGCTGTTTGGCATATTCCCGTACACAAGCTTGCTTAGAGCTCATACAAACTTCCTTTTTTCCATCTAGCTTTCATGGTTAATAATAATAATAATAATAATAATAATAATAATAATAATAATAATAATAATAATAATAATAATACATTCAGCTTAGCTAAATATCATAGATTACTACAGTGTTTTAAGACCTATTTTTGATTAATGTTTAAGCATTTAGATAGGAAGGATGAATCAATCTTTGCCTCTCATGGGCCCGGGCAAAGGCTTTTGAATAGTGCTGATTGTTAAAGCTAATATATATACATATACCCAAGGAAAACAAAAGACGATACACGGCGCAAAACTTGTCCCCAGGAATCGTGAGCAATATGAACAGTTAAGTCTCGTAGACTGTCATGGGCAGGACATGTGGCATGAATGGGGAATAAAAGATGGACATGGAAGCTTCTTGTAGGAAAACCAGAGAGTAAACGCCCAGTTGGTAGACCAAAAATGAGGTAGGAGAATAACATTATCCATGATTTCAGGGAAGTATTACAGGGATGATAGGAAAACAGCTCAGGATAGGGATGTGTGGAGAGCTTATGTCTGCATGGCTATGAACCTACAGGTTCGATAGAGCCAGTGAGTTAGTTAGGTAGTGTGAAGAAGACAATGTGCTGAAGGGATCGTGTGCCCAATTTATGTATGTCACAAAGTCTAAAGAAGCGGTGGTGATAAATAATTACAAATTATGTGTACTAGTTTATACAGAAAAGAGAGGGATTGATAGTTCTACGCAGGCCCATGAATCATTATAGGGAGATTTGGATGCAATTTTTAAAAAATTTTTTTCCATGTAGTACAGTGGTCATCTTAAGACTGCGCCACTGTCACTATTTTATTGATTGTTGACGTATGACGTACAAATAAATAGAGTTGTAAAATCGAATTAAATTTAAATAAATCAAAGGTGGAATTGTTATGTACTGTACGAACAGAAGTTTGATGTTGAATATAATATAATATTATTGATGCATCAAAGTTAATTGTTAAATTAATTAATTATCTACAATCCAAAGGATAAAGTGAAGCTGGAAAATACAACTAATGAAGGTAGGTGAATGAATACATACTTCTGAAAACAGTGTTTTCAAATAATAGGCCTAACTGTGAATTATGTAAATTGGCACGCCATATATTTTGTTTGCATCATGATATTAGAATATCCCTCAAAATTGTTTATAGGCCTACCTCATTCATTTTTATTTCTTAGCCTGTATACTTATTCGTCATTATTTCTTTCACAGAATAAACGAGGTTGTAAAGATCAAATCCTATGTGTGTATTTTCGTATGACAGTGATTGGGAAGTCTACACGTGTATAAAATTTTAGGTAAGTAAATTTGAGGTATTCAGAGTGGATCTAATGCTGCTACCTTCATTTTACTAACTTTGAAGTTTCATTCTTTTTGCTTGGTGTTTCTTATTAGATTCAGTTATGAAAGTGAGATAGCACTATTCAGAACACCCGTAAGTCTAAAAATTAATCTTAAAAGCTAACAGAAATTTAGGGAAAAAAACTTCTGTTTACCTTTCCTAATAATTTTTAAGTCCTGGAGAATAACAGTGCACATGTGCAAACATTTATAAAAAGTTTATAGAGTTGTATTGCTAGATGGAACCACGTAGATGTGAAATCGATATGACCAACCTTTGCAATAAATTCCCCTTCCTAACCTAACTAAACAATTTACATGCATATTATTTAATTAAATGTTCACTAACTTTTTAGCATCGGAACCTAACAAATGAAATGAGTGAACATCCATTTTTGAATGTTGGTTTTATTCCAATTTCACAGATATCTCTACCATTTAGTAGAAGTTCATTTAAGCGTTTGTGCATATGCACAACAAATCTGCATAACTTTGAAGAAATCATTGCATACATAGATAAATATTTAATAATTGTAAAAAAAAGTTATAAGTATTGTTGCAAGTGTTTAAAATATTATGAAATGCTAGTAAAGGCAGAAGAAGTACGTAGGGCAACAGTATTAAAATAATATACTATGGAAACTGAAGGGTAAGGTAATATAAAGTTGAGCCAAAAAAAAAATCCAAGTCTAAGTAGATCCGTACACATGTGCCAACAGATAAAACTGGATATAATTTTGAATCATATGAACCGCCAACATACACAGCATATTAGAATGCTCGTTGCCAACCAGAGGAGAAACATTCCAATATTGAAGACTTAATCTTAAAAAAGAAAGTAAATAAACACTGAATGGTAATAATGAAGACAGTGTAATCATTATTATTAGTTTATTTATGGTATTAGTATTCCGTTCTTTTAAGTCAAGTATTTTCAGGTATTGTAATTTCAATTTTCAATGCAAGTTTTGACTGCTTGTGAAATATTACAAAAAAAAACTTAAAAATATGTAAGTGTATACATGTACATAATACATATACAATGGTTCAGGATCATATTGTGTGAAGTCCATCTTTTGACAGTTCTTGTAGCCATTTGATAATAAATCAGGAATTCAATATTTTGATTAGTAACACCTTTGGAAAATTGGAGTATGAAATTCTTGGTTTTCTTTTTTTTTTTTTCAATGCCCATAGATTTGGGACATTGACATAACTAGAATTCTAAATAAAACACTTACTTAGAATAGTATGATCCTAGATCGTCAATATATATAAGAGTTGGGGATACCTTCATTGTGAAGGACATTGACAAATATTATATATACAGTGAGTTTCACTCGACTTGCAGCCATTAGCATAGACACTGCGTGGGCAGCGTGAGTTGATGACTCAATGCTTGTAGTCACTTTTCCCACTATTGGCCACAGGTCGAGTGAAACTCACTGTATATGTATATATATATATTTTTTTTCAGGCTCTACAGTAGGTGTAAAGAAGTTGTGCTTCAAGAATATCTACAAGTGTATTGCAAGAACGTACCAGTACATTATACACTATGCAGAAAAGTGGTTGTGTTTTATTAAAAACAAATTTTTGAACTGTTATAGAATATATTTTAAATTACAAATATTAAAATTATGTTAATATTGTGTCATGTAAATTTGAATTCATCCTTACTTCTACCTCGTTGAGAACTTTCTATGTCTTTTATAACATTTATTTAACATGTGCAAAAAAATTTTAATATGAAGTGTTGGTAATTACTTAGAGAACAAAACTGTTCCGTCAATTGAGTGTCAATTTTAACAATAATAATTTGGCCTAACATTCAACTATTCAGCAATTTCCTGGTAGTAATGAAGGTAGGCTTTTGTGTTAGGCTTAAATAGGTGTGTAAGCCTAAAACGTCAAACAATTTGGATTCTTCTTGCAGGTGGATATTGGGCCAGCAGCTAGCTGGTAGACCAAGGGCATTCTCAGCTTGTTGCACCTTACAGAATAATTATACATATGATTTCTTCTCTAATGAACTATTAGATTTTGTAATCAAAATGTAAATGTAGGTGATCCCATTATAGGGCTTCGGGTAATAGGAAGCTAGTAAATAAATGATGTTGTTGTTTTCAAATGCTGGGCCTTGGCACCGAAGCCATTAGCGTTCTTGCTCTCCAATATTTCTCTATTGTGGATCCAACAGGTAATACTTCACAGGTTTGTAGGTGTTCTTCATTCATTTCTTCGTCTTTATTGCATAGAGGACAATTTGAATTCGTGTAGATTCCTATTTTATATAAATGTTTGGCCAAATAGTCATGTTCTGTAAGCAGTCTAAATGTTGCTACTGTAGTTTTACGTGGAAATTCTGGAATAATATCTGGCTTCTTTACTAAAATATTCCATTTTTTGTCTTTGGCTTGATTACATAGGTCTTGGTTTTGTTTGATTTTATATTTGTTTTTAACTATTCTTTTTATGGATGTGAAAGGTAAGCTTTTAGTAGTATTCTGAATTAAATTGGAGCCTTTTTTGGCAAGAAAATCAGCAGTGTCATTTCCAGCAATTCCACAATGTGCAGGTATCCATTGCAATTGAATTCTTTTCTGTAGTTTTTGGAGTTGTTGAATCATTTTGTAGCACTCTTTAATTTGTATTGACTTCATTTTGTGTGAATTTATTGCATATATTGCTGCCTTAGAATCAGAGAGTATGACCGCATTTTGAAATTTATTTATTCTGTATAGTAATTGTTGGAGTGAAATATGAATAGCCGTTACTTCTGCATCAAAATTTGTGTGGTATCCTGCTGGTGGATAAAATGAAAATAATGCACATGTAATTCCTGATCCTGAGTTGTTATCAATAGTAGATCCATCTGTGTAGACATGTAACCATTCTTCTGGTGGATATCTCTTATTCACAACTTCTAATGCTAGAGCTTTTAGAACAAGTGTGGGAGTTAGTAAATAAATGTGAAATAGTCTTCTTATAAAATTACATATAAAATAATTCGATTTATTGTTGAAATATTGAATCTTTAACTATGTATGTGACTGAAGTTTCATTGAGAAAATTCTGTTCATCTTGAATAATGTACATCCTGCAGTAACTATAAAATGTATAATTTTTTTAAAATATTAATTTTAATACAAGGCAATAAATGAATCGTGTTATTTCATTTTTGAAAGCAAACAAACTAATCAAGACAGGTCTAATAATTAAATGAATCGTGATTTTTTCTTACCTCATACATCTATGTTTCTTTAAACACAGCACTGCAGTATCGGCGACACTTTGTCGTCATCGTCAGCTGTTTTCACGACTGTCAATTTTTTCTCCTTTTTGCCGGTAATTATCTAGACTGCCATCTGGTGTTCTTTTGAAGGAATTCCTCTTCAAACTGCCATCTGGTGTTATTTTGAATGAATCATTTCCTAAACTGCTATCTGTTGTATTTTTGAAGAACTTTGTAATCAAGCTTGGTTCTTCCGGAATATCAAAATTCATAGTTCTAGTATGGTTTTTTTTAATATATATTTTTTCCCAAACTGTTAAATCCAAAGGTTTAGATAGATGTTTTAAAAGTTTTGCTTCTTTTTCAATCCTATGATGCTCTAATAAACTATGTGCTGCTATAGCTGATTTTTCAATTTCTCCATTCTTCATGTTTCTGAAGTGCTCTTTTTTACGAGTTTCCAAGTTCCTTTTTGTTTTTCCTATATATATATCTTGTTGCAATCTTTGCAATCAATTTGATAAATCCCAGATTTTTTGTTGTCTGGGGTATTACATTTATTATTAGTTAACAGCAGATTACCCAGGCTGAATTTGTTAATTGGAGCTAATGTTATATTAAAATTTCTGAAAATTTTTTGAAACTTATTATGAACTTCAGGATGGTAAGTGAATTTCTTGAATTTTACATCTTTCTTGGGACCATGATGTAAGGTGGTGTATTCCTGTAACCTTTTTTGTTGTTTGAATTTCTTTAATTTATTCTTTATAATGTCTTCATCGAAACCATTTATTTTAGCAACCTGAACAATATGATTATATTCCTTGTCAAAATCTTCTACATTAAGTGGAATATTTAACAATCTGTGTAATAGACTATTGAAAATTGCATGTTTGTGTGTCAAATGATTAAAACCTGAAGATTTTATGTAGTTGTCAGTATGTGTGTCTTTTCTGTAAATGTTAAATTCAATTTTTTGCTGTTGTTCATTTCTTATTAAGTATAAGTCTAAAAAAGGAATCTTGTTATTTTGTTCCATTTCAATAGTGAATTTCACTGACTCATCCTGAAGATTAAGCAATTTCAATGCATCTTGAATGTATTTTTTATCAATTACAGCGATAATATCATCTACATATCTATACCAACACTTGAAAATCAAAGGATTAGCATTGGTGATATGTGATTCAAGATACCCCATAAATAAATTGGCTAAAAATGGAGAAAGTGAATTTCCCATTGCCAATCCTGAAATTTGTCTATAAAATTTTCCATTGAATGTGAAAAAGTTATTATCGATACAAATTTTAGTTAGTATTAGATACTCTTCTATGATTTTCTGCCTTTAATTTTTGTGAATATAACAGGTCTGTTTACTAAATAGAGTTGATGTGCACGCATTCACATATGAGTAGTTCAGAATAGAAAAATGATGCATAGGTTTTAATTTGAATTTCTTTTTGCTACATTCTTATAAACCTAAGGTATTTTTGAATTTTCATTTTAAGAACATTTAAAAAATTGTGCTTAAATTACTTTATGGTTTCGGTTCTTAAAACACACAAAAACAAATAGCATATTAGACTCATTAGACCAGGCTCGTCAAATGGTGCTCTTAGCATATCCATTATCCAGATCCTGTTTCATATTTCTTAATGGAAATAACACAAGAAATGTTACTTTGTAAACAATTTTGCATTTTTTATTTTTACTTAAGAAAATTATTACAAAAATATTGCCAATATTTTTGTTGTATAGGTCTAACATTTCCAATTACTTTCTAATAAATAGCAATTTCCCATATTCATTATGTTCATCTAAAAGTGGAATGGTTTTTAATAAATTTTACAAAATTATGTAAATCATTTTAGTCAACTTACCAATTGATGAATTTAAAAAAAAAATGAAAATAATTTATAGTTAAAGACATCTGAAAAGTTGGCAAAGTTCTTGTAATTTTCTTCTCAAGAAAGTAAGAATAAAACATGCTAAAATTGTTCACAAAGTAGCATTGATTGTGTTTAGCTTTAAATTTTATTTTTAAAAGAATGGGTAAGGATAGGGTACTTTTCTTGCGATTGAGCCACCATAGCCATGCTCAAGTAGTACCATGGTCATCTTCAGATGGCGCACAGGTATGAAATTGCTTCCAAAATTTAACACAGAGAGGCCACTCTATTCGTTCTCTATGGTTCTACGAACTTGTAGATATGAGAAATCTTCCACTAAACACCGCAGTATAATGTCACCTTATTTCTAAAACCACCAAGTCTAATTTAACAAAATTTTCAAAAAAACATAAAACATTTTTGAACATTGCTCATTATTTTGTAACTGTTTTGAATGTTTACATTCACAATAAGGCATTTTCATCCACTCCATATCCTCCAGTCCTCTTATTTCTTAACATAATTACAAAATAATAAGCAATGTCAAAAACTCTCTTCAAAAAATTTGTTATAAATTAGACTTACAAGGTTTTAGAAGTAATATTTTTTAGACCATGCTTCAACTGGATGAAACAAGTTCTAATTCAAACTGATGCACTACTTTTGAAGATGAATTAGCTCTTGTCATGAAGATTATCTTCAATATTCAGTATCGGTACATAATTTAAACATTTATTCATATTATTTTTTAAGAGAAAAATTATATGCTCAGACTGGAGTTTGAAACCAAGACCTTTCACTCTCTAGGCAAATGATCTACCAAGTGAGCTATCTGGGAAACTCCAATCTAAATGCAAATTTCTCTCGTATATATGTTAATTACCGCACACCAAATGCTATGCAGCCTTTGGTTCTGTCTTGCAAATGGTGGCTTCTTTATTAAGAAGACCTTCAATTGGGAATTTTTACATTACATTACAAAGCCAATACGGCTTCTTTCGATGTTTTTATTATTCATTTCATATATCTCAATGATGGATAAATTATATTTGAAGAGAAAAATTATATACACAGACTGGGGTTTGAACCCAGAACCTTTTGCACTCTATGCTCTACCAAGTGAGCAAATTTCTCTCTAGTTAAATATGGGAAATAACATTATGAGGTTCTTAATTCAATGCATGAATCAGTCATATTATCTTACCTGATATTTCATGTTTTTTAAACACAGGAACTGCAGCTCTCATTTTCAACCAATATTATGGCTACCGGATTTTTGTTGGAATCTTCATCTATAACATTGCCATCTGGTGTTGATTTGATTAACTTTGACAATGTTATAGATGAAGATCCAATAGTCATAATATCGGCTGAAAATGATGAAAGGAATGTCCTCTTGAAAACTGCAGTTCCCGTGTTTAAAAAGACGTGAAATGAGGTAAGATAAGAATATGACTCATTCATTCATTAAACATTTTAGGTGAAAAATACAACATGGAGATCAAAAGTGACCTTTTGTGGAAATACCATGGCTTAAGCAAAAATTTCTATAAAAAATAAATTGTTTGATAAGTGAACAATTTTTCTTATCTAGGGTACAAATTGCCTTTTTTCAATTAATTAGATATCACTGGTAAATGCATAAGCATAATAAAACAATGAGAATAACCTTCCATAGTAGAGAGGCCACCAGAAAATGCACATCTAGAAAATAGCATTGCTCTTATAGGAGGGACTCCCTCTTCTCCTTCTAGACAAAGTACAGTATCATTCTAATGTGGTTACTAAACAACAATATTAACATTGCCAACAGCTTCAGAACATTCTGATTGAGTGGTAGGTCCATATTAATTATTTTTTTTATCATTGTTGTACATGACAAAAGAAATTCCCTTGGAATGGGATGATTCACTGGATTCTATGCTATTAAATAATTGTGTGATAATTATATGGTCTTTAATTTGGTATTTTTTCATAAATTGGCAAAGATATAAGTGAATTTATTAACTAAATTATTTATTTAAAATGAATTAACTAATAAATCAATCTCACATAAAAGGACACGTTTACTGGCAAGAATTGCTCCATAAGAGCAATGCATCAATCACAACCAGCAACATCAAGTTAATGAGACCAACAGTCAATGCAATTACAAAAGAAATGAAGAAAACATCAATTAAAATCAATTTACGAGTATAAACAATTATCATAAGTCATGCCATCAGTGATTTCCGATTTATCTAGAAAATTTGAAAATAAAGAGTGGCATTTGTTAGGGCTATTTAACAAATATGTATTTTAATGTAAATGGCGATGTTTGAAAATAAATTAGATATGTTTTTGTTTCATTTGTTCATCAGTGCAACCAACCATATTATTTATTGCCAAATAGAATCACAATATTGTAAGAATGCACCCTAGTGGAGAAAAAAATTAAACATATCAAACTGTTTATAACCAATATTATAGGATTTTAATTAATTTCTGATGTCTCCTATGGTGTAAATATGTCAATTATGTTTTTCTGGACAATAATATGTTTAAGAAAGTGCAAACAGTGTTCTTTTTATTGTAGTATAAGCAATTGCTACAATTATTTTTTCAATTATATCTCGCAAATGGTATCTGGTTACATTTGTGCACTATATAATACATTCTCGCCATGCCAGGAGTGTACACTAGGAATGTCAAAAGACAACCTGGGGCATAGGAAAAAAAAAATAATAATAATAATATAATACACCTTAATACATAAATTGCATTATTCAAACGTATTTCTTAGAGAGTCAGTCACTGCAATATAATGCTATGACCTGTCCAGTATATTAAAAAGGAAGAGCTTTCTTTAATATGATAATAAACTTAAGTGATAAACATCGAGGTGAAACATGACTGTGATTGGTTATAAAACAAAATTCATTGAAATGTGATTGGTCATTGACTCCCATTTGGGGCATGAGTTAAATAGTCAAAACAAATATCAATAGAATTGGAAAACTCATGTATACTGTATGTTCAAGAACAGAATTCCAAAACCCACACTTCTCATTGGAAGTAGATTAAAAATTCACTTGAGACTGAAAGAGATCATCAGGCCTCAAGCATGATGATGAAGATAATAACGTAAACACATTTGTATTAATTCAATAAATTATGTGAAAGAATTCACTGTTAAATGTTGCATAAAACACTTTGTTTAGGCAACAGATAATGTAGTATTTATATCAAAATAGAAAACTAAACTAAAACCATGTGTGTCATTTTACAATTCATGATGAGGCATTACCACTTAAAAAATTACAAATTCCACAAAGTTGGTGGTACTGTCATCACTCCATATAAGAGCGTCAACGTACCTGTCTTCTAGATTCCAGTTGAAGCTGTCACAAACACAAAAGTTACACTGGTTTCACTGTAAAATGCTGAAATACCTCAAGTTCTGTTTCCTTGGTAGCTAGTCCTCTCCTTCTGATTCACCTTCCACACCCTGTAAAATGAAAACCACAGAATGACCTTATCAAATTATAAAATTTAATATCTTTACAGTCCAGTTGGATATTTTTTTAAACTCTGTAAGCCTTCCATCCTGAGCAGAAGGCTGTTCTTACATAATTAAGGTGGCTTAGACAAGTGCTTTAAAGAACTTGCACTGGTTTGAGGAATGAATTTTTGGTAGAATCCAGGTTAATGAGGGATTTGGGAAGCTAAGTTTAATTAACCAGCTATAACAGCTGGAGTGAATGACATGCGAATGTGAGGCCAGCAGCAGGACTGCTACGTCAAGTCAAGGTGCTTCTATGCATGTTACACCCTGGAGTATAATATAATTGGGCTGGAGATTGTTGAGCGGCATTACTGAAGGAGGGAAAGTTGAGAATTATAATGTAGCATACTTTACAAAAATAATAATCTCGCCCATAATCTAAAAAGTAATAACATATTTACAACTAAAACTAAAATAATATAAAAGTAATTGTATTAAACTAAAACATGTCAATAAAATATATATTCTAGTAATTCTACATTTATGCAATAAATTGTGCAGACGCTGGTAACAACTGAGAGAAATGCTTTTTGAATGAGCATAAAACATGCCCATTAGCCCTACACTCACTGCCACTCCTCTATTTCTCCAAGTTTCACATGCGATGAGTTGCATCAATGGTACTTAATAATGCAGTAATGTAACAAATCCAAGTTTCCTGCCACAGAATATGTGCAGTCATTATAGAGAAAGCTTCAACATTTTTTAAAAGATTTAGGGACGTGTGTTCAAAATTGCACATGTCATATAATATGAAAAGTGTGAGTAATCCTCAGGGATTGTAGTGCACCACTCCACTACACCTCCAGGGTTAAATTTTAGAGATATCAGAATGATTGTGATAATGAACACAAGGGAGAAGTGCTGACACTTAGCCTATTCTTATCAAAAAGCACCACAAGCTTAATGTCTTCATCGCTGCTTTTTCATATGTTGAGAAGGCATGTGGTATTCTTGATAGTAATTCGTCCATCGGATGGGGATTTTGAGAAAGGCATGTGGTATTGTTTATAACAATTCGTCCCTCAGATGGGGACATTGGGCCTCGCGGGTTGATAGGAGTAGGCACCTTATCTCTTGTCTTCAACATCTTCCCACTACACAAACCCATAAGCATACACTCCTCTCTGTACACGATACAAGAATGCATCATTCTGCCCAGTGCGGAACCCATCATCATCCATGCAAGTATTAGGCCGTGTGGCCTGTTACGGTCTCAAAGAGAAATTTTCCATCCAGCAATCTTTTGCCTTGGGGCAGGCAGTGCGGAACCCAAAGCATATAAAGTGCAGTGGGTGACATTAGAATACATACACACTTATGAATTATCTAGAGTTTCATTAATAACGCATAGCAAGGCTCATACAGTATACACATCATAATGAAAGAATGAAATGTATTGAAATAATAATAATAATATAGAACTTGATTAAATTACTGGTTTGGTGATGAAAGTGCAAAATACGAAAAGGGAATAAAATATGCCTACAACTTGGTTATATATTTTGTTGTAAAAAGGAAATATAACTTTTTAGGTTGGACAGTTCTAGAAATAAGAGGGAAGGGAATTCCAGAGACAAGTAGCATTAACAAAGAAAAACGAGGAATAGATGTTCGATGTAGAGATACAGTTAAGTTATGGTAGGAAGATAGTGAATGGAAGTGAGTAGAAAGGTAAAGGAATGATGATCTGGACAAAATGTGGTATAAGAAGCCGTGGCAATATCCGAACGGAATGGTATTAAAACAGACTATCAAATACAACATTGGAAATAATAATAAAAATGGGAAGATCAAGATTGAGTTGGATACGGGAGGGGCACTCCATAGCATAGTTGGTTATTAACCTTTAAGTGCCTGGATATTTAAATTCCCCGCTGTGCTGCTGGCCAGAATTTAAATGCTCCAAGTGTGATTAAATCCACACTAGAGCGCACATACAACAATTTTTTTTTACGAAAAACTGTTAGGGATAGAAATATAAAACAACTTTTATTCTCTTCAGAAGAGAGTATATTATTCAATGGCAAGATTTATTTTTTTATATAATAGACAATTTTGTTATCAATTAATTTTTTCCCAGACAAGGTCTATTTTTTTTTGGCTTCATAATACAAAGGTCTCAGTTTGCCATATGAAAGTAACTGTACTACTTCTTATATCCTAAGACGGAATGGAACACGTGTGTAAATGTTTGATACATTTATCACGCTTAGAATGCAAAATTCGAGACTGTACGCTTGCTGCCTGTGAATGTCAGCACACCACTGTTTTGAAGCACGTCTCATACCAAACACACAGTTTAGTCCAGTTGAAATGAAGAGAGTTAATTTTCTCCACGTGGAGTTCTGTTTTTATTGTAAAATGAGATTGCATTATTTATTTATTACCATGTGACTCGACACCTCTTACAATTTTTATGTAGTTTTTCAGAGAAATTATTATTGAATTATTTAAACTGACACTCTCACCCCTGGGGTTCTGAGATCGAGTCTCAGTCACTCCATGTGGGTTTCGTGGTGGGCGAAACTGAGCTTGGGCAGGTTTTTCTCTGGGTTTTCTCCTGTTTTCCCCTGCCACAATTTCATTCTACCATTTCTCCATACTCATCTCATCCCTTTCGTTCATCTGCCCCCGTGATAGTACTACAGGTTTCATTGGCCAGCACCCCTGTATATAGGGGCTCATCTCACCCCTCGACCCGACCCTGAGTTGGACACGAGTTGAGGATATTTATTTATTTTATCTTAATACATAAAAATTTTGTGTCACGTTGTTTGTCCGCGATGGAATCCTAAACTACTGAACCAATTTTAATAAAATTTTGCACAGTGTGTGCAGTTTGATCCACCTTGAGACATAGGGTAGTTTATAACTAAATTTATAGTCGCATTATTTTTTTATTGCAAATTATTTGTTTATTATTTAACAAAGAGTTATAATTATCTGCGAGTTCCATATGATTCTAACAGATGGTGGTGTGCAACCGCGATTTCAATTGAATTGCAAATATTGATTATTTCATAATTTAAGTGTGTTCAGGGTTTATTTTATTTTCAATATATTGATAATAATATTAATTTTGTGTCTAAGTATTAGTTTTAAGTAATCTGGCTGAAAGACAGCAACTTAATTTAAATTTAACTGGACCAAGAAGGGACATTGAACAATATGGAGAATCAGTTCTAGAGACCATGAATGATAAGATATCAAGTGAATTTCCGCAAATTGGTATAGGCCTATGTGACATAAATCTTACATTTAAGAAGAATGTCACTTTAAAAACATATGAAGGTCCTAAAGAACAAAATAACAGAACTGTAAGTAAGTCATAATAATATGCCTAATATTACAGAAACAATCTCCATGCCTCATGACTATAATATATCACAAGATGATATTACTATACAGAGACCTCTTGATGATGATGAGAATCCAAACTGACAACAAGTTCGTAGAAAAAAACGAAAGTATAATGAAATCAGCAAGCCTCCTCAAAATATTCCATCAATAAATGTATATAATCCTTATGATACACTTATGGATGATACTGAGAATGCAGACAACATAAATTCATCTCAATCAACAAAACCACTTCCACATAAACCACCACCCATATTTATACCAGGTGTAGTTAACGTACCAGAACTAATAAATTGTGTAAAACAAAAATTTTCTGATTCAGATTTCTCATACAAAATGTATAAAGACGAGGTTAAAATCCTGCCAACCTCTACTGAAGCTTACATATCGTTGGTGAGATTGCTAAATGGGAATAATGCAAAATATCACACATATCAATTAAAACAGGAAAGGGCATTCCGAGTAGTTCTTCGTAATATGCATTACTCTATAAATACAGAGAGTATTGTTGAGGAATTGCTAGAACTAGGACATCGAGTTCGTAACATATATAACATTCGACACAGAGTTACGAAGGAGCCATTACCACTTTTTTATTGATTTGGAGCCTCAATCCAATAACAAGGAAATTTATCAAATTGAATCATTACTAGATGAAAAAATTAGCTTTGAACCACCTTATAAAAAGAAGGATATGGCAGTGCCTACTCTATGGTCACACAAAAAGCTACTGCAAGCGTCCTCCTAAATGTGTTAAATGCGGACAGGAACATTATTTTTTATTGCAAATTATTTGTTCATTATCTGCAAGTTCCATACGATTCTAACAGATGGCAGTTTAAGGTAATTTGGTAAGGTAATTGAGTAAGTATCCAATAGATGGCGCTATGTTAAAAGTCCAAACGTTTCATTTATGCTATAATTTATTACACGTCACACATGTGTGTTCAAAATTTAGCAGACCAGGCCATGCGTTGCTTTGGCTAAGGTATACATTAAATTTATATGATAGTAAACTATGCAATGCAGTAAAATTATTATTTATTTTTTAATATTTGGTGCTTTATTGTTTAAAACCCTGTAATTAAATTAAATACAATTAAGTATTATTTGCTTGCCTCTCATTTTATTAATTCAATCTTATTTTGAGAGTTTAAATTATTATTTTCAGTAAAATGCCACCAAAAAAATCTAAATGCACGGAGCAGAGAGGCACAACGCAAACGTGTTGAAAGAGCTCATCAGTCGGCAGAAAAAATCACAGCAATAAACACACCTCAAAGAATCAGGACAGCAGAGAGTCGTGCACAAGAATCTCAAGAACAGCGTGACGAACATCTGCGACAGACTATTGCGAGAACAAGAGCGGCACGTGAACAACACATAGCTACAGCACGATTACGAGAACGACAGAGACAGCGGACCAGCCGCTCATTAACACAAGCATCATTTGTTTGTCTTGCGTTCGAATATGAACCAGATATTAATTACTCTGCGCATTCAAAAATTGCTATCGGCGCAATGGAAAAAGTATGTCAATATTGTCAGACATTAAAATTTCGCAATGAAACACCCGGCATGTGCTGCACATCAGGAAAAGTTGTGCTGTCACCTCTATCCACTCCGCCAGAACCTTTTCTATCACTTCTTGCTGGCGATTCAGATGATTCGAAATTATTTTTGCGCAAGATATGCAAATTTAATTCTTGCTTCCAAATGACATCATTTGGGGCAACTAAAATTTGCGATCTTGCATCCAATGGACGTAATTTTGAAACTACATTCAAAATACAAGGCCAGGTGTACCATAAAATTGGGTCATTGATGCCAATGCCTGATGATAATCCAAAGTTTCTCCAAATTTATTTTATGGGCAGCTGTGAAGAACACATGACAACTCGGTGTCAGTATAATTTCATTGAACAAGCAGAGGAAAGAGCAATTGTGATATTGTTGGAAATTCTTTTAGAAAATCTGAATCAACTCAATCAATTGATTAAAAGAGTGTTACCACAATTGCAAAATGACAACTATAAAATCGTCATCAAAGCCGACAAAGTACCGTTAGGAGAACATGCTGGCGCCAACTGTTGATAAGGTTGCTGTGTTATGGTTGGTGATCCAGTTGCTATTAAAATTACACGGCGGGACAACATTGTCAGTACGATTTCAGATCTACACCGTTCATATGACGCACTCCAATATCCATTAATATTTTGGCAAGGACAGAATGAATATCACCTTAACATCAAACAGTGTGATCCAAATACTGGTAAATTTGACAATTAACTATTTAATTTCTTACTATATGTATTAATTTTAATTTCTTATTTCATTTTCTTTATTATTCTTTTTAGGTAATAAAGTTAGTTCAATGAACTACTACGCACACCGATTGATGATTAGGCATAATCAGGTCAACTATATCCCTCGATATCATCAGCTATTCCATCAATACATTGTGGATATGCTAAGATCGAAAGCGAACACTTGCGATACATTCGATACAACCAGTCTAAATTACGATCGGAAGAATACATTCACTTATGAGATGCTATTGTCGGAAACATTGATGGAAATTTAAACCCCAATGACATCGGTAATGCTTTCATTTTACCTTCAAGCTGCATCGGTAGTCCACGGAACATGCAGGAATACATACAAGATGCAATGACTTACATACGTAATTACGGTTTCCAGATTTGTTTATTACATTTACATGTAATCCGAATTGGGAGGATATACAAACTTACTATTACCAGGACAACAAGCAATACATCGTCATGACATAACTGCACGTGTGTTCAAACAAAAATTGAAATCCTTGATTGATTTCATTGTTAAATATTCAGTTTTCGGTAACACATGTTGTTGGCTGTATTCGATTGAGTGGCAAAAGCGATGAACCGAAAGTGCATTTTTTCGGTTCAGTGTGGTATCTTTGTTCTCCTCCCTACACAGGAACATTTGTGAAATATGCCAATATCCATGTTCTCCTAGTGGCTACCCCTTCCCTCTTCATCCTTCCTGCCGCGCATGTCTACGGCGCATTCCCCCTCTACCTCGGAACCTTTATATACATAGTGCACCTACAGAACTATATCATTCGATCATCCTAGCAATCGGCGTTTTGGTTGTATTAACGGATTCAAGAGTGGAATCCGGTTCCAGGTCAATATGCGACTGGAAAGTTAAAACATGGAATTCTACATAGACAAGTTGTCCTGAGGCCAAGAAGAGGCCTGTTTGAGTTGGTCCGACCGTCTAGGAAGAGGATATCCCCGAAACTCGGACATCTGTGTGAGTGTGGTGTGATGTATGGTATGTTACTTATTTATTTTCTGTACGGCTACTTTGATCGTTTGATCGAATGCCATCATTTTTTGTTGTTAATTTACTTTTACTCAGCCAACTTGTTTATTAAAAGTTATCTTTTAAACAACGCCCCTCTTGCTTTGTTTAAGTATAAATAGTTGTTCACTATCCTGTTATGGAAATCACTCACGTAAGAAACCATTCCGAGCTCCTCAACTATCATGCTGATTAGCATTATTAAAACACAGTCATTGTCTTGTTCACTCACTGTATGTATTTAATAATCAGTACTCTTATATATATCTGTCAGAGAAAGAAAGATGAATCAACGGCTACCTTCTATGGGCCCGAGGTAAGCCATTTTCCTGATAAGATATCCTCTTTGGAAATCAGATCCACATTAATAGAAACAGCAAATTACAAAACCCGATCCCGGAGTAAAGGTAGCAATCTGCGTGGTTTTCATTTGACCCACAAATGGTAGTCAGAGAACGTGGTTTATTTATTGTGGTCAGGTGTCGCCCCGCGCCCACCAATGGTAGCAGTCAGCGTGGTTTTGGGTTTCGTAACCCCCACAAATGGTCGCAGATGCGTGGTTAATTAAAAGTGGGAATCGTAACCCCCACAAATGTAACAGAGCGCTGGTTTCTTGCCAGCACAAATGGTAGCAGAGCGTGGTTTATTAAAAGTGGGAATCGTAACCCCCACAAATGGTAGCAGAGCGTGGTTTTCATTTGACCCACAAATGGTAGTCAGAGAACGTGGTTTATTTATTGTGGTCAGGTGTCGCCCCGCGCGCACAAATGGTAGCAGTCTGCGTGGTTTATTAAAAGTGGGAATCGTAACCCCCACAGCGAGGTTTGCCTCATGCCCACATTTTAACTTGGCTTCAAGATAAAATGCGCCCAGAAGAAATTGATCAAAATAATTTCAGCCGAAATTCCAGACCCATCAATTGATCGAGAATTGTTTTATGTTGTTACCAATCACATGATCCACGGACCGTGCGGTGCTTTTAACATGACATCGCAATGCATGGAAAATGGAAAATGTAAGAAGTGTTTCCCAAAGCCGTACACGAATGATACTATCACGGATATTGACGGTTATCCAATGTATCGCCGCAGAAATGCTGCGAATGGTGGCCGCACATTCACAATGCAACTGTCAAATTCTACAAATCAAGTAGAAATTGACAATCAGTGGGTGCTACTATATTCACCATTACTTTCAAAAACGTATAAAGCTCATATCAATGTCAAGCTTTGCAGTTCCGTAAAATCAATTAAATACATTTGTAAATATGTCAATAAACGTAGTGACGTGGCGGTATTTGAAGTAGAAAACATAAATAAAAATGACGAAATAACATGATACCAAATGGGTAGATACATCATCAGCAGCAAAGAAGCTATTTGCCATACTTTTAGCTTTCCCATACACGAAAGAGACCCTCCTGTTCAGCATCTAGCAATACATCTTGAAAACGGTCAACGTGTATACTTCACTGAAGAAAATGTTCTCCAAAGAGCGCTTCAGCCTCCAAAAACTGAATTTTTTACATTGTGTCAAAACCTGATATTTTCGGCCAATTCGCAAAGACATTACTATACACTGATGTTCCACGCTATTTTACATGGAACAAATCAGGCAAAAAATGGGAGCCACGGAAACAAGGAAAACCACATCCTTTCTTTACAGGTATATTCAAAGCTAAGACATTGGGCGACTTTACACGGTACATCCAAAACAACGCGAATGCTTATATTTACATTTGTTATTGGTGAATGTTCCCGGACCAACGTCTTTTGAATTTTTGCGAACAGTTAATGGCCGAATATTCAATACAAATCAAGATGCATGTCGCGAACTGCAATTACTAGAAAACGATAACCATTGGGACCTAACACTTGCCGATGTCACGTTGACTTCAATGCCGAATAACATTCGTCAACTGTTTGTAATTATTTTGTCGACGTGTTATCCACCGCAAGCATCCACTTTGTGTGAAAAATACATAAATTGTATGACACCGATTTAGACAAACAGACCAATGCCCAAACATAGATTACACGCCAGAGATGTACAATGAAGCGTTATTGTTGATCGAGAATTTATGTATTTTAATTTCAAATTTACCACTCAATTATTATGGTATGCCATCACCTGATCACCCGGTAACCGAATTAGTTAACACTGATTTACAACGAGAAAAACAATATGACCATGGTAATTGTGAGCCATTACTGGCAGCTGAACAAAACATTATTTATAATCGGATTATGCTGACTGTTGCTGCTGAACAAGGCAGTTTTTTTTTTCTTGGACGCACCAGATGGAACCGGTAAGACATTTTTAATATCGTTGATTCTTGCCAAGATACAGTCACAACATAAAACCACATTGGCAGTTGCATCAACAGGCTTTGCGGCTACTTTGCTAGGTGGTGGGCGAATGGCACATTCAGCATTAAAGCTGCCATTAGACATTCATAACAAACCAAACGCAATATGTAACATAAAAAAATAGCGGAATAGCTGCAGTGTTGCAAAAAAGTTCAATCATAATTTGGGATGAGTGCACAATGGCTCACAAATATTCACTCGAAGCATTGCACAGAACTATGCAAGATTTGAACGGCAAAGATAAACTGTCTTTCTACTATCTGGTGATTTCCGACAGACCTTGCCGGTCATACCTCGCTCCACTTTCGCCGATGAGATTAACGCATATTTAAAACAATCATTCTTATGGCGAAGCATTGAAAACACTTCGATTGACCATAAACATGTGCGTACAATTGCAAAATGATCCATTAGCACATATATTTTCTGAACAATTGCTAGATATTGGGAACGGTAGAATAGAACGGCAACCAAATATGCAATGCATTAAACTGACAGACAATTTCTGCACTGCTGTTCACGCAAAAAATGAATTGATTGAGAGTATTTTCCCGGATATAATTACATGGATCATAACATCGGGCTATTTTGGCAGCCAAAAATGTTGAAATTAACTTCCAGATACAACAGTTGTTGCCAGGCGATCAGATGTCTTTTAAATCAATCGTTGATGAAAATGAAAGTGTAAATTTTCCAATTGAATTTTTAAATTCTCTAGATATACCCGGAATGCCACCACATAATCTTTGGTTGAAGATTGGTTCACCTATTATTCTTCTGCGTAATTTGAATCCACCTCGATTATGCAATGGTACACGTTTGGTCATCAAAAAGATCACTGGGAATATTCTTGAAGCAACCATTTTGACTGTAAAGTTTAAAGGAGAAGTCGTCCTGTTGCCACGTATTCCAATGATACCGTCAGAATCTACGATACCCTTCACAGGGCTACAGTTTCCTATTCGTTTAGCTTTCGCCATGTCTATAAATAAGTCTCAAGGCCAAACAATGTCCACTTGTGGTTTAGATTTGGAAAATCCATGTTTCTCCCATGGGCAATTATATGTTGCATGCTCACATGTGGGAAAACCATTGAATCTATTTGTGTTAGCTAGAGACAGGTTAACCAAGAATATTGTGCACCGATTAGTGCTAAATTAAATTAAAATTTAAAATGTTTATAATTCAAAATAATAAAAATTGTTGTCTAAGAATTATCTATCCTACCTCATTTATAAAATTAAATGTTACATATTATCAACTAACAACTTTGTAATTTACTCATTTGTTACAAACTTGAATATAAAATTAATAAAATCTAAAATTCAACATTTTATGCTGCTGTGCTTATCAACTCTACGAAAATTTTCATCAATCGTTTTCAAATTTTGATCTAAGGTTCAAATCTCAATCCCATGGAATTTTATACTGGCTATAACGTTTCCGTATTTATTGGTAAATAATAATTTCACTTAGTTTACTACAACATAATTTAACGTATACCTTAGCCACAGCAACGCGTGGCCGGGACTTCTATATATCTTAATATATAAAAATTACGTGCCATGTTTGTCCGCGATGGAATCCTAAACTACTGAACTGATTTTAATACAATTTTGCACAGTGTGTGCTGTTTGATCTAACTTGAGACCTACGGTTGTTTATAACTAAACTTATAGTCGCATTATTTTTTATTGCAAATTATTTGTTTATTATTTAACAAAGAGTTATAATTATCTGTGAGTTCCATACAATTCTAACAGATGACGGTATAAGGTAATTGGTTTATTAACCAGGTGGCTGTGCTTTTTGTTGCAACTGTGAATTTCAATTGAATTACAAATATTGATTATTTCATAATTTAAGTGTGTTCAGTGTTTATTTTATTTTCAATATATTGATAATAATATTAATTTTGTGTGTAAGTATTAGTTTTAAGTAATCTGGCTGAAAGACAGCAACTTAATTTAAATTTAACTGGACCGAGAAGGGGCATTAAACAATATGGCGAATCAGTTCTAGAGACCATGAATGATAAGATATCAAGTGAATTTCCGCAAATTGGTACAGGCCTATGTGACATAAATCTTACATTTAAGAAGAATGTCAATTTAAAAACATATGAAGTTCCTAAGGAATGGAATAACAGAACTGTAAGTAAGTCTGTTAGTTATAATAATATGCCTAATATTACAGAACATGCCTCATGACTATAATATATCACAAGATGATATTACTATACAGAGACTTCTTGATGATGATGAGAATCCAAACTGCCAACAAGTTCGTAGAAAAAAACAAAATTATAATGAAATCAGCAAGCCTCCTCAAAATATTCCATCAATAAATGTATATAATCCTTATGATACACTTGTGGATGATACTGAGAATGCAGACAACATAAATTCATCTCAATCAACAAAACCACTTCCATATAAACCACCACCCATATTTATACCGGGTGTATTTAACGTACCAGAACTAAAAAATTGTGTAAAACAAAAACTTTCTGATTTAGATTTGTCACTTAGTTTACTATAACATAATTTAACGTATACCTTAGCCACAGCAATGCATGGCCAGGACTTATATATATATAAAACAAAGTCGGATTAGTTACACTATTTATAACTCAAGAATGGGTGGACCGATTTTTATGATCTTTGATTTTTTGGATTTGTTTCCGCCCCAAATAGCAGATAACTATTAAATCATCGGAAAAATTAACGTAAAAATATTTCAAGGCGATACGACGTTCGCCGGGCCAGCTAGTAAAATATATATGAACAATTTCTTTTCTTCTCCACATTTATTCAATGACCTATCTACATTACAGGACTGTTAGGTTTCCTACACTTCTATTGTAAGAGTTCAAAATTGGAAAAAGGTGACAGGATAACAACAAAACGTGACATGGCCACAACTGTATGAAAAGACACAAGATACGTACATATACTAACAAACATACATAATGCAGAGGCATATTTTTGAGACGCTCATGAAAATATTCTGAAGCCAAAAAATAATAGAAAACTTTTTCTGGGCTGTCTTGACAGGTCTAAAAAAAATGGCTTACAGTTATTCTATCACTAGATGAATGATGAAATTGGACTAATAATTTTTTTCACCTTACTGTCTTGACTAATCTGAACAGTACATTTTATTGACATCATGCGGTGCATGCAAGAGTGGCACATCGAAACTTTAGACTTGCTCACAGACCCACCCCTTACGACGTGTAGAATGACCTTGACATATCTTTTAGGGTTTCTTGTTTAGAAGAAAGGGATAAACAAGATTGACCTACAATTTATACAATCAGATTTAATTATACAGTGTGTTACGACCGAGATAAAAAGCGGTGCCGTTTACAAAGTGTTAAAAGTGCAGTGTAGGGTTGTGTATATCAGGGTTTTCAAGGGCTTACCATATTAAAGGGCAGTTCTAAATGATTGATGAAGATAGCCTGCATTATGAATCCACCAAAATAACGTAAGTAGCTTTATTAAATATTTTTTAAATAATGTGTAGTGAGGGATTTACCATGTTACTGCATTACACTTTAAAAATAAAATTAGGGATGAAAAAAGGTGCCACCTGTCTGTGTTTTTTTTTTTCCTGTGGATACCTGAACTATAACACAATAAGTTTGAGTGACTGATAACATCCCTGAAATTTATTTTTTGGATTTTTTAATATTAAAAAAAAATATATATATATATAATGGGACAAATTTGTCCCACAAGTCTTGTAAGGGTTAAGAGGAAAATGCAACAAACTGGAAAGTTGAGATTTGAATCCTGGTAAGCTCAAGGTATTAACAGGCTTAAACCATCAGATGGCACCTTAAATTCTTGGGTCCACTCATCCTTACACATGTTCTGAAGGTAACTTTCCCAATTGGCTACCTGTAGTAGGATAACACACAGAGAAAGTGAAGTAGAGTGTACAACAATCAAGAAAGAAGGATAGTGAATCAATTATCAATATGGGAAATGTCCTATAGAACACCTAGAATGTAAATCACATTCATTTTATACAGACTTATCAGTATCAACATTCAATCACAAAATGCAGAACACGAGTTCCTGGTCTCAAAATGTTCCTCCTTGTAACAGTTTTGATTGCATAATAACATAATTTATTTTACAAGTCCCCCTGTACAGTTCTTGAATTATTGTCAATACTGAGACAATCTATATATGTGACAGGAAATTAATATTACAACAAAAAACAAGAAAAATGGTTAGAGCACGAGTGCATAAACCAGGTCTTGGGTGAAATCCAAATCAGGTAATTTTTTTTTTTGTTTACAATTGATTTCACATGTATATTACTATCTTACAGCTCTGTGTAATATCTTCTTGATTTACAAATAACCCAATTGTATTGTGAATCAAGTTTCACGAATATTGTAAGAGAAAAATTTCTGCCTGAAGCAATGTTTGGATGCAAGACCTCGAACATCACTCGCTGAAGCTCTACAGGCCAAGCAGTAATTTCTCTCTTTCTAATCTCCACATCCGAGAAGTAGTTCAAAGCCTGTTCAAGCAAAAATTTGTCTATTTATTTATATTAACCATTGCTTACAGGTGGCTGGTCTGTGTAATTTAATTTACATATTAATTAAATTTAATCTTTTACATTAACTTACTTGTTTAGTTCCAATATTTGACTGATCTTCGTTAGCAAAACAGACTGACAATCCATTATAAACAGATTATCTGAAAATGCATCAGCATTAAAATACAATCAATTCATCCATTTTTCTCTGCATAAGATTTTGTGCAGCTGTTCCATGGGATGTCTATTTATCCTGATGTAAGTAACAAGAGACATGTTTGCCAACAAGTTTATTTACATTTCAACATATCTGATTCATTCAAGTAGGTAATTACTTACGTACTCGGTCAATTATTCTTTTTAGCATTTTTCTCGTAAGTTGGCTATTCTGTTGAAGAAATAATCAAAACATATTTTCCATTATTAATACAGTATGTTTTTAAGTTATTTTTACTTTAACTTCTCGTTCAATTTTAGGATTTTTTTAAAAGACTCTTCAGGTAATTTTCTCCTGTAATAATATTTGCATTGTTTGGTTTTTATTTGAGTACATGCAGAGACATGTTGCACAGAATGTCCTTTTAAGCTATCCTGTGACATTTGGGGATTCTATGCCACCTACAATTTATTGTTGCAGTATGTGAATAATTATTATCTGAGAGAATTATGTGTGTTGATTTTTTTCCAAAAAAAGTGAGAATGCCTTAAAATAAAGTGAGAAGTTGAGCTCTAAGTAACCTAAAATTACCATATTTGTAATGTAAAATATGTATTAGTCTAACAAACAAGTGAATGCTAAACTCACCCGAACACTTGGCGGACTTGCACAATAATCTAGGTGAGTAAACATGTTGGCAATTAATTCTAGTGGGAACGTGTTCTCCGATGGGAGCTGTAAAGAAACTAGCTAAGGTGAAGTCCCTACTAGCAAGCCGCCTGCTAACTCGCAAATTTTAATTATAAAATGGTCAATCTCAGTGCCAGGAAGGTTGTTTGTGTACAGTTGTTAATACTTAGATTTACATCAGATCCCTGACCAGTGTTATAGGCCTGGTAGACCACTTGGTACTTTTTGACAAGATTAGACTACATGCTACATTCATCGTCATCATCCCTCATATAACACTTAAACTACACAATACAATTACACATCATCTGTGCAACATGGGCTGACATGTGCTTGAAATTAAAAATATGTCATGATTTCTTCCATTCCTTTGAGTCTTATATGATAAATAAGAGATTTAATTCTTCATTTTGTAAACAACTCAAGATTATTGTAATTTTCATAAGTAATGTCACAAATGATTTCCAAATTATCGATGAATTCACGACTCACGAAGTGAGGAGTGAATTTATCTAGAGAATTTGGAAATCAAGAGTGGCATTTGTTAGGACTATTTAATGAATAAAATTAAGCTGTTTACTCACAAATCTTTATTTAAATATAGTTATTTTAAAATATTTATATATTTAATGTAAACGGTGATGTTTGAAAACAAATGAGAAACGATAGGTACACTTCATCTGCTTCTTTTGTTTATCACTGCAACCAGATCATACTATTTATTGCCAAAGGAACACAATATTGTAAGAATGCTCTCTAGTGGAGAAAAAATGAAACACATCAAACTGTATATTAATTCATTTCTGATGTCGTATGATCTAAATATGATAATTATATTTTTCTGGATTATTACCTGGGAAAAAATACATTTAAGAAAGTGCAAACAGTGGTTTCTTTTTTTGGTGGTATAATCAATTGCTACAAATGTTTTTATATTAACTCCTGCAAGCGCTATGTGTTGACATCTATGCACTATATATACAATCTGGTAGCCGTATTTCTTATAGGCTCAGTCACTGCAAAATAATGGTCAGACCTGTTCAGAATATTAAAAAGGAGGAGCTTTCTTTAATATGGTAAATTTAACACTGATAAATATTTCGTGAAACACGACTCTGTAAAACAGAAATCATTGAAACGTGATTGGTCATTGACTCCCATTTGGGGCATGAGTTAAATAGTCAATATCAATATTCTATCCTATTCTATAGTGTTCTGCCCGAAGGCAGACTTTCACTGCAATAACATTTTAGTTATGCTTGAATATCAATAAAACTAATATAGGCCCTATTGTCACACATAAAAATACATTATAAAATGGGAATGAATACTCAACAACAAATGAGAGAAGTTCACAACAAGGGTGGAATTCAAATACCTAGAAACAATTGCAAATATGTAAATGTCAAACATTAGCCTCAATTCTGGAAACACTTGCAAGGGTCTCCTGTCATCCAACTTCTTTAAAGAATTATGTAACATATATCATCAATAAAACCCAATCACCAAACAAAAATTAAAAACATTTGAAATACATTGCTAAGTAAATTCGTTAGACTCACAAATTGAATATTTTACTCTGAGTCTTGATAATGTTCACATCTTTTAAATGTTTGTTTCGTGATGTATGCATAACATCATAACACCACGGCTCAAGAGGCCTTTATTCCCTATAGCTCACATTTACATCATCCTTGCAAGTAGGACATGTGGCCTGTTATGGTCTCAAAGAGGAATTTTCCATCCAGTGCTTTTTTGGACGTCCCAGCAATCTTTTGTCTTGAGGACAGTAACGAAGCACAGCTTTTGAAATTCTGTGAGGTAGCATTCGTTGAAGATGGGCTTTCCAGTTGTCATCAAAGGTTCGTTTGAGACTTGAAAGCAAATGTAAATTTTCCGTCCAATTGGTTGCTATTCCAGAAGTAATTACTATGGGGTTCCCACTAATGTAGCATTTCCTGTATATTAAGTATACAGCCAGTATTTGGTGCCCAGAGTCTCATTTGTAATAGCAGCTTGAGGATGAAATGCACATCACTATCCCTTGCAACCCATCCAACCATTATAGGAGTAACAAATGGTCAGCATGTCGAGTTCTCAATCTGGAGCCATTACTTGCTGCAGCTACCATCATGCTGGGACCCATACAGATTTAAAGTTCTATGAATAACATTTCTTTCATAAAGAGACTCAAAATAGATGTCCCATAAAAGATGCATTAGACCACTTGAGTATGGCAGGGGACATTCTAAAGAAAGGTTAAAGTGTTACAGGTCTAGAAGGTCCTGGCCTACCAGCCAGTTGCTGGCCTCACATCCACATGTGTTAATCACAGAGGTCTAACCAGTGTAGGGATGACATGTGGTCAGCATGTTGGGACCCCATTCATTATAGCTTGTCTTTTCAACCTGGACCCTACTTATTATAGCTAACCAAATGGCTCACGATGCTGGGTGGGCACTGGTCCAATACTGCCCGAAATTCCATGAGAAAATTTCTTCCCCCATGGGGACTTGAACCAGCGCAAATCCCATAGCTCTGCGCAGGACATAAGGTTAAATTAAAAATATTTTATTTAAGTTTATACTATATGATCTCACTTCTAACCTAGAACAAAATAATAAGGTTAAGGTGAACATTTTGTTTTGTTAAATATGGGATTCTAGCACAGATATATTGATATCATAATTAATAAATATAGGGAGAAAATTAGCATACTGTTTGTAGAATGTTAATATAAATCTGGTGGATTTACAGTCTATATACAGAAATAAAAATGAATCAGAATGGAGATAATAATACGTGATATAAACATCAATAATAAAGAGAATGGTGCACAATGTGCATTTGCTGGTTCAGTCACTACCAGTGTTGTCTTAAGACTACAGGAATCAAAAACATAAGAATATAAACTAACTTAAGGTAGAGGCCGTTCCACTAAAGAAGTAGCATGACCTACAAAGCTTGCGCAAGTAAATGTAGGGTCTTGGGGAAACGATCCCTATCAGCAGGCTTGTCCGTTTCTGCAAAATCATGGTTACTAGTCATAATGAAAATATTATCGCTGAGTAGGAAATGATTATAATAACTATGTACCATGTGAAATTCCTTAAGGGCACCCCGGTACTAATTTCCTTGCAATTTGATTTAAAAACATGGCATACAAATATGTTTTTATGCTCATTCTTAAGTTATGTGTATGAAAATTATGTCACTAGTTAAATAAGTCTTCCTGAACATAATGGCACTTTGGTTAACTTTTTAGACATATTTTTTCATGAGTAATTTAAAATACAAAAAAAAAATTTAATTCATTTTGTTAAAAGTATTGTCAATTTTCTTACAAACTACTTTCCAATTGTTTCAAAAATTTAGTATGTTATTGTCCATAGTTGGTTGTAAAAGGGAAGATGCTAAGAGGAAGGAGAGCCTCTTCTTTAAATTCTAATACTTAGAGGAACCGACCTGCACATCTTCCCACCTTCACGTGGTGCAGCTGTTAGAAACCATATAACTTATGTGGTGCACTGGTCAGCATGGTGAGATAATGACCAATATGGTATTACTTCCTCTTCCATACCATATCTCTTTTTTATCTTTCCTATCCAGTCTCTCTGGAGTGAACACTTATTGTTTTCCGACCCCGATGGTATTAGAGCATTCAAGGCTGAGGGGATAATTTCATCTTATCTTTTCTGTCAAATTCTTCCTATAAGGCAGATCAGGCTCTTAGCTGTAGTGAAAGCAACTGATCTAAGGATGGACACCTGAAAAAAATCCCTGTCCTCCAGGTTGGGGGTTGATGCGGTAGGCCAGCTCCCTCCTATCAGAAAAAAATTGCAATGCTAAAAAACCTAATAGAGATAAACCAGTCAGATTAAAAGGAAGACAAATCAAGCTACGGAAACGAACTCTGCTAATTGGAACATGGAACGTACAAGGCATAAGGAATAAAATGGAGGAGGTCCTTAAACAGATGGAGGATTTGTAGGAGGACATAATCGTACTGACAGAAACAAAGAAGAAAGGAGAAGGAATGGAAACTTTAGGATCGTATGTTCACATTTACAGTGGTGTTAAAAAGAATGAGAGGGCTAAAAGAGGGGTTTCAATACTTATCAAGAAGAAATATGAGAGATATATCACAAACTGGGAAGCAATAAATGAAAACATAATTAAAATTAATATATCTCTTTTTGGTATAAAATGCTCTATATTAGGAATATATGGAATTAGTGAGGATTGAAATTATTTAATAAAAGATAAATTTTATAGTACATTAAATTCTATTATGGATGAGATCAGGGACCTCAAGAGAAATTATATTAGCTGGCGATTTTAACAGCAGAATCGGCAAAGAGATAGATACTGATGTAGTCGGGCCATATGGAGAGTTGGAGAAAAATGACAATGGTAGAAGATTGATAGGATTTTGTGAACAATATTCACTTAAAATCCTAAATGGATTTTACCAACATAGAGATATTCATAAGTATACTTGGCACCAAGATACTCTTAATCTACAATCGATAATAGATTTTGTAATAATTAAGAAACATTCAATTTTAAAGACCCAGGATGTAAGGGCATGCGGAAGTGATCACTGTTTATTGAATGCAAAAATAATATTTCCATTCCAAAGTAAAAATTACAGGCTAAATAAAACTAAAAATGAAGAGGACAGTTTCCATGACTTGTCAACAACTCTATACAACTTGGATAGTTTGGAGAATGAGAGCACATCATATCTGTATAAGAAAAGGTTAGATGATCAGTTACTAATCTCTACGTTTGACAATGCTCAGGAAGAATACAACTATATAGTAAAAAGTATTCATCAGGCGGCAAAAGAAGCTTTAGGAGAAGCAAATAGAGAAATAAATAAATCCAAATATTTTTGGAATGAGGACTTAGCAAAAGAAATAGCAAACAAAAAAGAAAAATATTTAATGTGGTTGAATACCAAAGATCTGAAAGACAAAATACAAGATAAAGAAGCTCAAGCAAGAGTTAGAAAGAAAATTACGGAAGCTAAAAATCAGAGCTGGGAACAAAATTGTTTAAAAATTCAAACATGTATCGGAGGAAAACGAAGTTCTGAATCTTGGAGAATTTTTAAAAATTTGAGAAATAAAAGAAGTGGACAAACAAATGTACAAACAATACCTATGACTGAATGGGAAAATTATTTTAAAACATTACTATCAGAAAACAGAGTATTTAATTTAGATAACGTTCAAAATATTCCAGAAATAAATGAAGATGAACATATACAATTGGACATAGAGGATATTAAAATGAATATTCAATCATTAAAAAATAAAAGAGCTAGTAGTCCAGGAGGAATACCAGCGGAACTATTAAAACATGGATCCGACCATTTATTTGAACGACTGAGCAAATTATTTACAAAATTTATGAATGGTGAAAAAGTTCCTGAAGAATGGAAACTAGGATACATTTCGACAAACCATAAAAAAGGAAAAAAAGATCAAAGTGAAAATTACAGAGGTATAACAGTAACAAGTAATATGAGTAGACACTATGGACGTATACTAAAATATTATTTGGAAAAAAACTATAGTGATATGGAATTAGAGGAACAGTCAGGATTTAGAGCAGGTCGTTCCACAACCAACAATTTATTTTGCATTACTCAGGTAATAGAAAAGAAAATGCAATATGGACAACCTTTGCACCTACTATTTGTAGACCTAGAGAAAGTATACGACAATGTCCCTATAGAGAAACTATGGAATGCTTTAAGACGTATGGGAATTAAGACTATAATAATTGAACCTATACAAAATTTATATGACAATTGCATGTCTAAAATTAAAATTGGCAGTAAATTGTCACATGGTTTTTCAATAAATAAAGGTCTTTGTCAAGGTTGTTGTCTATCACCAACTCTGTTTAAAATACATGTACATGAAATATTAAAGAATTGGAGGAGAAAATGTTCAAGCATGGGAATTCCTATTTCAAACAACAAAACTTTATACAACTTACATTTTGCAGATGATCAATTGTTAATTGCACAAGATTATGAAGATTTAGAATATATGACTAGAAAATTAATAGAAAAATATGAAAAATGGGGATTAAATTTGAACATGAAAAAAACGAAACATTTATCCATTGGTGAACCAGAACAAAATTTAATTTTGGAGACTGGAGAATCAATAAAATCTTGTAGTGAGATCACATATTTAGGAATTAAAATAAATAAAAATGGGAGTTATGAAGAGGAAATAAGAAATAGAAATAATAAAGGAAAATTTGCAATTGCTTGCCTCAATGGAATATTGTGGGATAAAAATATAAGTAATAAAAATAAAATAAAACAATATATATACAATAGTTAAAAGCATCATTACTTATGGAGCAGAAACTTGGCCATTAACAACAAAAACAAATAAGTACCTTTTGGCAACGGAAATGGATTTTATACAAAGGGCCACAAGAATTTCAAGAAGAGAAAAAATTAGGAACTCAGTTATAAGGGAGAAAATGAAGATTGAAGACACCATTTTAGATTATATTAAAACTCAGCAATTAAGATGGTACGGACATGTCCAGCGAATGGAAGAGGAACGACTACCAAAATCTGTTTTGGAATGGAAACCTGAGGGAAGACGAAGCAGCGGAAGACCTAAAACCTCCTGGAGTCAGGGAATATATTTATATATGAAGGAGAAACATCTACAACCAAGAGATTGGATGGACCGACAAAATTGGCTATTAGGAATCGGACGATGTCAAAGACATTAATCAACCGATGATCTATCTATTGTCCATAGTTCATTTGACAATAAAGTTTGCTTGTGTTCAGATATAGATTGTATTTATTTTTTTTATTAAAATTTTTCAGGTTCATAAAAGAACCTCAAGTCTGAATAAAAGCTTCTGGGCAACATTTCTCCACCCTTCATCCATCCAGTAATACCTTAGTTGCCTATTATATGTTACATTGAGGGGATGTGCTAACCACATATCACTTGTTGATATGTGTGGGTAACTAAACATATCTAAATTAGCTTGGTTAAGAAACTCCCGATAGAGAGCAGCCGTGTACCCACGCGGGACGTATGGGGTACATACATACAATAATGCAATAAAGTTAAAGATGATTAAAATTAAACCTAATAAAAAATATATACACAAGAACAGCTCCAAACTACTGTACATGAAAAAAAAATTACAGAGAAAGTAATAAGATATTAGGTTAGAAATACTGATAATGTGATAAATCATAATACTATTTTTTATTAAATAAATGAATAACAAATTATTAATTGTTAAAAAATACTATTAGTGAGATGTTTTTGTCAGTTAGTTAATAGAGAAAATTAAGTTTTCTCTCTGAAAGAAGTTATAGTTTCTCAGTCTCTGATATAGGTGGAAGAGAATTCCATGTTCTAGCAAGAGAAACTATAAAAGATTTTGAAACAAACAGGTAGTGTGATGTAGACAATGTGCTGAAGGGATCGTGTGCCTAATTTATGTGCATCACAGAGTCCAAAGAAGTGGTGTGATAAGGAAATGATGTGTGTGCTAGTTTATAGAGAAGAGATAGGGATTGGACGGTTCTACGATCTTGTAGATACGAGAAATCTTCCACTAAACACCGCAATATAACATTACCTTATTTCTAAAAACGTGCAAGTCTAATTTAACAAAATTTTCAAAAAAGCATAAAACATTTTTTAACATTACTTATAATTTTGTAACTATGTTTTTAATGTCATATTTTGAATGTTTAAATTCAAAATAAGACATTATTTTATTTTTATACAGATTTTCATCCACTCCATGTCCTTCAGTTCTCTTGCTCTTATTTCTTAACATAATTACAAGATAATAAACAATGTCAAAAAAGTTTTTATGCTCTCTTGAAATTAGACTTACACGAGGTTTTAGAAGGTGATGAAAACTAATATATTTTAGACTGACAGTACACTATTTTGGAACTGAATGTGTATGCCTGTACCATAGACTACCCGCAGTCAAGGGGATGAAACTGGTCTTCTGCGCATCTGAGGCCATGCTTCAACCTTGATGAAACAGACTCTAGCAAGTCGCATTATCAATGTTAATCACTGAAATAATAGGCTCAACTTTAGATTACATTACCCTTGATTTTCCATAGTATATTCTGTTATACTGTTGTTCTTACTTGTTCTAACATTTTGTAATATTTTAAATGTTTTGCAATGACACTTAAAATATGTTTTTACAATTATTAAATATTTATCTACATACATAATGATTTCTTCGAAGTTATGAAGAATCGTTGTGTGCTTGCGTGAACACTTAAAGGGACTTCCGGTAAATGATGAATATATCTGTGAAATCAGAATGACCAACATTTGAAGATATATTTTAAGAAATGGAAATGGATGTTCACTCACTTCATTTTGTTAGCTTCCGAAGGGAAAAGTTTAGTGTACACTTCATTAAATAATAAGCATGTAAATAATTTTGTTAAGTTAGGAAGTGTACATTATAATAAATGTTTGGGAATTTATTGTGAACGTTCGTCATATAGACTTCACAGCTACGTTGTTCCATCTAGCGACAACTCTACAAACTTTTTATAAACTTTTGTTCATGCGCATTGTTATTCTGTAGGGCTTAGAAAATGTAATTAGGAAAGCTAAACCAAAGTTTTTTTCAAATAATGTGTTCCAAATATCATGTGACGTAATGAAGGATAGTACCAGAAAACAATGGTAGACATCAAAATAGATAAATCAATAATGATTGGATTAATTAACTTCAATTTTAGTTGATTGGCTTTTAAGTTTTATTGTTCTTGTATTCACTTATTAA
>JASPKZ010008989.1:0-103621 GCA_030220185.1 Diploptera punctata | reverse complement strand
ATTCAAAACGAACACAAGATAACGGTACTTGAGATCACAATTGTGAAGACCAACACATTCCTCTACTATTCATGAATGTTAAGAGATTACCCTGCCAAGGGATGTAGAAAATATTCCAAAATATAAATACGCAAAGTTAAGTGAGCGTATCTCATCTTCTGAGGTGAATGGTTTAAGTTGTCAGCCCTAGATGTTAACTCCTACTCCATCTTGAATAGTTAAATCTGGTAGACTTGCATATCAAATCCCTCTCCCTGACAATTTCAAAATTTGATTCTATCCCTGTTTATTTCTAACAGGGATAGAATCATGAATTTTGAAATTCCCTGGGAGAGAGATTTGATACGTATGTTCTTTAGACATGAAAAGATGGAGTAGGAGTTGACATCCAGGGCCGACAATTTAAAAATCAACAGTCTGGACAAGCTGAAGATGAAACAAGTGTATTTTGAAACATGTCCTAAAAGAACTCAACTTTTACGAGGTAAGATGCAAACAGACCCACCTTATTAAGTACGAGGGCGGATCGGAAAGTAACGCACAATAATTTTTTTCTGCCTTGGTATTGCAGCTAGAATGTTGAAATTTCACAGAGATATAGTTTGAAGTTTTCACTACAGATGGTATTTTTTCTCAGGTGCACCTCTTGCGAGAGAAGCTTGAACTATGCAACAAAGATGGCGCGCATGCTACAGTCATCCACCTGTGAGGGACGGATCGGATCGGAAAGTAACGCACAATAATTTTTTTTTTAAAAGTTTAATAGTAAAAAAAAGGAAAAAAATCACAAATGAACTTACATCTTTTACCTACTTTTCGACATAGTCACGAACGTTCTCAACACATTTTTCCCATCGTGTTACCAGTTTCAATATGCCCTGTTCGTAGAAGTCCATTTGGTTGGAGTGTAGCCATCTGCGCACTGCTGATGCCTGCTTTGTTTCGGGCGTGTAGTGGTACGCCCACGACTCATCACCTGTGACGATTCCTTCCAGAAAGTCATGTCCTTGTGCGGTGTACCGCGTTAAGTGGTCCAATCTTGCCATCATTCGCTGGCCCTTGTGGTCGTCTGTCAGATTCTTAGGTACCCAGTGAGCACTAACTTTACGGAAGACATTGCTACGGTCCATACAATCATCCCCATACACGCCACGCATGTCCCTGTGAATTTCACTGGGTTATGCCCTTTGGCCCACAAAAATCGAACAACACTTCTCTGTTCCTCACAGGTGGACGACTGTAGCATGCGCGCCATCTTTGTTGCATAGTTCAAGCTTCTCTCGCAAGAGGTGCACCTGAGAAAAAATACCATCTGTAGTGAAAACTTCAAACTATATCTCTGTGAAATTTCAACATTCTAGCTGCAATACCAAGGCAGAAAAAAATTATTGTGCGTTACTTTCCGATCCGCCCTCATATATAACTTGATATAGGATATATATCATAACCAAATAAGATAAATTTACTATCTTAAACTTCATGGTCATAAAACTAACAAATATGCAATGACATGCATTTGTACAATTTACATAAACTGAATTAGAAAACAAATTTGAGATTAGGAAGCAAAATATTTACACACAAAGAATTAAATATCATGCCTTTGTACACACAAAGCAGTAGACAGCCATTTCAAACAACATCATACGTAGAATCAACAACAACATTTGAGCAGTTATCATACATCCAGAGACTTACATCCAGAGACAACAAACTAAGATTCATTATGCACGATTTGAAATATTTTCTTTACAAAATGAATGTATGTTTTATGGAATAATTATTGAGACACTTTAAATCAAGGCTTCTTTCAAGAGTAACAGAATGTAATCTAAATAAACTCTGGTAAAACCAGTATTAATATATGGCAGTGAAACGTGGAGCTTGTCCAGTACCGATGTGTCAAGTCTGAATTAATTTGAAGAGAGGATATTAAGAAAAAACATATGGCCCAATGACGATTTTATTATTAATTTAACACTTCTCATTGAAGGATAAATTATATTTGAAGAGAAAATTTTCGCCCAGACCAGGACTCGAACCCGGGACCCTTGGCTTTCCGGGCCAAGTGCTCTACCAACTGAGCTACCGAGGCGAGTTACGATCCAGACGCAAATTTTTCTCTTATGTACGTTGTAATTCCCATTTGCAAAGATAGAAGCTATGGTTTCAAGCATTTGGCGCGAGGGAATTACAACGTACATAAGAGAAAAATTTGCATCTAGATCGTAACTCGCCTCGGTAGCTCAGTTGGTAGAGCACTTGGCCCGGAAAGCCAAGGTCCCGGGTTCGAGTCCCGGTCTGGGCGAAAATTTTTCTCTTCAAATATAATATGGCCCAATATTCAACAAGGGAGAATGGCATATAAGATATAACTCTGAGATCTATCAGTTCTAAAATATCCTGATATGGTTACATGAATAAAAGTTTCAAGATTGCAATGGACAAGGGCACCTACAAAGAATGACTGAACATGAGATACCCAAGAAATCATTGAAAGAGTCCCGTACAGTAGCTGAGTCGTTAAGGCAAGAAGCTTTGGCGCAGAGCTACAGGACTTGCGCTGGTTCAAGTTTCCATGGGAAGAAATTTTCTGATGGAATTTCGGCCAGTATGGAACCGGTGCCCACCTAGCATCATGAGGCATTTGGATAGCTACAATAAGTAGCGACTTCAGGTTGAGAAGACCAGCTATAACGGCTGGGGAACCAACATGCTGACCACATGTCACCCCCTACACTGGCTAGATGATCGTCTACCTCTGTGATTAATACATGTGGATGTGAGGCCAGCAGCCGGCTAGTAGGCCAACAGCCTTCTAGGCCTATTGTGCAAAATAAAAAATAAAATAAAAAATTTGAAGGAAGCACCTACTGAAAAACAAATAAAGAAAAGAAAGTGGCATTGGATTGGACATACTCTGCATAAACCTCAAATTACAATAGAAAGATGTGCACTGGATTGGAATCCTCAAGGTTCAAGGAGGAGAGGAAGACCAAAAATAACTTGGAGGAGGAGTATTGAAGGAGAAATAAGTGAAATGGCAAAAACTTGGTTGGAGGTGAAGAGGTTGGCAGATGAAATGGAGAAATTTCATTATGTCTCTATGCTCCAGCTAGGAGTGAAAGAAAATGATGGTGATGATGAATTTGAAGGAAAAAGGAGTGTGGGACAACTGAGATTACGTTAACGCACGTGTAAATCCTATCATAAAGTGTTTTTGATTTACGCAATAAATTGTATTGTTAATGAAATTTCATTACTAGTGAGACGCAGAGATTAAGAAGAGATAAATTTGTGTTTGGGCAGGGATTTGCCTGAATGGCTCAATGGTAGATTGCTAGTGCACAAAGCTGGTGGTCTTTGATTCTAATCCAAGTTCAGTAGAAATATTTATCTCTAGTTGTATAAAAACACACTTGTACTGCAAGCTATAACTATTGTGAAGGCAACATATTATAATTTTATAATAACTGGCAAAAATTTCATGAGAAAATTTCTACCCCCATAGAAATTTGAACCAGCACAAGTCCCATAGTTCTACACCAAGGCATCCTGCCTTAACCACTCGGCTACGGCATAGGATGCATATACCGATCCGATTGAGGGTCTTTCCACTTTTCAGCGGTTGCCCTTTTACCAGCCGGTTACTGGCCCTTCACATCCACATGTGTCAATCACAGAGATAGATGATCAACAGCCAGTGTAGGGGTGACATGTGGTTAGCATGTCGAGTCCCCCAGCCGTTATAGCTGGTTCCTCAACCTGGAGCCACTGGATGCATATACAATTGTTATTAAATAATTAATTTTTGTCCAGAACTTAATCCATTTTATGTCATTAATAGAATTTTTTTCTCATTTTTCTATCTTGTACATTTTATATTTCATTCGGTAAATCTAGAGTAAATCAAAATATATTGTAAATAATAATTATATCGTAGAAATACCACGTAATAATTTTATTACATATTGACTTAGGCTTTCACGGCCAGAGTTATTATGATGACCTTGTAGAAGATTTCTGGGCTGTTGGGCATGGTCTTGAGGCTTGTAGTTCCCCGACGTTTTGCCAGAGACTGCATCCGGCATCATCAAGGGTTGTCTTGAGACTGGCAATTCTGTCGAATACCTACCACAGATAAATGTATAAATAGGGCAGTAGTCGACAAAATTGCCAGTCTCAAGACAACCCTTGAGGATGCCGGACGCAGTCTCTGGCGATATGTCGGGGTACCACAAGCCTCAAGACCACGGCCAACAGCCCAGAAATCTTCTACAAGACCATCATAATTTTATTATAATTTAGATGTAACAGTAATTTTTTGTATTTTTTATCTAACCTGGTTGAGTGGTGGACAAGGCCTTAAGGCCTAAAATCTGTAGGTAAAATAATGATATTATTATTATTTTTATTATTATTATTATTATTAGATCAACTAGATTTAAATGGATGAATGATATAAGAAGAGGTATGAGGGAGATAGATCTGGAAGAATTGGAATGGTAAGATAGAGAAGAATTGAGAAAGAAGATAAAAATTTAAAACACTTTGGTTACAGGGAGATGTTTTATTATATTGTAAACCTGTTTATAAATAAAATTATTATTATTATTATTATTATTATTATTATTATCATTATTATCATTATTATCATTACTATTATTATTATTACTATTATTATTATTATTACTATTATTATTATTATTATTATTATTATTATTATTATTATTATTATATTATTATTATTATTATTATTATTATTATTACCTAAGGACATAGACGGCTGAAGGAGGTCAGTGGCTGAGGCGAAGTTCTGCATTGAACAGTAGCGCCACTTAAGAAGCCCTGAGGTGGAAAATTAAGTGATAATATACAATTTTAATCTAAGTAAAATTTTATCACCTCACTTCATATTCTTTTTTTCTTCTTATACCGCTTTTGGAACTTTCCTCTTCAGTTCCATCCTCAGTATTTTCATGACCATTGTTTTGTCGCCTTGAAGAGTCACCACCTGATCCCTCTGTTGGTAGACTGAAGAATTTCAAAATCAAATCATTTTCCAAAACTGTGAGTTCTTGGGTTTTTTTTGTATTTGTTGTAATAATTTAGCCTGTTTTTCCAATCATTTTCTTTCTTATCAAAAGAAAGACTAAATTGGACGATGTTATGCAACAACCAGCTAAGCACCATTTTTAAAAAATTGTTATTTTGAAGCCATCTGTTGCACTGGCTCATGAAGTAAGTGTACACACAATTTTAGCACTAAATGTTTAAATATAGCCTTATTATTAAGGAAAAATGTAAATGCATCAGCCCTATCAGAGATTTTGTGTTTTACAACAAACGGCTATGAAACTAGATCTTCATAATCTAAATTTTGCATCATGCAGCTAAGTGCCAAATGTTCCTACTCTTAGATTATTGAAGCACTCGAGTTTAAAATGTAAAAAAAAAACTTTAAACATATTTTTATTGACTCACCTCATATATTTTCAAATTTCTTTGATACCGACGTTTTCAGATAATATCATGTCCCTCTTCAGTCATGACATGATATTGTCTGAAACCGTCGGTATCAAAGAAATTTGAAAATATATGAGGTGAGTTGATAAAAATATGTTCTCCACTCACTATTTTGATATAACCTCATAATGTTTACTTCCCAATATTAATTTTAATATATTTTTCTCAACTTACATAATGGTGCATAGCCGGTTGATGCATAACGCCGTACATTATTTAACCAAATAGAAACACCGCAAGACCTCACGATTTGGGGGGGGGGGAAAAACTACATTCAAAAAAATTGAAATCAGAAATTAATGAACTTTGAAATTCCTAGAAAATGATTTGATTTTGAGCTTCTTCAGTCTACCAACAGAAGGAGCAGAAGGCAGCTCTTGAACACAAAACAACAGTTGTGAAAATACCGAGGATGAAACTGAAGAAGAAAGTTCAGAAACTGGTCTAGAAGAAGAATGTGAGGTGAGGTGATAGAATTTTAATTAAATAAATAATACCTCACAGTGTTAATTAGTAAAAATAAGTAATAATATACTATGTTTTAAATTGTAACAGAAATAAAAGCTGTACAACACAAAAATGTAAAGATGTAATTACTTACATGAATTGTTCGTAATAAAAAAACAAATCTAATTCTACGTAAACACACAAAGCTTACAAGGCAATGTAAGTTTGAGATGCAACATTCTCACCTGTGTTACCAGCCTTCCCGAGAAGAGCTGGATGCATATAAGCAGACAACAGAAACAGAAACACATATTCATTAGGACATGTAATATTTACAATAAACAGCCACTTAGATTATTACAAGTTAAAATAATTTATTTTCATATATCTATATCCATTTTTTCTCTTCAAAATAAAATTTATATTTCGGTAATTTTTTCTTCGGTGAAAAATGTTAAATTTATAATAGAAACATTGGAACAAACTCTATTGGCTTTATAAAGTTTTTTTTTATTTCATTTAGATGAACCTTTACCACTCACCTTCATATTATTTTTCAGTTTTGAAACTTTACACTTCAGTTCCATTTTCAGTAATTTGTGACCGTTGTTCTGTCGTCTTCAAGAGCCACCTCTCTTTCCCTCTGTTGGTAGACTGAAAAATCTCAAAATCAGGTCATTTTCCCCAGGAATTTCAAAAGTTCATTAATATCTCCATTTTGTTTTTCCAAATGTAGATTTTTGTCCCAAAGAGTGAGTTCTTTGGGTTTTCTATATGTTTTAATAATTTAGCCTTCCTTTCGATAAAATGTTTTTCCGATCATGCATGGGCAGTCACTGCAGATTTTTCTACTTCCCCTTTTTTATATTATTATAATGATATTGTGAAAAGAAAAATTAATGTCTGAACCGGGAATCGAACCATGGACCTGGTTAGACATTAATTTTTCTTTTCACAATATCATTATAATATTATAATATGATCCATTATTGGAACTGTGTTAAAATAACAGTATTGGAAAATGTTAAATTCCCCTTTCTTGACATTCCTAAGATGTTCTTTCACTCTGGTTTCAAATTTCTCTTAGTTTTTCCTCTGTAGACTTTCTCATATTCTTCGCTTTTAAGTAGAAAAATCTGCAGTGGCTGCCCATGCATGGTCAGAAAAAGATCTTATTGAAAAGAAGGCTAAATTCTTTAAACAAATAGAAAAACCCAAAGAATTCACTGTTTGGGAAAAAATCTATATTTGGAAAAACAAAAAGGAGAAATTAATGAACTTTGAAATTTCCGGGGTAAAATGACTTGATTTAGAGGTTTTCCAGTCTTCCAACAGAGGGAGCGAGAGGTGGCTCTTCAAAACAAACAACAGTCACGAAATTACTGAATATGGAACTGAAATGTGTAAAGTTCCGAATCTAGTTTAAAAAAAGAAGAAAAATATGAGTTGAGAGATAAAAGTTTACCTAAATAAATATACCTCATAGTGTGAATTCCTAAAAAAAGTAGTTTATAAAGTAATGTTAAAATTTCCATTAAAGGTCTTCTTAAATAAGAAGCCACCATCCGCGTGTCGAGAAATGGTTCGCAAGCCTTTGGCACTCTCGGGAATTGAAATGTATAAGAGAAAAATTTGCATTTAGATTGGAGGCCTTGGATAGCTAAGTGGCAGAGCATTAGCATATAAAGCTAAAGGTCCTGAGTTCAGATCCCAGTTTAGGCATATGTTTTTTTCTTCAAATATAATTTTTTCCTTCAGTAAGAAATGTTAAATTATAATAAAAACATGGTAAATGATTAATTAAATAATTGAAGCAGTGAAATCTTATGAATGACCAGAATCTCTTGCAACTATAGGGAATGACAATGAAAATTCACAGGAAGAATTATTCTATTAAATATTTTAACAACTTATATAGACATTATCAAATCAGGAAATAACTGATATAATATATGATAGGTGTATTGAATATTCACATTTCAATGAAAAATAAAATAGTTATTTTTATATATTAAATTTGGGAAACTGTCTGAAAACTGCCGTATCAAAGAAATTTGAAATTATATGAGGTGAGTCATTAAAAATTTGTTCTCCACTCACTATTAACAAATTTTTCTCTTATAAATTTCAATTTCAAAAAATTGATTATAAATTTAACATTATTCACTGAAGGATAAATTATATTTGAAGAAAAAATATACGTTTAGACCGGGGTTTGAACTCAGTATCTTTAGCTTCATACACTAATGCTCTGCCCCTGGACTATCCAAGGCCTCCAATCTAAATACAAATTTTTCTCTTATACATTTCAATTCTTAAGAACAATTATAAATTTAACATCTTTTACTGAAGGAAAAATTATGTTTGAAGAGAAAAATACGTGCCTAGTCTGGGGTTGGGCCCATTAAAAGTCTTCTTAATAAGAAACCACCATTTGCATGTCGAGCAACAATGCATAGCCTTTGGCGCTCTTAGGAATTTAGATGTATAAGAGAAAATTTTGCATTTAGATTGGAGGCCTAGAATACAACAGTGGCAGAGCATTAGTGTATAAATGCTAAAGGTCCTGGATTCAAACTCCAGTCTAGGCATTCATTTTTCTCTTCAAATATAATTAATGTATTTTTATTATTATCTGTATAGTATACAAACCTTTAAATGAATTTGAGATAGAAAATTTAGAAAGAATTATTAGTTTTAAAACATGTAATTCAAAGAATTAAGTACATATTAACAATAATTCTATATAGCATCATCAGAACCATCTCCCATTTATGTTCATTGTGTATAGTAAAGTGATATAAGACAATATATTAAGTTAAATCTAATAATTATTGTAAAAGCTAAGATGAGATTAAAATATTTTTCACATTCACAGAATCACTTCATATTTATGCTATTTATTTACGAGACTTTAAGTTCTAGTCTGATTTTCATCTCACTTAATATCTCCAAAATCATTGTCCTTCAGGATCGCTGGATGGTTGGACACTGGGCTCACTACCCTACTCTGTAAAAAAAACCTTTCCTGGGAAACCCAAAGAATCAGATAAAACTTAGCACTTGGCAAGAAGAAGATAAACGATTTACGATTTGGCACATTGAACATCCTAGAACATGAGACACCCAAGAAAATCATGGAATGTAAATTTGAAGGAAAAAGTAAAGTGGGATGACTGAGAATGCATTGGATGGATGGAATTTTGGAGAATCTGAAGAAGCTAAGATTATGGTTGCCAGAGACAGATGCCCGGAAGAGGGTTCTGAAGAAAGCCAAGACTAGAATCAGACTGTAGTACTTTTGCTGACTATGAATTAGGAAAATAAAAATCAGGGTAAAGATCATGAAGAAATATTAATTATTAAAAATTGTGTACCAGGCTCTTAATTTATGGTATAAAAATGTTCTGAAATGAGTATTCTTATAGGAGGAAAAATACTACATTCGTTATTGTTTGCAGATGATCAAATAATTTTTGCAGAGGATGAAGATGATATGAGATATATGAAAAATAAACTAATGGAAGAAGATACAAAATGGAGACTGAATATAAATTTATAGAAAACAGAATATGTTGTTTGGGAAAGGATGTGGATGACCTCATATTCAAAACGGGGGGGGAAGTGAAATTTTTAAATATCTTGGGTCAATAATTACATGTTTAGGTACATGTGAAAGAGAACTACAAACTAAAATTGCAATGGCAAAAAATGCAACTAAGACATTACATGGAATAATTTGAAACAAAAATATTACAAAGCAAACTAAAATGAAAATTTATAAGAGCATAATACAGAATATTTTATCATATGGAAGTGAAACTTGGTCTTTGATGGAATTACAAAAGAATAAAATTAGAACAGTTTAATTTGATTATCTTAGAAGAAATCTTCAAACAATAAGACAGGATAAAATAAAAATTGAATTCCTTTGGAGAGAAATGAATGTCACATCTGTTGTTAAGAAGATTGAAAATCAAAACTTAAATTATATGGCCATGTACAAATGGAAAATGAAAGATGGCCAAAAATATATATCAATGGTCACTCCCTGGAAGAAATAACGTGGCAGACCAAGATCATATATCATCATAGTACATTCACGAATTTAGGCCATTTGTTGACCTGTTTCGGCCTCAAGAGAAACACCATCCAGAAGTCTTTTGAGTGGACGTCCTGGTCTTCTTCTTCCTGCAGGTTGATATCTTAACATTAGTTTGGGTATTCTGTGATCTTCCATTCGATGAACATGTTGCATCCATCTTGACTTATAATCAGAAATTTTGTTTTCTAAAGATTCCATGTGTAATTCTTCTAAGATGTCTTCATTTTTTTTGTGATCTAGTAGTGTGTATCCTGCAGTCCTCCGAAGATATCTCATTTCAGCAGATCTAAGTCTCTGTATATCCTTCTGTTTCAACGTCCATACTTCGCTACCATACAAAAGAGTTGGAAGAGCCAGTGTTTTATACACTTTCAGTCTTGAATGCTTTTGGACTAACTGTGGCTCGAAGATAGAATTTATTAACCCTAAAATTCTTAAAAATTTAGATATTTTTGCATTTACATCCTTTTCTTCTTCGTATGAAATATTGCATCCTAGATATGTAAAATTATTCACCTGCTCCAAAATTTTATTGTCCAGTACAATTTTACTTCTGACAGGATCTACACCTTGAAATGCCATAATTTTTGTTTTTTCTGTAGATATCTTTAATCCATATCTTCTGTAATTTTGTTAAGTAAGATGGAAATGGAAAACTTATGTCAGAACTATAATTGATGATAGGAATTTGGAAGAAGAAGATTGGAATGATAGAAACAAATGGAAACTGAAGATGGCAAACCTATAAGTGGGATGAAGCCGAAGAAGAAGAAGAGAAGAAGAAGAAGAAGAAGAAGAAGAAGAAGAATTATGTGGGAAAATGATTGGGAATATGTTTAGTAGCTTTTTTTTTTCTTTCATACGAGTAGCAATAGTTTACACTCATGTAAGTTAGATTACATACATTCTCTGACAACATTTTATTCGCCATCTTGTCTTTTACAACAATTCTAAATCCACAAGCTTAGTCCGGTTAGTAATGAGAAATAATGGATGACACGTACACATACCTGCAGTGGAGTTCGTTAGACCAGATAAGGCTGCAACACAAAACAAAACAAAGACAATCTCGGAGTTACAAAGGGTAATTCCAGTTACATCAATTATTAATAAGGCAAGAATTAATTCACACATTTAACAAGGATTACATTATCCAAGGTTTTCTATTAAGCAATGTAGGCTCATTTTTAAATTAGCTTATGTATAAAAAGAAAGGTTATATACATACGAAACATGCATGCTAATATTCTATACACAGTTACATACAAAGATAAAAAAAAAATCCCCAAATTATTTCTGTTACTCTCCACCAGTGCTGACATCTACCACCAACTTTCCAACCTTTTGTTCTAGAAAAATTATATATCTATAAAAAATATGTACTAGTACATAAAAAAGGTGAAACAAGGTGAAACTATTATATATATATATATATATATATATATTACTCGTCCAAGTTAAGTCTATACAGCATCATAAATCACAGTTAAAAAAGTCATTAATGTATAAATGTTCTAAAATCATATATTATAAAGACAATACTGAAATTTACTCGAGTTGTTTCTGACTCACCTCATACTTCTTAACTCCCTCGTGATCCGGATTTCGTCACTCCATTTGTGACATTCTCAATGCTGTTCACGTTCACAACTGACATCCAATGGTCTCCTTGTGACATTCTCAATGCTGTTCACGTTCACAACTGACGTCCAATGGTCCAATGGAGCATTGAGAATGTCACAAATGGAGTGACGAAATCCGTATCGTGAGGGAGTTAAGAGGTATGAGGTGAGTCAAGAAACAACTCAACTAAATTAAAATAAACCTGATAGTGTTATTTCCTACCTACATAACTTAACAATACTTACTTACTTACTTACTCACTGGCACTATCGAACCCGTAGGTTCATGGCCGCACGGACATAAGCTCTCCATACATCCCTATCCTGAGCTAATGCTTTCCAATCATTCCCTGTATAATCTACTTCCCTCAAATCATAGTTAATGTTGTTCTCCCACCTCATTCTTGGTCTACCAACTGGGCGTTTTCCTTCTGGCTTTCCTACAAGAAGTTTCCATGCACGTCTTTCATTCCCCATACGCGAAACGTGTCCTGCCCATCGCAGTCTACGGGACTTAACTGTTCTTATTATATCTGGCTTCCTATAAAGACCATGTAGTTCATTGTTATGTAGTCTTCTCCATTCACCTGTCTGTTCATCTCTCTTTGGTCCAAAAATTTTCCTAAGAACTTTATTCTCAAATACTCGTAATCTCCTTTCCTCCCTTAAAGTAAGAGTCCATGTTTCGCACCCATATAATAACTGGTAGAATAATAGTTTTATATATTTTCAGCTTAACATTTTTTGAAAGGAGTTGGGACATCAAAAGTCTCTGCAATGCATAATAGCATGCATTTCCAGAATTGAGCCTATGTTTAATTTCTTTGTGCATCTCATTCCTATTTGTGATTATTGTTCCTAGGTATTTGAATTCAGCCAATTCCTCAAAATTTCCCTCATTTGTCATTAGCTGTCCATTTCCATTATATAATGTATTTCTACGTGTGACCATATATTTAGTTTTACTGATATTTATTTCCAGTCCTAATTTCTTAGTGTTACTCAATAGTGTGTGCGTGTTGGCCTTTAGTATCTCCTCGCTATCGGCCAGTAGTACTACATCATCAGCATAAACTAACAGCTTATTAATACCATTCAGTTGTACATAACTTAACAATACTGAAAGTAAAATTCAGTTTTATAGAACATAGTTGAATGCAGGCTTTCACAGCGGTAATCATAATACTAAAAGATTCAGGGCTATGTGGCCGTGATCCATGACTGGTATTTCTTCCAGACGTTTCTCCCTCAACTGCGGAGGGTATCTTCAGCGGTAGATACTTCTAGCTAGTGTTTTCTGATCGGAGGCTTAACTGTGAATGAGCGGTAGATTGCTGGAAACTGGTATTTATACTACTGCTGGTCCCAGGATGGCTGGACGAAGTAGAAGCATGAACATAATCAATAACAAGGAGACAGTTCTGAATCAATCAGATACTAGATTGAAAATGACTAGCCAATCAGTTTCAACTTCGTCCAGCCATCCTGGGACCAACACTAGTATAAATTTAAATTAATATCGGGAAATAAACATTATGAGGTTATATCATTAATAGTGAGTGGAGAACATATTTTTAACGACTCACCTCATATAATGTCAAATTTCTTTGATACCGGCAGTTTCAGACATGACTGAAGAGGGACAAGATATTGTCTGAAACCGCCGGTATCAAAGAAATTTGAAATTATATGAGGTGAGTCGTTAAAAATATGTTCTCCGCTCACTCTTAATTGCTGGTATAAATACCCGTTTCCAGCAATCTACTGCTTATTTATATTGAGCCTCTGACCAGGAAACACTACCTGGAAGTACTCGTCACTGAAGATGCCTTCTGCAGTTGACAGAGAAATGTCTGGAAGAAACACCAGTCACTGACCACATATTCCAAAATCTTTTAATATTACTATAAAATATATTCCAGGAATGAATATTGATTGACACAGTTTAAAATATTCTGAGAATTAAAGGTAAATGTATTCTGGTCTTGGAAGTATTTAGGCTAGCCTATGACAGGACCTCTGACATTGGAAGTAGAAAGAGAGAGAGAATATCATAGAGATGAAAAATGTTCAGCCTCTACAAGAGTGAAAGTACTGTTAGGAAATGGATATTTAACAGAGAGGGTGAGTAGATTGTGGCTCTTTGAACCAGCAGTGCATGATGTAGGTGAGTCGCTTTCACAACACTAGACCAGCTGAAGGGTAAGTGTGGTAGCACTGGTACTGACAAAGTATTTCTCTATGGAACGGAGAATACGTAAGCACATGTGAAAAATCATCACAATGTTGTCAAATTAGTCATTTATTCAGAGACTGCTGAAGGTTTTAGATCATTTAAAATTACAATGTTTATCGTCTCAATATCAACAGCTTCACAGCACAAAGGGGGTGGGAATTGACAACATGTAATGAGGAAGGCAAAAGAGAGACAGCTCATTCTCCACTAGTAATATGGTTGCCAGTTAACAACTGCTGTAGGTGACAATTCATTTAGAAAACACAGTATTTGCCAGTGCTCTCCTCCCAGTCAAATAACACAATACAGGGACAGGAAGTGGCAATATAGTAAGAGAAGGAATAAAATTGACAGAACTTTCCTAGCATATTTACCGCGTGCAGATTTAACTTTGGCAAGTAATACACCATATAATTAGTTCATTTTATTAGAGACATATTTGTATCAGATCATAACTTCTGAGGTATAGGCACTGGAAGGTCAACAAAAAACCAGGTCGAGGTTTTTTAGTCAGCCAATGGAAGGAGCGAAGGACAGTTCTTCAAGACGACAGAACAACGGTCGTGACGATACTGAGGATGGAACAGAAACTATGTTCCGAAACTAGTTTATAGTCAAATAAAAACAACAATATGAGGTGAGTGATAAAAAAATTCTACCTTAATGAATATACCTCATAGTGAGAATTCCTAAAATAAGTAAAATTAAGCTTTATTTAACTTTCACAGGGAACCAACAAAAATGAAAAAATTGGACAAGAATATAAATCAGGAATATATCAGATCAAATGTCATGATTGCGACAAAATCTATATAGGAAAAACAAAAAGAAATTTAAAAACTAGATTGAAGGAACACCTTAGAAATGTAAAAAGGGGGAAGTGGACAAGTCAGCAGTAGCAGCCCATGCTTGGTCTGAAAAAATTTAATAGATACAGAAGCTAGCCTAATCAAACAAACAGATAAACTAAAGGAACTCACAGTCTGGGAAAAAATCCACATCCAAAAAACAAAAAAGAAAAACTCATGAATTTTGAAACTCCCGCAAATTTTGACCTAATCCAGAGGTTCATCGGTCCACCGACAGAAGTAAGAAGGAAACCGCCAAGAAACAACATAACACCGGTCGACCAGAGGCTACTGACGATGGAGATAAGCTCCGAAACTGCAGTATAGAAGAAAAAGGGATATGAGGTGAGGTAATAAAAACATTAATTTAATTATTAAAATTAAGCTGTTTACTCAAAAATCACTATTTAAATATAGTTACCGGTATTTTAAAATATTTATATATTTAATGTAAATGGCGATGTTTGAAAACAAATCAGAAATGTATGAAATAAAAAATAAACAATATGTGTGGTTATGTTTATTCACTGCAACTTGATCATATTTATTGCCAAATAGGATTGCAATCAGCAATAACCTACTAAGATCACAATATTGTAAGAAAGCACCCAAGCGGAAAAAAAAATTAAACACATCAAACTGTATATTATAACCAACATTATAGGTTATTAATTAATTTTTTTTTAGTAAACAACTCAGTAAAATCATTATTTAAAAACACAATTATTTAACACACAATTATCAAATGTGTAGTTCGAAGGAATCTGTTCATTATTTGCTATATTAAATGTATTTGTTGGAGAGTCAGTCATTGCAAAATAATGCTCTGACGTATTCAGAATATTAAAAAGGAGAAGCTTTCTTTATTTTGGTAAACAATATTTGATAAATAGCGAGGTGAAACATGACTGTGATTGGTTGTAAAATGAAATTCATTGAAATGTAATTGGTCATTGACTCCCATTTGGGGCATGAGTTAAATAGTCCAAGTAAATATTAGACCTGTACAGCAAATATTTATTGAGTTAGGCAGCGTTTAAAGTTTAGGGAGAAATACAGTTTTTAAAGATACCAAAATGTTACTGAAACATTTTTTTTTTGTATTCCACTCAAGAAATACATACTTGAAATAAGTTCATTTATATAACTTCCACTCTGTATATAAAATATCAATGATTGTACACAGTGATTTAATTCAAAATGGTGATTAAAGTCTGGCGAATTCACTATCTACTTTGAACAAAAAGAATGTAAAATAAATCACAAAAATGTTATCAATTAGTTACAAACAAGTGCATATTCTACAGTTAATAAAGCATACATGAAATTTGACATGAACAAAACAATAGATAAAGTTAGTAAAACATAAATAAAACAAACATTTACTATTAGTGAAATTAATTTCTATTTATTTAAATTCATCGGAATTTTTTCTAACTTACCTCAAATTTCGTGCTTTTCACGAAACCATGATTTTGTGAAAAGCACAAAATTTATGAGGCGAGTTTTAAAAAAAATTCTGGTGAATTTAAATGATTATTACCTCATAATGTTTACTTCCCAACATTAATTTCAATATAATATATATTTGATTAACTTTTTTAGGAATTAACACTATGAGGTATTTATATTTAAATTAATATTGGGAAGTAAACATTATGAGGTTGTATCATTAATAGTGAGTGGAGAACGTATTTTTAATGACTCACCTCATATAATTTCAAATCTCTTTGATACCGGCGGTTTCAGACAATATCTTGTCCCTCTTCAGTCATGGCTTCCACTGATGAAATATGAATTTCATTTCATCAGTGGAAGCCATGACTGAAGAGGGACAAGATATTTCATCAATGGAAGCCATGACTGAAGAGGGACAAGATATTGTCTGAAACTGCCAGTATCTAAGAAATTTGAAATTATATGAGGTGAGTCGTTAAAAATATGCTCTCCACTCACTGTTAACTATAAGGTATTATTTATTTAAGTAAAATTTTATCACCTCACCTCATATTATTCTTCTCCTTAGACTAGTTTCAGGGCTTTCTACAGTTCCATCCTCAGTATTTTCAAGACCAATGTTATGTTGTCTTGAAGAGCCGCCTCTTGCTCCCTCTGTTAGTAGAGGCTCTTCAGTCTACCAGTAGAACTCAGCTTCAAAGTAATATTATAGCCTGATCGAATGAAGCAGAACGGTCTGCTAAAAGATTAGCAGAACTCAAAACAAATAGCCTGCACACAAGGTGAAACAGGATGGTCTGCTCGCAGAAAGGAGCAGAACTCAACTTGATAGCTCGACCATACAGCTTGAAGGTCGAGACAATATTGTTAGAGAGAACTCGACCTTACTGCTTGAAGGTTGAGATGTAACTGTCTCTTCAAGACAACATAACAATGCTTGTGAAAATACTGAGGATGGAACCAAAGAATGTCCTGAAACTAGTCTAAGAATAAGAAGAAGAATATCTGGTGAGGTGATAAAATTTTTATATAATAAATTTGGGAATTTTTAACATTGAGGTTTTATTAATAAGAATTAAATGAACCATGAATTTTTCCTACCTCATACTTCTACTTTTTTTTTTAAACACAGCACTGCAGTATCAGCGACCACAGTTAACACCTCAGCTGTTTTCATGACTTGTCATTTTTTTCTTTTGTCGGTAATTATCCAAACTGCCATCTGGTGTTCTTTTGAAGGCAGTTTAGAAAATAACTCCTTCCAAAGAACACCAGATGGCAGTTTGGATAATTACTGGCAAAAGAAAAAATTGACAGTCGTGAAAACAGATGACGATGTGACGATGGTCGCCGATACTGCGGTGCTGTGTTTAAAAAAACATAGAAGTATGAGGTAAGAAGAAATCACGATTCATTTGATTCTTATCAAAGAGTGTTGTCTGTATTATTCTTACCTCATATCATTGTTTCTGTTAGACATATGTCTCAAGGCTTGTTAGCCTTATACTCAGTAGTTACAGACTGGTTTTTCTCAAGTTGTTGGCTCTGGATCTCGACTTCTGCGCCTTTTTCTGTCGTCCAAACAACTTGCTAACTAGGTTCCTTTCCTCGGAAATTTCGTATTTCATAATTCTCTCCTTGTTCTTCTGTATATAGATTTTTTCCCCATATGGTGAGTTCATTTGTGTTTTCTAACAACAGAGGGAAGAAGTGGTTCTTCCGATCGACATAACATCAGTCATCAAAATAGTACTGAGAATGGGGCTGCAATGGCCTTGAAATCACGATCTACTTAGAAGATTGGTTATGAAGAGAGGTATGAAACATGTTAATTTATGTAAAATTGTAGACTTTCACGGCAGGTATTTCGATTCATGTATTTTATGTCTTTCGGGCTAAATGGCCGTGGTCTGGTTTTATTAAAACTCGACGTTTCGTCTACTACTGCGGTAGACATCCTCAGGAGATTCTGCGTGTTCTTTGACTTGTTGACTCTTCAAATGTCGGCTGCAGACTGGCTAATTTTAATTGATCTTACACTTATTTATTTTTTGTTTAATGCTATTCAGCACGAAGAAGAAAAAAAGATGGAAAGAGCAGCAATTTGGAGTCGGGACAGGCTAGTAAATAAGCCTAAACCGTGAAGAAGAAGAAGAAGTTTAATGCTACAAGGTTGTCTTTTATGACATTTCTATCTTTGTTTTCCTAGCATTGGTAGAATTGTAATCCATTTCTTAGGTTGGGGCATCTAGATGACAGAGTTATGTTACCCCGATGATATGATGGGTCATAAATGATAATGAAACGCCAGGAGAGTTCTTAACCTAAACTTAACCTAAATTGCAGACCATGGGCAACCACAGGAAAACAATTAGGGAGAAATTCCTATGGTCTGACCGGGGACTGAACCTGGGACCTAATGAACTGTAATCAGAAACACTGACCACTAGCTCATGAGCCTGGTCGAACATATATACAGGGTGTAAAAGTACCTCACCGACAAAATGATAGGGATGATAGGCCATGCAGAGAGGTTCATTTTTTGTGAAGGAACATATAGTCGCAAACAAGTCATTTATGAGTTATGTGCAGATGAAGGTATTCAACCGTAAGTGTCAGGATTGAATACAAACAATTGTACACATAACATTTTATTGAAAAAGACATGTTTTTACAATAAGTGTTTTAATGACGTCTAAAAGAATTCTGCCATGATCGGCCGTGCTGGCCGATTGTTGCTGCAACGTTATCAAGCATGCAATGAGGCACAGGGTCGATTGTTTGAACACTTATTGTAAAAACATGACATTTTTCATAAAAATTATACGTGTACAATTGTTTGTATTCAATTCCGACCCTTACGGATGAATACCTTCATCTGCGCATAACTCATAAACGATGTGTTTGCAACTATATGTTCCTTCACAAAAAATGACCCTCTCTGCATGGCCTATCATCCCTATAATTTTGTCGGTGAGGTTCTGTTACACTATATATATATAAATTTTGTGTCATAGTAATTTTTCGGGAGATCTGTAATTTTCATATAATAAAGTTGGAAATTTTTACATTATGAGGTTTTCTTAATTAAAATCAAATGAATCATGAAATCTTCTTACCTCATACATCTATGTTTTTTAACACAGAACTGCAGTATCAGGAAACATCATTCCCATCCTCAGCTGTTATCATGACTGTCGATTCTTCATTATGCTGGTCATTTTCTAAACTGCCATCTGGCATTGAATTGAAGATCTTTATAATCAAATTTAGTTCGTCCAGAAACTCAAAATTCATGGTTCTCGTATGGTTTTTTTTTAATGTATATCTTTTCCCAGACTGTTAATTCCAAAGGTTTAGATAGATGTTTCAAAACTTCAGCTTCTTTTCGAATTCTATGATCCTCTAATAAACTATGTGCTGCTATTGTTAATTTTTCTAATTTATCATTTTTTTTATATTTCTACAGTGTTCATTTTTGTGAGTATTCAATTCCTTTTTGTTTTTCCTATATATAATTTATTGCAATCTTTGCAATTAATTTGACTATTTAACTCATGCCTCAAATGGCAGTGAATGACCAATCAATTTAAATTAATTCTGATTTACAGCCAATCACAGTCTTTTTCACCTCTATTTTATCACTTTCATTTTATCAAGTGGCTCCCAGATTGTATATATAGTGCACGAATGTAACAGATTCTGCTTGTGAGATATAATAGAAAAACATTTGTAGCAATTAATTATACCATTAAAAAAAGAAACCACTGTTAGCACTTTCTTAAACATATTATTTCCCAGGAATTACAGTTGCAAAAAAATAAAATTGACGTATTTACATCATAGGATATCAAAAATTAACTAATAACCTGTAATGATGTGTTTCTTTTTTCTCCACTAGGGTGCATTCTTACAATATTGCAATTCTATTTGGCAATAAATATGATCTGGTTGCAGTTATGAACAAATGAAACATAATATTTCTCATTTGTTTTCAAACATCGCCGTTTACATTAAATATACAAATATTTTAAAATAACTATATTTAAATAATGATTTGTGAGTAAACAACTTGATTTTATTTGTTAAATAGTCCTAACAAATGCCACTCTTGATTTCCAAATTCTCTAGATAAATTCACTCCTCACTTCCCAGTCGTGAATTTATCGATAATTTGGAAATCACTTGTGGCATTACTTATGATAAATTCCAGATTTTTTATTATCTGAGGATGGGAATGATGTTTGCCAATACTGCAGTTCTGTGTTAAAAAACATAGATATATATGAGGTAAAAGAATTTACGATTAATTTGATTTTAATCTGTAATTTTTTTTAAATATTTTGATGAGAACAATCTCCTTTAGAATTTGCTAAATAAATCCATACAGAGAACAATAATTACAATAAAATATTTTAGCCAAATACTCTTAAAATTCCCTTTAACTTGAAATATTTCCACATCATTAAAAAAAGTAATAAGGCAATCCTAATAATAAACAAAAAAATAGTACTAAGTGCTGAAAATGACCAAAAAAATGATTGCAACATATGCACTAATAAGTTTGCAACTACTCGGACTTATTTTCAAAAAAGATTAAAAATGCGTCAAACTTGTGCAATATTACAGTTAGCAGAAAATAACACACAGCTCTAAATAAAGACAAAAGATATATTAACAGTGCACACAGACAAATCATAACACAAAAAGTAAAGCAAAATGCCATGTCAGAATGATTCATTAGTGCTGAAATTGCAGTCCATTTAATTATTGTTAGCAAGCAATTTAAACAAATGCTTCAAACAGAGTTGTATTAATCAATGGAATAAACCAAAAGTTTATAAATTTAGTGCAGAAAAAATAAACTGTTTTTAAAATGGAAAATAAGACCAACCTGGACTACTTAACCCAGATGCACTGGATCCTACAACAGGAAAACATCAATTAATTAATTAATTATTAATTTAGAATAATACACTCAATTTCTCTCTAAAAAAGTTAGTCCAAATATGAAGAAAAAAACATGGAAATAAACTAATATTTAATTTTAGGAAGTGATATTTTGAGGTTATTTTAATTATATTATTTTTAGTCTAATCATCTTACCTCAATATTAATGTTGATTTGTTTTTGGACATGTTTCAAAACAATTCTGTTTTATCGTCAGCTTGTCCAGACTGGTTTGATTTACGTTGCATTACGTAATATAATATAAATTCAGACACCAAATTATTAAAACAGTTAGAAAATACAAAAGAGCTGACTATTTGGGGAAAAATCTATATTCAGAAGAACAAAAACAGAGTTATGAATTTTGAAATACCGACGGAGCGTGACCTTGTTTGGAGGTTCTTTGGCCAACCACAGGATGAAGCTGATATTGACATCCAGGCTGTGCAACATAATGCAACATAAATCAAACCAGTCTGGACAAGCTGACGATAAAACAGAATTGTTTTGAAACATGTCCAAGAACAAATCACCATTAATATTGAGGTAAGATGAGCAGACTAAAAATAATATAATGGAAATAAACTACCTGGAAGAAACTGACCATTAAAAAAAACATGGAGATAGATTTTTTCATAAAACTTATAATGGGAATTAATATAATGAGGCTTTTCAATTAATAAAACTGAAATGAGTCGTACATCATCTCATCTCATACACTCTGTGTTCATCAAAGCACAGGACTGCGGTTTCAGTAACAGTCATTCCTGTCTTTTCCCAACTTTTTGACTATTACAGCAAACTCCCAATTATCCATGTTAATTGGGACCGAGATATGCACAGAAAATCGAAAAACATGGAGAATCCAAATAAGTTATTTGGCGCCGTGGAAGTTGATCAGAAATTTATTTACCCACTTTAAAACTGCTTAAATGCAACAAATATTCATATGGTATCCAAAACATGGAGAATCCAAATAAGTTATTTGGCGCCGTGGAAGTTGATCAGAAATTTATTTACCCACTTTAAAACTGCTTAAATGCAACAAATATTCATGGTATATTAAATGTATTTAGGTGCGAGTCGTAATTATCATTATTTTATTTTACTCGTAAATATGAAAAAAAGTGGGACTATTTCTTGTCATGACTACTCTGGTTACAACAGTTATTCAAAATGGCCACCATAACCAGCAACAACTACACTAGTAACCACCGATATCCATACTTATAACCAGTTATGACAATCAGCAATAACCACACTAGTAACCACTGATGACCACACTACTAACCAGCGATAAACACATTGCCACATATTTTTGGTTTCAATCTGTAACAACAAACTTCCAGTGACTCACACAACGGAAATTTCCAAAATTGTATTGTATTCTCATAATGTTGGTTGGTACCGTTAAACGCATCAGGGGGGGGGGTTGTGAGTGAAGGTTACTCTATTGTGCTAGTTTCTAAGTGCAGTTCACAGTAGCACGTTTAAAAATAAAGAATTTTTTCATAATTCAAAATACGTACAGTATTTATGTCCATTTTTGAAAAATACAGTAAAAAGAGTCATGCCTGAATAATCTGCAAACCAGATAATACATGCACGGGTAATCGGGAGTTTGCTATACATTTTTTTAAGATTCAAATTAAAATTCTTTATACCTCACCTGAAGTGCTTTGTGTGGAATGTAGTACTGCAGAGAATTGGGAATTACAACAGAATGAGGAAAAGCTATTGGAAGCTTTTGAGATGTGGATATGGAGAAGGGTGGAGTGTATAAAATGGACAGACAAAATAAAAAATAAAGATATGCTAGACAGAGTGGGTGAAGGAAGAACAATGCTGGAACTCATAATGAAGAGGAAAAGAATTGAATTGGCCACTGGCTAAGAAGAAACTGCCTGCTGACGGATGCCCTAGAAGGAATGATAATTGGAAGAAGGTTAGAGGCAGAAAAAGACATCAGATGATAGACAATATTAAAATAAATGGTTTGTTTGCAGATACAAAAAAGGAAGACTGAGTTAAGGAATGAGTGGAGAATGCTGAGTTTGCAGTGAAAGACCTGCTCTTGGGCAGAATATTATGTATGTACACCTCACCTCATATCTAGTCTTGTAATTAAATTCGTTTCAAAACCTAGGTGGTTTCATCGTCAGTAATATCTCAACTGATGTTATGTTAGTTCAGGAGAGCTGCTTTTCACTCCATGTGTTGGTCCGAATCAAATTAAATTCCCCAGGAATTTAAAAATGTATAAGTTTTTGTTCCTTGATTTTTTTTAATTTGAAAGTCCTAAGTTTTTCTTTCTTTCTTTTTTTTAAGTGGAATTGTTTTTAATTTGCAGGGAATTTGAATTGATTTGGAGTTTCATCAGTCTGCCAACAGATGGAGTAAGAAGAAGTTCTCCAGGGAGAACAACAAAGGATCAGTCAAGATATTACTGAAGATGAAATCACTTAGGTTTTGAAACCAGTTTAAGTAGAAGACTGGATATGACGTGAGGTATAAAGAATTTTAATTTAAATCCTTAATTAAACCTCATAGTGATTTTTCCTATAAAAGTACAACGTTAAATTTTTGCCTTTGCCACAACTTCTAAACTGCCATCTAGTGTTGATTTAATGAACTTTGAGATTAAATATTGCTTGTCAGGAATTTCAAAATTCATGGATATAAATTCGTTCTTTTGAATGTACCTTTTCCTAATCTGTTAATTATAACAGATTTATGCATTTTGAAATTCCCAGCAAGCAAGATTTATTCCCAAAGTTCATTAAATCAACACCAGATGGGAGTTTAGAAGATGATGTGGTGAAGGCAAAAATTCAACAGTAGAAAAAATATATTGGAAGATAAAAAATTATACGCTCAGACTGGGGCTTGAACCCATCATTGAGATGTACGAAATGAATAATTAGTAGAAAAAATGTCTGAAGATAGGAATGACTATATTAAATTAATGTTCGGAAGTAAATATTATGAGGTATAATCGTTAAAATTCATCGGAGAACATTTTGTTTAAACAACTCACCTCATAGGATTCATGCTTCCATGATACCGCGGTTTCAAACACAGTCGTGTTCATCTTCAGCCATAACTCCGACTGAACAGTTGACGGCCGAAGAATTTCATCAGTCGGAGTTATGGCTGAAGTTGAACACGACTGTGTTTGAAACCGCAGTATCATGGAAGCATGAATCCTATGAGGTGAGTTGTTTAAACAAAATGTTCTCCGATGAATTTTAATAGGAATGACTGTTCCTGAAATCATGGTCCTATGCTGCAAAGAACGTGGAGTGTACGAGGTGAGAAGATGTACAACTCAATTTAATTTAATTAATTTACCTGGAAGAAACTGACCATAAAATTTCAACAAGTTCTAAAATGTGGATGTACGAGTACAATAAGAATAATATAATTCCAAATAATTTCAATGCAATGTTAATTAAAATTCTAAACACAGTCTACAACTAATACATCACAAATTAATAAAAAAAATAATAGGCCAATCTAACTTTCAAACCATTGAGAACTAAATGATTTATTAATTATTATGATACAGTTGTATTTTAATAGTCTTACTAATAAAAATCTCTTATACAGGCTTTCATCATTTGTTTAGTTATACAATGTATAAGCCTTATATAGATCATGTATAATTTCCTTACTTATAAATGTTGTACAGGAGCTATATAACAATACAATCCCTATGCACAATACATCACATATTCATCATCATTATGACGTCAGAACATATTACGCGCAGTTTGTAACAGAAAGAAAACATCAACTAGTGATTAATTGTGTAGAAATGAGTATGGATAAGAATAAATAGAGATTCCCTAATTGGAGAGGTACGGAAAAAATAAGTGTGTTTTAATATATTTACTTTTATTTTTTAGGCTATGTCAAATATATCATAGAATTAGTTTCACAGATAATGTGCTGCCATCTAATGTCAAGAACTTCAAACAATTCTTGGAAACTAATAAAAGTTTTTCCCATTACTTATTAATTATATCAGTGTTTTAAGATGCGTTAGAAAATGTTCAAAATAGTAGAACATGTTAGTGACAACAGATAACGCTTTAAGCAAAAAAAAAAAGAAAAATTATCTGCAATTTCATCGGGAATCGAACCTAGAATCTCACGGACTGTAGTCAGAAGCTCTAACCACAAGACTATCAAGCTAACTTGTGGTTTCTTGCAATAATAGTAACTTATAATTAAATACATTTTTATATCAAAAAGTTTATCATAAGTTACAATTATTGTAGAACGTATTCTTTTGTGAATCAATGTTCAATTTCAAAATATTATTAGGACTAATCAAGAATGAGTGTAACAAATGGCATTTTATGATGCTTTATTTTCCTACCCAAAGCTTTATTAATATTATTTATGTGCTGTGCATCCATCAGCCGTTAAAGTGTTGCATTTTGCATTAAATTTAAGGAAACTTTCATCAATATCATAAGAAAACAATCAGTTGATCTTAAAGTCTGACATTTTGTCTAGTTATACAATCCTTAAACAAGCCTGAAGACATGTATAACAATTCCCATGTAAAGTTTTACACCTCTTATACACTGAACAGCTAATACGGTGTTTATTAGTAAAAAATTTTCAACTGAGATGTGTATAAACCTTGTATAAAAGTTATATATGGATTATTAGTAAGAGGGCAAATCACAAGAGTAGACTTAGATCAGTGATATATGTTCATGTGGAGTTGCACCTACATAAACCACAGAAATTTGAGATCATCCCTCTTGTAGGAGGTCCTAGCCCTTCATGGAATACAGTGGCTTATTCATTCATTCATTCATTCATTCATATCTCAAAAACTTTAAAATAGTTCCATAGTCTATGTTCCCAATCAATATGATTTTTTGTAACCCCCCCACACACCAAAAGTAATTATTTTAGTTGATATTTTAGGAAGTGACAATATGAGGTTTACATTTGAAAAAAAAATATATGCCTAGACTGGGGTTCGAACTCAAGATCTCTAATTCTGTACACTAGTGCTCTTTCCAACTGAATTATCTAGGCCTCCAATCTAAATCAAATTTTTTTCTTATTTAAACAATTCCTGAGAACACCAAAGGCTATGAATTGTTAATAGTGAGTGGAGAACATATTTTTATCGACTCACCTCATATGATTTCAAATTTCTTTGATACCGACGGTTTCAGACAATATCATGTCCCTCTTCAGTCATGGCTTCCACTGATGAAATTCTGTGATTGTTGATTCTCTAATGACATCACCTCTTGTGCTGCCATCGTTCGTTGGGATTATAAACTTTGTAATTCAATTTTTATCCACCGGAATATCGAAATTCATAGATCGATATTTATTCTTCTGAATGAATATCATTTCCCAAATTGTCAATTCCAACGGTTTATCCAATTGTTTCAAAAGTTTTGCCTCTTTTTCAATTTCAAAACTTTTGAAACAATTGGATAAACCGTTGGAATTGACAATTTGGGAAATGATATTCATTCAGAAGAATTAATATCGATCTATGAATTTCGATATTCCAGTGGATAAAAATTGAATTACAAAGTTTATAATCCTAACAAAAGATGGCAGCACAAGAGGTGATGTCATTAGAGAAATCAACAATCACAGAATTTCATCAGTGGAAGCCATGACTGAAGAAGGACATGATATTGTCTGAAACCGTCGGTATCAAAGAAATTTGAAATCATATGAGGTGAGTCGATAAAAATATGTTCTCCACTCACTATTTATTAATGATATAACCTCATAATGTTTACTTCCCAATATTAATTTAAATATAGCTATGAATTGTTGTTCGATATGCATTTGGCAGCAAGATTTTTAATGGGAATTTAAGATTACTATATACAGCCAGTGAAGCTATTTTTCATGTTTGTATTTTATATTTAACATTTCTCACTGAATGGCAAATTATATTTAAAATGAAAATTTATGGCTAGACTGGGGTTTGAACTCAAGATCTAAAAAAACCCAAAGAATTGACTGTTTGGGAAAAAATTCTATATTCAAAAAAATGAAAAGGAGAAATTAATGAACTTTGAAAATGTCACAGAAAATGATTCGATCTCAATGTTTTTCAGTCTACAACAGAGGGAGCAAAAGACAGCTCCTCAAGACGACAAAACATCAGCCATGAGATACTGATAATGGAACAGGAGATAGTTTCGAAACTAGTTTAAGAAGAGGAAAAATATGAGGTGAGTGACAAAATTGTACATAAATAAAAATACCTCATAGTGTTAATTCCTAAAAAAAATAATTATTGTAACAAAATTGGTTTGTTCTAGAAACTCCTAACAAAGGAGAGGCTATGGCTAAACTCAAAATATCTGTAAAGCCAATAAGTAAATTACAAGTTTTTAAAATAATCTAACCATAGCATAAATTGATTTTATCAGTAATACAAGGATTTTGACTAGAGGTTGGAAAGTTGTGGAGAGTATCGAACCCTTGTTTTAACATTTGTTATCAACACAAACAAATATTTGTAAATAAACTTACCAGTAGGTGAAACTTGAAGGTTGGCCCCGTTACCCCCCGTCATTGCTGCTAGTGTGACTAGATTTTGCATGCTCATAGGGTTAACTGCTGAAACAAAACAAAGGTATTAGCTTTTTTCAATATTTTCTTACATTCATAAATTTATTATGGGAAATAACATTATGAGGTTCTTCAATTATGAATGAGTCGATTCTTATTTTATCTTATACCTCATACTTCATGTTTTTTTTTAAACACAGGAACTGCAGTTTCAAGAGACTTCCCTCTCATCATCAGCCATGACATCAACTACTGGATTTTGTTTGAATCTTCATCTACAAAGTTGTCATCTGGTGTTGATTTGATGAACCTTGAGATCAGGTTCTATTCACCAGGAATTTTAAAATTCATGGATCTAAATTTGTCCTTCTGAATATATATCTTTTCCCAAATTGTCAATTCCAAATGTTTTAAAAGTTTGCAACTTTGTAGGTGAAGATTTAAACAAAAATTGGTAGTCGATGCCATGGCTGATGACGAGAGGGAAGCCTATTGAAGCCTGCAGTTTCCATGTTTGAAAAACATGAAGTGTGAGGTACGATAAAATAAGAATCACTCATTCATAATTTTCTTCCATTCTCATATAATTAACAAAATATACCAATAAAAGTGAAAGCTTTGAGAAATTGAGAAGTGAATACATTATTTTTAATGACAAAATCCCAATCTATTCTGAATTGCGCATGCTTAAGAATAAAACAATGGTTATTTAATGTATTAAAATTGTAATTATATATTATATTATTAAAAATCATCAGAGAACATATTGTTTAAATAACTCACCTCATAGGATTCATGCTTCCATGATATCGCGATTTCAAACATAATCATGTTCATCGTCGGAGTTATGGCTGACGATGAACATGGTTATGTTTGAAATCGCGATATCATGGAAGCATGAATCCTATGAGGTGAGTTATTTAAACAATATGTTCTCCGATGATTTTTAATGATTATACCTCATAATGTTTACTTCCCAACATTAATTAAATATATATATTATATTATTTTTAGTCTGATCATCTTACCTCAATATTAATGTTGATTTGTTCTTGGAATCAACATTAATATTGAGGTAAGATGATCAGACTAAAAATAATATAATTAGGATAACCTCAAAACCATCCCCTGTAAAAAAAAACACCAGATTACGTTTATATAACACTTTGGCTAGACCAGTGTTGACCTATGGTAGTGAAGCATGGACACTAAAAAGACAACATGAAAGCAGAATAACAGCTTGTGAAATGAGATTCATGCGCAGAACAGCAAGTTACACCAGATGGGATCGGAAAAGGAACACCGATATCTTAAAAGAATTGAAGACTACGCCAATTTTGCAATATATTAAACAGTACCAACTAAATTGGAAACACCATCGAGAAAGAATGAGTTCGCATCAGATCCCCAAGGCTGTTTATAATTATATACAAAGAGGACGAAGATCACTGGTCCGTCCTATGAAACGCTGGAGGGAAATTTTCTATAGGATCATAACGGGCCTTGACCTAATACTTGGAAGAAAGAAGAAGAAGAAGAAATAACCTCAAAATATCACTTCTTAAAATTAAATATTGTCTTCTTCTTCTTTATTTTTTGTAATTTTGAATCAATATTGCTTTTATGTTCTGCAAATATACTTCCAAGTATTAGAAATCAGACACTTGTTCTATAATTTCTCCATCAATCTCAATTTTCACCCACTGTACGTTTTTTTCCACACATTGCCACTGCTTTAGATTTTGAAGTGGACATTTCACATTATATTTGCTGGCAATTTTGAATAATTGATACACTGCTATGAGACTTAACGGTTATTATATCTGGTTTCATATAAAGATTGTGTGGTTCACTGTTATGTAGTCTTATCTGTCTGTTCATCACTCTTTGGTCATATGATCTGCATAAACAATTATTTCTACTGATCTGTGAGTCTCATAGGAAAGAAACTAATGGACAATTGCTAGTGACTTGCTAAATGAACTACAGAAATTGTGGGCAACCCAAATGATTGAAAACAAATTAACATTTGTTAAAACCTTCATGGAATGCTGAGTATTTAACAATGACCCTGGAGACATTAAAGACAAATGGCGACATTTATAGAAGAGCCTGCCAGAACAAAGGCAATTACTCACCGTTGAACAACTTTGCCGACATAAAACATAGCCATGATCTATAAATTAAATCAGGTTTAAATAGAGCATGAACTTAGCTGCCAGCAGAGAAGTGCATACATCTTTGCTCCAGTAATTAAAATGCTGCAATGTTGGCAACATGACAAAAGAGTTACAACTTTTGCATTATAATTAACAGATGCAAGACATGTGTCCTATGTCCTATGTACCAAATGTACAAAACTAAAAGTTTCTGAATGTGACATTGTATAGTTTATATGTTACTGCATGCTGATGATGTAGTATTATTAGGTGATAGAGAGGAGATACTGAGATACTAAGGAGCAACTCGCACCCTATTGAGTAATACTAAGAAATTGGAACTGGAAGTAAACATAAATAAAATTAAATATGTCTTTCATGGGAAGGACCCCATACAAAGTAAAATCTGTCTCCAGAATAAAATTTTAGAGAGATCTAATCAATTTAAATATCTTGGATATTATCTCTCTATCTGGGAAGAAAAGGATATCCCTGAAAAAATTACTAGTTATAATAAAAGTTTGAAAATTATTAATCAAGTTATGAAACCATCCCTTGTACAAAAAAACACCAGATTACGTTTATATAACACTTTGGCTAGACCAGTGTTGACCTATGGTAGTGAAGCATGGACACTAAGAAAACAACATGAAAGCAGAATAACGGCTTGTGAAATGAGATTCATGCGCAGAACAGCAGGTTACACCAGATGGGATAGGAAAAGGAACACCGATATCTTAAAAGAATTGAAGACTACACCAATTTTGGAATATATTAAACAGTACCAACTAAATTGGAAACACCATCTTGAAAGAATGAGTTCAAATCGGATCCCCAAAGCTGTTTATAATTATATACCAAGAGGACGAAGATCACTGGGCCGTCCTATGAAACGCTGGAGGGAAAATTTTCTATAGGATCGTAATAGGCCTTGGCCTAATACTTGGAAGGAAGAAGAAGAAGAATTAATAATAATTAAATGAATCGTGATTTCTTCTTACCTCATACTTCTATGTTTTTTTAAACACAGCACTGCAGTATCGGCGACACGTTGTCGTCATCATCAGCTGTTTTCACGACTGTCAATTTTTTCCTTTTTGCCGGTAATTCTCTAGACTGCCATCTGGTGTTCTTTTGAAGGAATTACTCTTCAAACTGCCATCTGATGTTATTTTGAATGAATCATTTTCTAAACTGCTATCTATTGTATTTTTGAAGAACTTTGTAATCAAGGTCGGTTCGTCCGGAATCTCAAAGTTCATAGTTCTAGTCTGGTTTTTTTTAATATATATTTTTTCCCAAACTGTTAAATCCAAAGGTTTAGATAGATGTTTTAAAAGTTTTGCTTCTTTTTCAATCCTATGATGCTCTAATAAACTATGTGCTTGCTATAGCTGAACAGAAGCAAAACTTTTAAAACATCTATCTAAACCTTTGGATTTAACAGTTTGGGAAAAAATATATATTCAAAAAAACCAGACTAGAACTATGAACTTTGAGATTCCGGATGAACCGAGCTTCATTACAAAGTTCTTCAAAAATACAACAGATAGCAGTTTAGAAAATGATTCATTCAAAATAACATCAGATGGCAGTTTGAAGAGTAATTCCTTCAAAAGAACATCAGATGGCAGTCTAGAGAATTACCGGCAAAAAGGAAAAAATTGACAGTCGTGAAAACAGCTGATGATGACGACAACGTGTCGCCAATACTGCAGTGCTGTGTTTAAAAAAACATAGAAGTATGAGGTAAGAAGAAATCACGATTCATTTAATTATTATATCAAACTGAGTCCGGAAAAGCTGATAATTGTATACATAGCATGTCGAGTAGAACACAACAAGTTATGAGGTAAGATGACTCCAGATTCACCTCATTTATCAAATGCAATAAATCTTATTTTGAGTCTGTAATATCTTACCTCAATTTAATGTTGATTTGTTCTTGAACATGTTTCGATTAGTCTTCTAAATCATCCTCAGCATGGCCACCCTTGTTAGATTTATGTTATAAACCCTGGATGTCGATGTCAGCTCCCTCCTGCGCGTTCGGCTGAAGAACCTCCAAACAAGGTCACGTTCAGCTGCTATTTCAAAATTCATAACTCTATTTTTGTTCTTCTTAATGTAGAATTTTTCCCAAATAGTCAATATTATGACGATTTTATTATTATTGAAACACTTCTCATAGAAGGATAAATTATATTTGAAGAGAAAAGTTTTCGCCTAGACCGGGACTCGAACCCGGGAACCCGCCTTGCTTTCCGGTCCAAGTGCTCTAACCAACTGAGCTACCGAGGCGAGTTACGATCTAGACCCAAATTTTTCTCTTATGTACGTAATTGTAATTCTTCCCTCAAGCGCCAAATGCTTGAAACCATAGCTTCTATCTTTGCAAATGGCGGCTTCTTAGTTAAGAAGACATTTATTGGGAATTTAACACTACTTTATAGCCAGTAGGGCTTCTATTGACGATTTTTATTATTAATTTAACACTTCTCATAGAAGGATAAATTATATTTGAAGAGAAAAATTTTCGCCTAGACCGGGACTCGAACCCGGGACCCTTGGCTTTCCGGGCCAAGTGCTCTACCAACTGAGCTACCGAGGCGAGTTACGATCTAGACGCAAATTTTTCTCTTATGTACGTAATTGTAATTCCCCTCGCGCCAAATGCTTGAAACCATAGCTTCTATCTTTGCAAATGGCGGCTTCTTAGTTAAGAAGACATTTATTGGGAATTTAACACTACTTTTATAGCCAGTAGGGCTTCTATTGACGATTTTTATTATTAATTTAACACTTCTCATAGAAGGATAAATTATATTTGAAGAGAAAAATTTTCGCCTAGACCGGGACTCGAACCCGGGACCCTTGGCTTTCCGGGCCAAGTGCTCTACCAACTGAGCTACCGAGGCGAGTTACGATCTAGACGCAAATTTTTCTCTTATGTACGTAATTGTAATTCTCCTCGCGCCAAATGCTTGAAACCATAGCTTCTATCTTTGCAAATGGCGGCTTCTTAGTTAAGAAGACATTTATTGGGAATTTAACACTACTTTATAGCCAGTAGGGCTTCTATTGACGATTTTTATTATTAATTTAACACTTCTCATAGAAGGATAAATTATATTTGAAGAGAAAAATTTTCGCCTAGACGTACATAAGAGAAAAATTTGCGTCTAGATCGTAACTCGCCTCGGTAGCTCAGTTGGTAGAGCACTTGGCCCGGAAAGCCAAGGGTCCCGGGTTCGAGTCCCGGTCTAGGCGAAAATTTTTCTCTTCAAATATAATTTATCCTTCTATGAGAAGTGTTAAATTAATAATAAAAATCGTCAATAGAAGCCCTACTGGCTATAAAGTAGTGTTAAATTCCCAATAAATGTCTTCTTAACTAAGAAGCCGCCATTTGCAAAGATAGAAGCTATGGTTTCAAGCATTTGGCGCGAGGGAATTACAATTACGTACATAAGAGAAAAATTTGCGTCTAGATCGTAACTCGCCTCGGTAGCTCAGTTGGTAGAGCACTTGGCCCGGAAAGCCAAGGGTCCCGGGTTCGAGTCCCGGTCTAGGCGAAAATTTTTCTCTTCAAATATAGTCAATATTATATTTTTCAGACCAAACATGAGCAGCAACTACAGATTTTTTTATTCCTGCAGTGGCTGCTCATGAAAAACATAATATAAATTTGAACACTAAATTATTAAAACAGTTAGAAAATACAAAAGAACTGACTATTTGAGGAAAGGATCTACATTCAGAAGAACAAAAAACAGAGTTATTGAATTTTCAAATACCAACTAAACGTGACCTCGTTTGGAGGTTCTTCGGCCAACCACAGGACGTCCAGGGTTTACAACATAAATCTAACCAGTCTGGCCATGCCGAGGATGATTAGTAGACTAATCGAAACATGTTCAAGAACAAATCAACATTAAATTGAGGTAAGATAATACAGACTCAAAATAACTTGATAAAAAGAACCTCAAAATATTACTTCCTAAAATAAAACAGTAATAAATCTTGTTTATTAAAAAAAAATGTAGTCCTAGTGCATAAAAATTATACTATTACAAAAAATATGTTATACTGCTGATAATGGAAAAGCTTTTACAGTTTACACAGAAAAGGGAACATGATAGAAACTAATACTGATTAGAAGTTATGGATTATATACGTACTGGGGTTTGTTACTGATAGGTTTGCTAAGGTCGCCAAGCTCTGAAGGTTGGCAGGATTGATTTCTGTTGCTGCACTCCCCGTAGACCCACCAAGATTAAGGCCTGTGGAATTCTGCAATGCTGCCAAATTCTGAAGACCTGTTTGCAAAATTTAAATAACATAAAATGCATTAGAGATAATCTTCAAAAATATACTGCAATAATTTATTTAGAAGACAAAATAAAGCAAATATTCCATCCCATTAACACACTTGTAGGTACTTTTACGTGCCATCCGGACCTTACAGTGTCACGACCTTTCAGGTGAAGGATTTTAACTATGGATCACACACAAACATTTTTGACTACACAGGACATGGAGGCCCTCCTTGAATCAGGGATTAGCTTAATGTCAGGGGCTTCCTCCAAGACAACACAACATCAAGACAAAACACACCATTCACACATACACTGATACTAAACATGGCAAATATGATAATGATGATTATGGTGGTCACAACATTTTTGGGGAACTTGATGATAAAATTATGAAATAAAATTAATGGTATAAAATATGAATTTCTAGTCCACATCCCTTTTTCTTTGTCTCTGTTAATATATCATGTATATTCTTTTCATATTTGGAAAGACACAAGAAAATATATTGGTGAAACATTGGTGAAATCTGTTGCAATGTATGGAAGTGAGGTATGGACAATCAATAAGTACTACAAGAATAGACTAATAGCTGCAGAAATGGATTATTTACGCAGAAGTGCCAGAAAGTCAAAATTAGAACATGTCACAAATAAGGAAATTAGAAACATAATGGAAACGGAAGAAAGCCTAATTGAAAGAATTGAGGAGAAGGAATTAAAGTGGTTAGGACATATTTTAAGAATGGAAGATGAGTGATGGCCGAAGCAACTATATCAATGGCATCCGACCAGAAAGAAGAAAAGAGAGAGACCAAAGTTAACATGGAAGGAAAACATGAAGACGGTAATACAAGCAAGAGGGCTAAGCTTTGAAGATGCCCAAGATCGTAGGCTTTGGAGATTTGGGACGGGACGATGGCAGCAGCTGTAAAAACCCGAAGATAGATGTATAATCTTTTACGGGATAAGAATTTCAATTCAAAAACAAAAACAAACATTTATAAATACAATATTGAGGAGATCAATGACATACGGTGCGAAAACATGGGAATTAAAATCAAGAACAATAAGCAGTAAATTAAATTGTGCAGAAATGGATTTTTGGAGGCGTACAGCTGGAATTTCTAGAAGAGATAAAATAAGAAACAGTGCAATTAAACAAAAGATTAATTGAATTTTGAATTGAATATGTTATTATACATATCTTGTTGAATCTAAATATACATATTTTTTAAACATTTTACACTCATACATGCCAATGGACATAGATTTTGTAAATGCGTCTTTTGTTAAAACTAAAATCTGAATTAAAATTCATTCGGAGAATATTTTGTTTAAACAACTCACCTCATAGGATTCATGCTTCCATGATACCGCGGTTTCAAACACAGTTGTGTTCATCCTCAGCCATAACTCCGACTGACGAAATTCTTCGGCCGCCAACTGTTCTATTGTCGCCATCTTCAGTGCTGCCATCTATGGTTGAATTTATGAACTTCGAAATCAAAGTAATTGAACAATGAATTTTGATATCCCTAACGAAATTAGTTTGATTTCGAAGTTCATAAATTCAATCATAGATCATAGATGGCAGTACTGAAGATGGAGACAGTAGAACAGTTGATGGCCAAAGAATTTCGTCAGTCAGAGTTATGAAGATGAACACGACTGTGTTTGAAACTGCGGTATCATGGAAGCATGAATCCTATGAGGTGAGTTGTTTAAACAAAATGTTCTCCGATAAATTTTAATGATTATACCTCATAATGTTTACTTCCCAACATTAATTTAATATAAAATCTGAATAATTTAAAAACTATTGATGCTACAGAAATGAAACTTAGACATTTCGCTATCTATATCAACATGGATATACATAACAAAAATGAAGTTTCTATCTAAAAAAATTGTGAAAAATAGAAATTTCACGTACTGTCCCCTTAAACTTATTTGGAAGATGATGATGATGATGATGGTAGGAGGGAAGTTGGGAGATCACTGAGAAGATGATCTGACCAATTTCTTTGAGTCTTGGAACGAATCTCTGAAGGACTCATGATGCTGATGATGAAGAACCACATACGTACCTGCGGCCGAGTTCTGTGCGGCTTGTAGCTGCTGTTGGACCAGAAGTTGCTGCTGCATTGAATTCAGAGCATTCAGACCTGCACTTGCTGGGGTCTGCCCATTCGCCGTCGCTCCTGCTGCTGCCACCGCCGACTGCGAAGCTTGGATCTGCTGAAGTAGCTGCAATGATGTAGGCGCAAGGCAAGAGTGAGTATCTCCCTGCAGCGCCAAGAACAAACAGAGCACACCACATCCAACCCTTTCAGTTCAACCCCTTTCCTTAATACACTTCACACTATCATCCCTTGTAATCTTTCTAATTTCAAATTCAATCAGTGTAAAGGTATCCCAAAGAGGTCATAAAGGTGCTTGAAGGATGTGGAAGTAAGGATCCCCATTTGTTAGCTAACATCACAAGAAGGAGGTAACCCTACAACTGTTTAAGCTGTTAGTTTATGCTGATGATGTAGTGTTATTAGACAATAGTGAGGCGGTGCTCGCCCCGTGTGGTGCCGGGTTGTGGAATAGTGCAATGGGACTTCCCCCTGTCATAAAAGGCGACTAATAGGAGCAGCAGACCGCTGTCCTTAACCAAATATCCTTTCATTTGATAACCTTCCTATACCCGTGGGGATTCTGGGTGGATTGAGTAGCTCATAATCTCCAGTTTTTTAAAGGATATATCACATTCCTCATTATAAGTTACATTATATCCCAAGTATTTAAATGAATTTACTTGCTCTAATATTGAATTCTGAAGGATGATCGTCATATTACAGCCACGCAGATGAAATTTCTGCGACGAACTGCAGGTTATAGCCTTCTAGACCACCAAAGAAATTCAACAATAGCCAGAGAGTTAAACATCGTACCTATATCTGAATACCTTCAAGAATATAGAAACAATTGGCTAGCCCATATTCAGCACATGGATCGTCACAGAATACCAAAACAAATTCTTCACTACATTCCTCGAGGCAGAAGATCTGTGGGTCGACCTTTTTGGAGATGGCGGGAGACAGTAACGGGCCACTGAGCCTAATAAATGAAAGGCAGATCATGATAATCTCCAGTTATATTTCCTAAATTATCCATCTTATACAAATACCAACTGCTGATCAGTGAACTAGGAGATGCATCAATGCTAAGTAGATATACTAATAAAGTAATAAAAATAAATAACTCGCCTTGGTAGCTCAGTTGGTAGAGCACTTGGCCCGGAAAGCCAAGGGTCCCGGGTTCGAGTCTCGGTCTAGGCAAAAATTTTTCTCTTCAAATATAATTTATCCTTCAGTGAGAAGTGTTAAATTAATAATATAAACATCAATAGAAGCCCTCTTCTTCTTCTTCTTCTTCTTCGTCAGGCTCTACGACTTCCAGTGGAATGTCTTGGGCTTCTCAACCAGTTTACGCCACTTCTTCCTATCTTGTGCAGTAGATTTCAAATCAAAAATCCCATCTCTCTCAAATCTTCAATTACGTCATCTTCCCATCGATCCTTGGGTCTTCCCCTTGGTCTTGTTCCCTGTGGCTTCCAATTCAAAATATCATTCGGCAATCTTCCCTTTGGCATTCTTAGTGCATGTCCAAACCATTGTAATCTTTTGGATTTTATGAAACTAACTATATTTTCTTTATTATTCTTGAGGTATAATTCATCATTCTTCTCAACCTCCAATTTCCATTTCCTTTACTGGACCTAGCACTCTTCTAAATATTTTTCCTCTCAAACGTTAATAGTCAATAGAAGCCCTACTGGCTTTATAAAGTAGTGTTAAATTCCCAATAAATGTCTTCTTAACTAAGAAGCCGCCATTTGCAAAGATAGAAGCAAAGGTTTCTAGCATTTGGCACGAGGGAATTACAACGTATATAAGAGAAAAATTTGCATCTAGATCGCAACTCGCCTCGGTAGTTCAGTTGGTAAGCACTTGGCCCGGAAAGCCAAGGGTACCGGGTTCGAGTCTCGGTCTAGGTGAAAAATTTTCTCTTCAAATATACTAATAAATACCTAGATATAAGACAACAGCCACCTGACCAGCAAGCCAAGAGCCTTGGGAATTGGTTCGGGTGAAGCCTGACACCCTCAAACGAGGCCATCTCAGCTAGGGTATGGAACCCCAACAGAAGACTCCCCTGGCCCTCCAGGTTTGAGGTTAGGCATGCGGCTGACGACCCATCCTGTAAATCTGTCTTGTTAGGAACCTAAATATGAAGCCTCAGGGGGATTGGAATCTGGAGGAGGCTTACTGAGGAGGCGAAGGTCATTATTGGGCTGTAGTGCCATGTAAGAAGAAGTGAGGAGATACTCAACAGAAGGATATCCAATTTTATACTTACTTGACGATTTCATTATTAATTTAACACTTCTCATTGAAGGATAAATTATATTTGAAGAGAAAAATTTTCGCCTAGACCGGGACTCGAACCCGGGACCCTTGGCTTTCCGGGCCAAGTGCTCTACCAACTGAGCTACCGAGGCGAGTTACGATCTAGACGCAAATTTTTCTCTTATGTACGTTGTAATTCCCTCGCGCCAAATGCTTGAAACCATAGCTTCTATCTTTGCAAATGGCGGCTTCTTAATTAAGAAGACATTTTATTGGGAATTTAAACACTACTTATAGCCATTAGGGCTTCTATTGACGATTTTATTATTAATTTAACACTTCTCATTGAAGGATAAAATTATATTTGAAGAGAAAAATTTTCGCCTAGACCAAGACTCGAACCCGGGACCCTTGGCTTTCCGGGCCAAGTGCTCTACCAAACGGGAACTACGAGGCGAGTACGATATAGACGCAAAATTTTCAACGTCATAAGAGAAAATATTTGCGTGTTAGATCGTAACTCGCCTCGGTAGCCTCAGTTGGTAGAGCAACTTGGCCCGGAAAGCCAAGGGTCCCGGGTTCGAGTCCCGGTCTAGGCGAAAATTTTTCTCTTCAAATATAATTTATACTTACTTACTTACTCACTGGCACTATCGAACCCGTAGGTTCATGGCCGCGGACCATATCCAATTTTATAGGAAATAATTTTAATTTAAAACTTTTCTTAACTTTTTTTATTATCTACTAATTTTTAAGATGAGTTTAATATAAATGGGGATAAGCTTATAACACTGATAAAATACCATTCCATCCATACTTTTCCATTGAATCTTTGGATTATTATTCTAGGGCTAACACACACACTTTATTGAATAATACTAAGACATTGGGGGGCTGGAAGTAAACACCAATAAAACAAAAATATATGTTCCCATATAGAAATACATTAGGGCCTATATAATGGAAATGGACAACTAATGACAAATGAGGGAAATTTTTGAAGAAGTGGCTGAATTCAAATACCTAGGAACAATAATCACAAATAGCAATGATATGCATAAGAAATTTAAACATAGGCTCAATTCTGGAAATGTGTGCTATTATGCATTATACACACTCTTGTTGGCCCAACTCCTCTCAAAAAAGTTAATCTGAAAATATATTCCGATTGAGGGTCTTTTCCACTTTTCAGCGGTTGCCCTTTTACCAGCCGGCTGCTGGCTCTTCACATCCACATGTGTCAATCACAGAGGTAGATGATCAACAGCCAGTGTAGGGGTGACATGTGGTTAGCATGTCGAGTCCCCCAGCCGTTGATAGCTGGTCCTCAACCTGGAGCCGCTACTTATTGTAGCTACCCAATTGCCTCACGATGCTGGGTGGGCACCGGTCCCATACTGGCCGAAATACCATGAGAAAAATGTCTTTCCCCCATGGAGACTCGAACCAGCGCAAGTCCCGTAGCTCTGCGCCAAGGCTTCCTACCTTAACCGCTCGGCTACGGCGCAGGACTTCTGAAAAAATATATAAAATTGTTATTCTCCCAGTTATATTAAATGGATGTGAAACATGAGCCTTACTCTAAGGGAGGAAAGGATATTACGAGTATTTGAGAACGAAGTCCTTAGGAAATTTTTTGGACCACAAAAGAGATGAACAGACAGGTGAATGGAGAAGTCCTACATAACAATGAACTACATGGTCTTGTATAGGAAGCCAGATATAATAAGAACAGTTAAGTCTCGTAGATTGTGATGGTGTGGACATGTGGCACAAATGGGGAACAAAAGAGAGGCATGGAAGCTTCTTGTAGGAAAATCAGAAGGAAAATGCCCAGTTGGTAGACCAAGAATGAGGTGAGAGAATAACATTAACTATGATATGTTGAGGAAGTAGAATTATACAGGGAATGATTGGAAAACATCTTAGTTAGTTAGTTAGCCCTACACCCTTTAACATACTTTCCAACAACATAAAAATGCTATCACAACTGACAGGAATTTAACAAAAAAATGTACACACATGTTCAAACAATATATCCTCACAGAAGCACAGAAAAGTTTGTTGCAAATATTCACAGCATCATAGGAAGAAAATTTGCATTTAGATTGGTAACTCAGTCGATAGACTATTGGCCTAGAATGCAAAAGTCCTGTATTCAAGCCCCTCAGCTTATAATTTTTCTCTTCAAGTATGATATTATCCATCATTGAGATGTATGAAATGAATAATAAAAACATTGAAAGAAGCCGTACTGGCTTTATAATGTAATGTAAAATTCTCAAATAAATGTCTTCTTAAATAAGAAGCCACCATTTGTAAGATAGAAAGCAAATGGTTTTGATAGCATTTGGTGCTATTAAACATTTCGGGAATTAACAGCGTATATAAGAGAAAAATTTGCATTTAGATTGGAACTCACCCAGATGGCTCAGTTGGTAGAGCATTGGCCTAAAAAGCCAAAAGGTCCTGGGTTCGAGCCCCAGTCTGAGCATATAAATTTTTCTCTTCAAAAAATATTTATCCAACCTTAATTTCATGTTTGAGAAAAACTAAATTCACTATAAAACTAGTGAGAGTTTCTTTTAACCAATGTTACCAGGTTTTCTATGACATTTCTCAACTTTTATAAGATTCATGATGTGTTCCATTGAGGTATTATTCAAAATTAAAATATAAATTAATGGAATATTCACCCTGAAAGTGTCCGTCTCCTCAACTTAATTAATGATTTACTGTAGCGCTTTCAGGACTTGTCCCATCATCGGCAGGATTCAAAACTGGTGTTTCACTGAAGATCTGGTAGAGAGGGGGTTACATGTATTGGGTTCGTTTTCGTTTATCAGATTGTTGTCGTTGTGAGCTGCTTTCATGATTTCCATGAGAAATAATCCAGCGAAGATAAACTTAACTCGAAGAGATGGAAATCATGAAAGCACCTCACAACAACGACAATCTGATAAACGATAACGAACCCTATACATGTGGGGCACGCCGTAGCGTAGTGGTTAAGGCACTAAGCTACAAGCCGGAAGGTCGAGGGTTCGAGTCCCGGTGGGGTCAGGATTTTTAAACTGACCCAAACCCTCTGGCGGCACCATGGCCCTGGGGTCGACTCAGCCTCTAACGGAAATGAGTACCAGACGCTTGTTCTGGGGGTAAAGGCGGCCGTCACGCAGGGCTGACAACAACCCGGCTGACATCAAGTGCCGATTGTCTAGAAAAAGTGGGAGCCTTAACTTCCTACTATCCCAAGGGCCTCCCGAGGCCTGTAGTGGGATCAAAAAAAAAAAAAAAAAAAAAAAAAAACCTATACATGTAACCCCTCTACCAGATCTTCAGTGAAACACCAGTTTTGAATCCTGCCGATGATGGGACAAGTCCCAAAAGTGCTACAGTTACATAATTAATCAAGTTGAGGAGACGGACCTTTCAAGGTGGATATTCTATAATTTTATATTTTAATTATGACATTCTAGTATTTCTCTCCTGGTATTGGCAGAATTGTTACCCACTTCTTAAGGTTGGTGCACCTGAAGGCAGAGTTACATTACCCCGATTATACGATAGCTGATGAATGATAACGAAAAGCCAAGAGATTTCTTAAACCTGAACCTAACCTAAATCCGGACCATGGGAAGGCACAGGAATAATTCCCTTTAAGAAAAAAATTCTTGTGGTCTGACCAGGACCCCACGAATTGTAGCCAAAAGCTCTGACCACTTTCCCATGAGACTGGTCAAAAAATTAGCGACAAAATGAAAGAAAAATATCCATATGAAGAAAAACAAAATACCACAATTTATTTACAATCTGTCCGCTTTCTCAAGCTTTCCATCCATTTACATATGTGCTCTGTTTAAACTATTCTAATAACTATAATAAACCAGAAGTTTGTTATATACTCATATGACATAACAAAATTTTAGTTGGAAAACGTAAAAAAAAAATATATATTCTCAAATTTTTAATATCTACATCAGTTAGGAAAAACCGGGTAAGTCAACTTTTGGTCAAAAATGAGTTATTAACATCTCCCGATAGCTTTTGGTCTGATGCACGTTCGTCAAGTGAATAGTGACGGTGTTATTAAGCATTGAATTTTCGATGTCTGCACTCTTTGATGTAAGTCATTGAACTAGTTTTTGCTCTCCTGTAAAAAATCACTTTGAAGACTTACCTGGTTTTTCCCAACTGATGTTGATATAACTCTTGCAAGCTATGTTCCAGTCACAACGTAAACAAACCGGATGTATGACTGTGTTTTCATTGCTCGAATAATGGTTTTTACCTTTAAGCTTGTAAGAAAATGTATTTTGCTGTCTGACTATTGAAATAAAGCAAAAAGTAAAAAAATACATAATTTAACATTTCAAGATGAAGCTGATATATCAAAGAAAATCACAAATTTCACAAAAACACTGGGGATAATTCACAGTATAATGAAACCATCTTTAGTCCAGAAGAACACAAGATTACGACTTTATAAGGTTCTTGCAAGATCAGTATTAAGATACGAAGAAGAGATGAAAGCCAAATAACAGCAAATGAGATGCGATGTATGCGCCATATGCAGCAGGTTATACAAAGTGGGACTATAAAAGAAATGAGGAAATTATGGAAGAGTTGGATGTAGAACCCATTCTCCCAACATATACAAAACTACCAGAACAACTGGAAAGCCCATCTTCAACGAATGCCATCTCATAGAATTCCAAAAGCCATGCTTAGTTACTGGCCCCAAGGCAAAAGATCGCTGGGATGTCCAAAATAGCGCCGGATGGAAAATTCCTCTTTGAGACCGTAACAGGCCACACGGCCTAATACTTGCATGGATGATGATGATAAAAAATATATTATCTAGCACATGTCTATATAAGTTATAAGAGAAAATCTTAAAACATATAATTATAATTTAATAGATTAGGTAAATAAACAACTCATTTTTTAATTCTTATGCATTGGGCAATGCAGAATAGTGGTCTCGAGGTAGTGTGCTGCCTTGTCACACAGTGGGCCCGGGTTCAATTTCCGGTCGGGGACAGGCTCCTGGATGAGGTTTTTCCTCACTTGTAAGACAAATGTCAAGAAGCTTAGGGCCCAACGTCTCCAAAAATCATCGGTCATCATCTTCATCATCCTGATCATTATCATCATCATCCTTCACACGGTGTGGAAAGCAATGGGAAGCTACCCACACCTACAATTCCCTAGTAAAAGCTGCACGCATAGCATGAAAATGCTATGATTGCAGTGAAAGACCTGGCCTCGGGCAGAATTAATATGGATGAATGGAATGCAGAATTAAAATTTCAATTGTTCCAAATGGCTGAGTCACCTATATAATTTTTAAAGCATAAAAAAAAGAAAGACTTTTAAAAAAGAGGAGAGAAACAAATTATTTAAATGTTTTTCGAACAGTTTTAATGAAAAATATCCTACATTAGCCATTGAGCAAGTGGTGAAAATAACAGCAGAATTTACAGGTGAGTCCGCATGGAGCATATATTCTGCTCGTAATGAATTGTAATAAAGGATATCTATCGACATCGTGGAAAAAGCATAAATGTCTGATTAGGTAGACCCATATATATATTTTTTGTCATAAATAAATAAGAAATGGAGGATGTTCCAAATTATTGATACCCTCTTACCTTGTATTCAGTCCTGTTTCTTGTAAAACACAATGCTTAAGACAAATGTTTCTATTGATGACAGTTTCCTACACAATTCAGTCATATGGCAGGTAAAAGTAGTACCATGGTTTCACCAATAAACAGAGTCGGCAGAATAATATCTTATGCAAGTTTGTTTACAGTACAACTGGAACTTAGCTCAGAATTACAATAGCAGAAAATGTCCAGCATTAACAAAATATGAATAATTAATTTATGATAAAATCAAATGTTTCCTCCCTCTCCTCATATAAATCTTCTAAGTGGATTATCTTCAGTACAATCTTGGCGACTGATGTTATGTCGTTCAGAAGAAACACTTCTTCTTCCCTCTGTTGGTGGACCGATGAACTTCTGGATCAGGTAAGGATTTGCAGGAATTTCAAAGTTCATAATTTTTCCCTTCTTTTTCTGAATGTGGATTTTGTCCCAAACCGTGAGTTCCTTTTGTTTATCTATTTGTTTAATTAGACTGGCTTTTGATTCAATTAAGTGTTTTTTGGACCAAGCACGAGCAACTACTGCTGACTTTTCCATTTCTCCATTTTTGACATTTCTAAGATGTTCTTTCACCCTTGTTTCAAATTTCTTTTTGTTTTTCCTATATAAATATGTCACAATCCCTGCATTCGATCTAGTAAAATCCTGATTTGTTTTCTTCTTCAAATTCTTTCATTTTATTGGTTTTAATTATCCTATTAAAGGCTGTATTCGTTCTTCGATGCCAATCTTATATTAAACTTTTTGAAAATGTTTTGAAACTTATGGTGTTTCAATGGATGGTAAGTGAATTTCTTGAATTTCATTCGACATAACATCAGTTGCCAAGATTGTACTGAAGTGGAGATTGTTATGGTCTTGAAATCGCGATCTACTTAGAAGATTTATATAAGGAGAGGTAGGAAACACTTGATTTTATCATAAATTAAACCTCATAGTGATTAATTCCTATAAAAGTTAAATAATTAATTTAATTTAATTTCTGAAAATCAATATTGGCATTACTATAAAATATAGCATTTATATAATGAATAAAAAGAAGTATGAATTCTGAATTTACCGTTAGGTATTGTGGACCCATGTTCACTCCTGCAAGGTTCCAAAGGTTTGCCTGCATTTGCTGCAGTCTCTTCTGATCTTTTTCTTTCTGCGTATCCGCAAATTTTACAACTAGAGGTGAAGAGCATCCCTGTAAATTATACATTTACACAATATTCTTTAAAATAAGCATCTCAATGACAAGGAATCTCACATTTATTAAAGAATATAGATACACTTTTACCATAACTCAGATCCTATTTGCTAGATCAATAATATAAGCATTACATTTTCAGAACATGTCACATTCTGCTAATTTTGTGACACTAATTATATGTTATATTTCCTTCTTTTTTGTCGGCTGCGGTGGACTAGTGGTTTTGCTCCTTGCCTCTGGTCCCAAGGGTCACGGGTTCAAACCTGGCCAGGGTCGATGGATTTTATTAGGATGGAAAAATCCAAGGAGCAAGTCCTCCGGGAGGGACTTTAAGCCATGGGTCCCAAATCTGAAGATTTTCAGGCTCGTAAAAGATCCTTAAGCCTGAATGAAAAGGCAAAATTACTGAATTTTCCCGACCTAGTACTACCTTGTTTTCCTAGTTTCCTAGATGTCAGTGTGAGGCAGAACGCTGACCACGGACCACTCAAATGACATCTATATGAAAACAAGTGTAACTAAATTAGTATGGTTCAAATTCTTCCCTGTAGGGGAAGAGCACCTAAAATCTCTGTTAAGGGAATCATGGGCTTACAATATACAAGATATATCCTTTTTCTTTTATTTTAACCTAAAAGTTACAACCCGTACTTCACCAAGTTCAGTTAGAAACTTCTTCTTGAAAGCCCTTGTTGGTACACTTGTTTTCGGATAGATGTCATTGAGTGGCCTGGGGTCAGCATTCCATCTCATACTGACATCAAGTAAACCAAGTAGTACTAGGACGGGAAAATTAGGTAAATTTTGCTTAGAGGCCTGTTTATTCAGGCTTAAGGATCTTTTACGAGCCTGAAAACTTTCAGACACAGGACCCATGGCTTAAAGTCCTTCTCGGAGGACTTGTTCCTTGGATTTTTTCATCCTAAAAAATTCATCAACCTTGGTCACATTTGAACCTGCAATCCTTGGGATCAGAGCCAAGGAGCATAACCACTAGTCCACCGCGGCCGATTCTATTGAAAAAAGAAAATGAAAACTAAAAATATAAAAAAATTGAATTATAATTATGTGAAATGTACAAAGAAAAATGTTTAAATGTTAAACCAAAGAATTGTGCGTGAATTATGTAACAAAATATGATATATATATATATATATATATATATATATATTTTTTTTTTTATTTAGAGCCCCACCAACACCCCCCAGGTTACCTCGGGCATAATGTCCTTATCCCTGCATCTGCTCTATGTCCCTATCTATATCCAATCTTTATTGAAATACATAATAAATATACAATTTGAAAGTGTGTAGTTGTTACATAAAATAAAAAAGTGTGTTTTGTTGGCACATGGTAATAATGACATTTAAATTAGGCAGGCAAGGTGAGAATATTGGTCTCACATTGGTCAGAATAGATTTGTAATTTGCCAACTTGTGAGTCAAAAGACCCGCACAAATCAACGAAATATCTGGGCTGTGATTCCAGACGTCTCTGCCAACATCTCCTTCCCCTATCGGGAAATATCGGTGGCAGAGGCTTCTACGGTTCAAAGCATCTCAAACCTAAGCCTAGAAAGTTCCTTGCACCTATATAATATGCGGCGAGGATAGAGACCAGTCAATCTCATGTTGGAAGGTGAGAAGTTAGGTCTACGAGAAATTGTGGTGAACGGATTCATCGGTGACTGTGAAATAATTGTGACTGAGATAAACATTGAAAGAAGATTAATTGTGAGTGAAAATTGTGATAAAAAGTTTACTGATAATTTGTAGTAAGAAATAAAGCATTACGTGAGATTTTAAACAACATCTCTGTGTCCATTTACGCCGAAATAACGTAAATGAAAAACCCTGGTCATCTGTGACAATATATTTGGAAATTTTCGTATATGGTGAAAGTTTCATCTACCAACAAATAAATGCTTTTTTATTGTTATTCAATGTACTCACCTCCATTGTTTGCGAGTGATGCATGGTCTTGATTGCATTTATGGCACACTGTTTAGATGTATATGTTACAAAAGCACAGCCTGTAAAACATATAATAATATCAGTATATATGTACCATGTGAGCTAAAAAAGCTTAAATTAAAAAATTAAATAAAAATAATATAGTATGAGTGAGAAAATGTACTCTTTATGATGGTATATTAATTTATTGTTTTCGGCATACAGACAAGTCCTACTCTGCAAGCACAACATTCTCATGCCATATTTGCATATTACATAGAGATGATAGTACCCATTGTTATTACTAAGGGGCGGATTTCTATGACCTAAAAAATGGAAAATATGCATGCATTTATGACCTAAAAAATGTTTAAATATGACCTAAAAAGACAAAAATATGACCTTATAATTGAATGAATTTTTTACCCATACTATATTAATTGTTCATTCATATACATTTTCAATTGTTTTCAATTGTATCACAAGAAAAAGGAAATCTTCTTCTATTGTCCAGTGCAAACATTTGCTACCTGTTAACAGAAACCTTCGAAACAAGTGAACTGTGAATCTGATGATTTTTATACAGATACAATGCTGGTTATTTCCAATTGCCTGACGACTAGGCTATTATAAAAACTCAAAATATGACCAAAATATGATTTTATCATAGAAATAAGAAGAAGTATGACCAAAGATCTGAAAAAGTTAGAAATGTGACTTTTAAGACCCAATAAAGACCGCTTAATCTTAATAATACAGCATAAGTAAAGTGATCCCACAACAGGCCTCAGGAGGCCCTTGGGGTAGTAGGAGGTTAAGGCTCCCACTTTTTCTAGACAATCGGCACTTTATGTCAGCCGGGTTGTCAGCCCTGCGTGACGGCCGCCTTTACCCCAGAACAAGCGTCTGGTACTCATTTTCGTTAGAGGCTGAGTCGACCCCAGGGCCATAGTGCCGCCAGAAGGTTTTGGGTCAGTTTAAAAATCCTGACCCCAACGGGACTTGAACCCTCGACCCTCCGGCTTATAGCTCAGTGCCTTAACTACTACGCTACGGCATGCCCCCATGTTAAATTATAACCCAAATAATTAAATTAATTTACTTGTTCTAAAATTTCATTGTCCAAAACAATTTTGCTAGGTATAGGGTATTTCCAGCAAAAGGCCATCACTTTAATTTTCTTTGTACTGATTTCCAAATTGTATACCTTTTTTTGCATTTATATAAGAATTGTGTATAGAATACTGTAAATCTGTTTCTGTTGGAGCTATTAAAAAAGAATGTAAGTCAAAATCATTAAAATGTACCGATTTAGAAATAAGCTACAATTTAGGTACTTACTTGAATGGGAAAATGGTACAAATACAGTTGAATACATAATTACTGCATCGGATTGAAAGAGCCAACTTTCACTCCCCCTTCCCCACAAAAAAGTGATATCTTAAAAGTGTTGAAAGAGAAGTTACTGGTCATTTTACAATGTCAGTTGCCATGTCTACTTCTTCCCCTACAAATGACCTTGTATTTACATATGTAACATGCAAAGATGACACACCTAATGTATCAGTGTCACCACCATATCAATTCACTTCCTTCCTTATTTACAAAACAAAGAAAATATATCACACTTTCTACATTTCCATAACAGCCAGAGATTCTTTCTCAAGCTCTCTCTTTTTATTTCAGTCGGTTTGTTTGTTTGCAAGACTTAATCTCGCCCAATTCTATTATGAGGCTACTCATGATGCTAGGGGAGCTTCCCCAGTCAAGGAGCTCTTCACCTTTCTCCTAAGAAGACAGCCATTTTATGAGGACATCATGAATAATTTTGCTACTCTATATATTTATCTATCTACTCGTACCTATAAAAAAACCTGCCAAAGTCAGTCCCTATCCCAGGTTGAAAAAGGGTGAGGGAATGAGTAACAACCTCGTTAAATAAAATCTGGGTTCAACCAGTCCAGTTTATAGTAAGTTGGCTCAGTCATTTAGTTTACAGGTGGTTAGGTAGGCAATTGCAAATTAGATATATCATCATCATCATCATAGTACATTCACGAATTTAGGCCATTTGTTGACCTGTTTCGGCCTCAAGAGAAACACCATCCAGAAGTCTTTGAGTGGACGTCCTGGTCTTCTTCTTCCTGCAGGTTGATATCTTAACATTAGTTTGGGTATTCTGTGATCTTCCATTCGATGAACATGTTGTATCCATCTTGACTTATAATCAGAATTTTGTTTTCTAAAGATTCCATGTGTAATTCTTCTAAGATATCTTCATTTTTTTTGTGATCTAGTAGTGTGTATCCTGCAGTCCTCCGAAGATATCTCATTTCAGCAGATCTAAGTCTCTGTATATCCTTCTGTTTCAACGTCCATACTTCGCTACCATACAAAAGAGTTGGAAGAGCCAGTGTTTTATACACTTTCAGTCTTGAATGCTTTTGGACTAACTGTGGCTTGAAGATAGAATTTATTAACCCTAAAATTCTTAAAAATTTAGATATTTTTGCATTTACATCCTTTTCTTCTTCATATGAGATATTGCATCCTAGATATGTAAAATTATTCACCTGCTCCAAAATTTATTGTCCAGTACAATTTTACTTCTGACAGGATCTACACCTTGAAATGCCATAATTTTTGTTTTTTCTGTAGATATCTTTAATCCATATTCTTCTGTAATTTTGTTAAGTTCATACAGACCTTTCTAGATATATTTCAACCTAAATTCTACCCCCACGCATAAGTATTAGCATATCAAGCGGCATTGTCACGTTTTATTCATTAGAATACATTTTTACCAACTAAAGGTAAAGACAAAAGTTGCAACGCTGTTAAGATAATTATATCCACGTGGAGTAGACACGGAAACGTCATTTAAAAATGTGAATATATTAAGTTATGTAGATAGGAAATAACACTATGAGGTTTTTTAATATTGTTTATTTTTTATTATTTCACTCACCTCATACTTCATAATTCATAGCAGACCCTGGGTTTCTTCACATATTTTGTGACATTGTCAATGCTGCGTCACGTTCACAACTGACGTCCAACGGCCTTCAGTCTGCAGGATAGAAGGCCGTTGGACGTCAGTTGTGAACGTGACGCAGCATTGACAATGTCACAAAATATGTGAAGAAACCCAGGGTCTGCTATGAATTATGAAGTATGAGGTGAGTGAAATAATAAAAAATAAACAATATGTGAATATATTATTGACAGAGAACTGTTTTCAGCATTTGATGATTAGAGTGGCATCAACTCTCGGGCACTACCAGGCAGTAATAACATATTTTTTTTTAAACTAGAGGAAAACAGTTGTCTTTGAAATGCCTGTAAACTAAATGACTGAGCCAACTATACCCAGTAAGGATCCCTTCTCAAGGGTTACAGATACTGCTGCCTTATGATGATCTTGAAGAAGATTTTCGGGCTGTAGGCCGTGGTCGTGAGGCTTGTAGTTCCTCGACGTTTTGCCAGAGACTGTGTCTGGTATCCTCAAGGGTTGTCTTGAGATTGGCAATTCTGTCCTTGTCTGTCCTATTTATACGTTCACCGCTGCTCCAATGGGATTGCTGTTTGATGGTCTAATCAACTGTACGTTATATCTGCCTTTTGATTGGTCAGTGGTAGGGACTTCCATTGTTCCACTGAGATTGCTGTTTGATAGTCTAGTCGACTGTGCTTGTAGAGGTTTACATTTTGCGTTTTTTGGAACCGGTATCCATACTTTGTTGACTTTTAATGATTCTTCTTTTCTGTTGAAACTGTTTTTATGTTTGAATATTTCAATGGCTTCTCGTTGTAGACGGGTAAAATAGTGTGTGCAGTTAGATAATATGTCTGTATTCTGGTATTGTACTCTGTGGCCATCAAGTAAAGAGTGTTCTGCTACTGCCGACTTGTCCATTTGTTTAAGACGACTGTATCTTTCATGCTCCTTAAGTCTGGTTGCGTTGCTGCGTTTAGTGGTGCCTATATACACCTTTCCACAACTGCACGGTATCCTGCATATGCCTGCTGTCTGATGAGGATGGAGTTGATCCTTTATAGGTCGGGGAACTACAAGCCTCACGACCATGGCCTACAGCCCGAAAATCTTCTTCAAGATCATCATAGCAACTCCGGCCGTGAAAGTCTACGTGAATACACTGGTGCCTTAGTTTATCATTGGTTTAACAAAGGCTAAGGAAGGAAAACTGAAAAAAATATCCCTGGTCCTCCAGGTTGGGGGTTGATGCAGTAGGCCAGCTCCCTGCTCATTGGAAAAAAAATTAAATTCCTGGGTGGCTCGTCTAGGTACTAGACCGACCCCCATCACTTGCTGATATCTATGGATAAATTAACTTGATCAATAAGCTCCCATTAGGGAGTGCTCTAATCCCGGTATAGGGATGGAAAGGGCTTAATTTAATATTAATAATATAATTAATTTTAATATTAGGACAACAAACTAAAATTATGGCATTTCATGGGAAGGACCCCATATAAAGTAAAATCTGTCTCCAGAATAAAATTTTAGAGAGATCTAATCAATTTAAATATCTTGGATATTATCTCTCTATCTGGGATGAAAAGGATATCCCTGAAAAAATTACTAGTTACAATAAAAGTTTGGGAATTAATAATCAAGTTATGAAACCATCCCTTGTACAAAAAAAACACCAGATTACGTTCATATAACACTTTGGCTAGACCAGTGTTGACCTATGGTAGTGAAGCATGGACACTAAAAAGACAATATGAAAGCAGAATAACGGCTTGTGAAATGAGATTCATGCGCAGAACAGCGGGTTACACCATATGGGATCGGAAAAGGAACACCGATATCTTAAAAGAATTGAAGACTACGCCAATTTTGGAATATATTAAACAGTACCAACTAAATTGGAAACACCATCTTGAAAGAATGAGTTCAAATCGGATCCCCAAAGCTGTTTATAATTATATACCAAGAGGACGAAGATCACTGGGCCGTCCTATGAAACGCTGGAGGGAAAATTTTCTATAGGATTGTAACAGGCCTTGGCCTAATACTTGGAAGGAAGAAGAAGAATATTAGGACATCCCGGTTCCTCTATCATACATTTTTTGAAGATTTTATAAGCATGAACTGTTTCTGAGATGGTCATATACATAAAACGGTTATTTCTCCAAACTATGCAATATAACTGTATTTCAGGAAATAGGCTATGTACAATTGGCATCACTGTATCGATAGAAAAAATATTAAACTTATTTTACCTTTACTCGGTTATTTCTCCAAACTATGCAATATAACTGTATTTCAGGAAATAGGCTATGTACAATTGGCATCACTGTATCGATAGAAAAAATATTAAACTTATTTTACCTTTACTCTGTCCGTTGGTGTCTCTAAGCACCGTACATTCTTCTATCGTACCAAAACCACTAAACATACTTCTGACATCATTTTCTGTGCACTTCTTCGATAACATCCCCACGAACAGCTTCCGTTCTGTAACAAATATTACCAACATATTAGGAGAATAGATATAAAAAAAACAGATTATTAAATTAATATTAAGAAGTTATTAATATAATTGAAATAAGTAAATCAATTTTATTTTTATTTTATTTAGCCTGGTGGAGTTAAGGCCATGTGACCTTATCTTCCACTCACCAGGACAAACATACATTATATCAGAATATAACAATCACAATTAACTCTAATATTAAATACTAAATGTAGATTTGATCAATAAGATAATATCTATTATATTTTTTTATTTGAATCTCCAATAATATTAACCGTATTTCACCATCCGGTATGTTAGGGTTTTAGTTACAATACAATTAATTATTTACAGTAATTTAGAGTGTGGTTAATTTCTAGCGTTACATAATAACGTAATATGAACAAATTAATTAATTAATTAACAAACCCAAGAAAAAACTAACTTAAAGTCTCTTAAAAATATGATGGATAAAGTTACACAGGTTTCTATAGCAACACTTCTTACATAAAATATTTGACAAAGACAGTTTGAAATCTATTATGGCAATAACCTAATTTTTTAATAAATTCATGTCTTTCGGAATCAAATGCGGGACACTCAAATAACAAATGTGAGATAGTCTGTGGCTAGAGTTTTTGCAAATACAGGTATCTGTACCTATTTTAAATCGTTCCAAATAATGTCCAAATTTACCGTGTCCAGTCATAAATTGTGTTAATATAAAATTTGGTTCTACGTATTTGCACTTTATTCAGTGAAAAACAGTTGGGAAAAATAATGTTCTTGTCAAAGCACCATTAATACTGTTTAACCACTCAGCATTCCAATTTTGTAAGAGATCATTTTTAAATACTCCTTTAATATATGATAGAGGACAGAAGGAGTAAAAATAATCCATATTTGAATTAGCAGCTGATTTGGCAAGAAAATCTGCACGTTCATTTCCTGTAGTTCCAGCATGTCCTTTAATCCAGCCTAGGCAAATATGTCCAAGATGTTGGTTTAATTTTGTTCTTATGGAGCTAGCAATCGGGTGACGGTTGAATCTGTCATTGATAGCAGAAAGTGCTGCCTGGGAGTCACTATAGATACAAGAAGACTTGTTGGTGGTTATAACCCATTCCACAGCTGGCAGTAGAGCTAAAAGCTCTGCTTGAAAAATCGTACATTTGGAAGCAAGCTTGTATCCTTGGTAAAAGATCTCAACTTCATTATCAAATACCACAAAAGCACATCCAACTAGATAGTTACGGTCCTCCATTCCAGAGATACGAGAGCATCATCATCATCATAGTACATTCACGAATTTAGGCCATTTTTGACCTGTTTCGGCCTCAAGAGAAACACCATCCAGAAGTCTTTTGAGTGGACGTCCTGGTCTTCTTCTACCTGCAGGTTGATATCTTGACATTTGTTTTGGTATTCTGTGATCTTCCATTTGATGAACATGTTGCATCCATCTTGACTTATAATCAATGTTTTCTAAAGATTCCATGTGTAATTCTTCTAAGATGTCTTCATTTTTTTTGTGATCTAGTATTGTGTATCCTGCAGTCCTCCGAAGATATCTCATTTCAGCAGATCTAAGTCTCTGTATACCCTTCTGTTTCAACGTCCATACTTCGCTACCATACAAAAGAGTTGGAAGAGCCAGTGTTTTATACACTTTCAGTCTTGAATGCTTTTGGACTAACTGTGGCTTGAAGATAGAATTTATTAACCCTAAAATTCTTAAAAATTTAGATATTTTTGCATTTACATCCTTTTCTTCTTCATATGAGATATTGCATCCTAGATATGTAAAATTACCTTCTGGATTTTTTTGTGTTGAGACTTGAAAGTAGTTTTGAAGTTCCTTAGGACAGGTTACTGGCCCGACGCTAAGTAGTCCAGTGGTAGGGCTGCTACCTTTTAGTCTCTGGACAGACATTAGGATACCGCATTTACTCAGTACCTGATGGAACGGTTATATCGCCGTGACTCGGTCCTCAGAGCCTCGTTTGTGAAAATGGGTTGTACCACGAGAAGGTGAGGATGAGAATTGGGTAGGAGAGGTTATACACACGTCACTACCCCTTACAACCCCGAGAGCCATCGGTATAAATGGAATAATCATGATGACTGTTGCTGCAATCATTTAGCATAAGTGGCCTCCAATAAGTGCTAGGATGACTAGAAGACAAGAAATGTTCCTGTCTTTCGATTTCAGAATATGTATTACATTACGATCTATAATACAACCAGTTAATGATAGTTAAGATTAAGACTAAAACTAATAATAAAATGTATTCTAGCAAAAACATTAGATTCTTGATAGACTGTCCCTGTCTAATGTATACAAAAAACAAAGAAAAATAATGAGATATAGAAAACTAATTTTACGATTATACAATATTTAAACAAATGAAAATATTTGTTAATCTTAATATTATTTTCATAAATAATTTAATTTATTAATTGTTAAAAGAATACTATCAGTGAGGTGTATAAGTTAGATTTTGTACACATCTAGGCCCATGCCACCACCCCTTGGGATACCTCAGTCAAAAGACCATACTCCCAAGTCCCAGACTTGTCCTCCCTATCTATTTCCCGTCCACATTCAAGAGTTCTCGGCCTAAAACCAACACCTCTAGGGAGAAGTATCTGAACCCTGAACCTTCAGTTTTATGTTCTGATACCCAGCTCATTGAGCCATTCAGACTTCTTCCCCATCCAAGCACAAATCCTTCCTTTACCTCTTTGTCCCACATCCAATGCAATGAACCATCATTCACAAATACACAGTGAATGGCTTCGATGTACAGAAGATCTGATGGGACTCCACATAGCTATAGCATTATTTATTAAATTAATATTAAGAAGCTATTACAATTATTTCATATTAATCCTTCTATAACTCTAGGGAATCATCAATGGAGAGGGGCTGTACCTCTTTTTATCAACAGGGGGTTGATATGATTATTCTAGAAATTATCGAATTATAAAATGAAAATAATCTTTCAGTGGAATAAGTGAAATAAGTAAATTAATGTACACAACTAAACTATTGTAATCAATGTTAAAGAGAAAAAAATTATGCCTGAACCCCAAACCTTCAGCTTTACGTGCTGATGCTAAGACAATTGAGCCATTCAGATAAAAACATCCTTTAACCCCACCTTTTCTCTTTCTATTATGTTTGAAACAATAAATTACTTTATTGTAATTTCATAGTTAAAGTAAAGTAATCCCACTACAGGCCTCAGGAGGCCCTTGGGGTAGTAGGAGGTTAAGGTTCCCACTATTTCTGGACAATCGGCACTTTATGTCAGCCGGGTTGTCAGCCCTGCGTGACGGCCGCCTTTACCCCAAAACAAGCGTCTGGTACTCGTTTCCGTTAGAGGCTGAGTCGACCCCAGGACCATAGTGCCGCCAGAAGGTTTGGGTCAGTTTAAAAATCCTGACCCACCGGGACTTGAACCCTCGACCTCTCGGCTTGTAGCTCAGTGCCTTAACCACTACGCTACGGCGTGCCCCTACATATGGGAAATAACATTATGAGGTTCTTAATTCGTAAATGAATGAGTCATTTTTTAACATCTTACCTCATAGTTTATGTTTCTTCAAACACGGGAACTAGTTTTCGAGAGAAGGGTCTCTCTCATTTTCAACCGACAGCTGGCAACGTTATTGATGGAGATTCCAACTAAAATCCGGTAGTCATAATGTCGGTTGAAAATGAGAGAGATCCTTCTCTCGAAAACTAGTTCCCGTGTTTGAAGAAACATAAAATATGAGGTAAGATGTTAAAAAATGACTAATTAATTGACTTTACTTAAATCTACCATATTAGTCCCAAGATTTCCCTTACCCCCTGGTGAAAAGAAGAAGCTAATGATTCAGACGCTCTATAATGAATCAACCTCAGCACGATTTGAAACTGTGAAATTCGAAACCAAAGGATGGTATTACTAGTTCACTGGGACCGAAAAATCTAATTCATCCACAGAGAAAAGGGCTATAAAATAAATAGGAGCAGAGTTCATCTTCCGAGTCAAGTAGATAAAAAGGTATTTTCTTTAATTAGAGCTACCAATGATAATGCAAGAAAGAGTTTACTCTAAGTAAAATATTGACACATATTTTTATTTCTCGTCATACCGGTAAAAGAGGTCACATGTGTTTGTTCCATGTTTAATCTTATCTGCCGTGGTTTCAAAATTACTTCCTTGTTCATTTCCTGAACTTATTGCCATCAAATAGACTTAATAGATAAGTTTCAAATGTGCTCTTCACTTTTTTTACCAAATCATGCCAAGTAATAAGGTTTTAGACTTGCTTCTGTAAATAATTTGAAAATTTTGTTTTAGCTAATTCCGAAGGTTGTTTTCATGAAAATATTTTTTTGGACTATTTAACTCATGCCCCAAATGCGAGTCAATGACCAATCACGTTTCAATGATTTCTGTTTTACAAGCAATCACAGTCGTGTTTCACCAAATATTTATCAATATTAAATTTACCACATTAAAGAAAGCTCCTCCGTTTTAATATTCTGAACAGGTCTGACTATTATTTTGCAGTGACTGACTCTGTAACAAAATACGGCTACCAGATTGTATATATAGTGCATGGATGTCAACACATAGCGCTTGCAGGAGTTAATATAAAAACATTTGTAGCAATTGATTATACCACCAAAAAAAGAAACCACTGTTTGCACTTTCTTAAATGTATATTTTCCCAAGCAATAATCCAGAAAAATATAATTGTCATATTTACATCATAGGACAACAGAAATTAATTAATATACAGTTTGATGTGTTTCATTTTTTCTCCACTAGAGAGCATTCTTACAATATTGCGTTCCTTTGACAATAAATAGTATGATCTGGTTGCAGTGATAAACAAAAGAAGCAGAAGCAGACGAAGCGTTCCAATCGTTTCTCATTTGTTTTCAAACATCGCCGTTTACATTAAATATATAAATATTTTAAAATAACTATAGTTAAATAATGATTTGTGGGTAAACAGCTTAATTTTATTCGTTAAATAGTCCTAACAAATCCCACTCTTGAAATCACTCGTGGCATTACTTATGAAAAATTGACAGATCTTCACCGATCCTATATAATAGGCATCGAAAATGACCATGACCAAGACCAATATATACAGGGTGTTTCAGAATAAGTATTACAGACTTCTAGGAGTTGTAGAGGGAACTTAGTAGATAGAGTTTTGATAAGGAACCCATGTCCGGAAACATACAATTTCGATGTAAAATAGGGTTCAAGATTGAAACACAATGGGCTGATATCGTGTGTCTTGTGTTTCAGAATAAGTATTACAGATTTCTAGGGGCTGTATTACACCTGGTGCCTATCCAGCATCTTGGGGAATTTGGGTAGCTACAATAAGTAGTGGCTCCAGGTTGGAAAAACGGCTGGGAGGCCCGACAAGCTGACCACATGTCACCCTTTACTGACTTAGGATCGCCCACCTCTGTGATTAGCACATGTGAACGTGGCCAGGAACCTTTTAGACCTCTCGCGCCGTGGATTTTTTGAAAGGAAAGAACAAAAATAGCATCATGGTGTGTCTAGTTCTTATAAAAATTCATTACGTCATATGTAGAATACATATGTTTCTGGATCTCTAGGCTATTCGGTGAAGTTTACGAAGCGTATTAAAGACAAAAAAAAAGTAGTCTATTGTACTGAGATTCTCACGTACTTTCACAGGAATAACATCCGTGTATTGTGCGAAGATATACGTCAGTCTTCTCTGTTTACAATACTTTATTTACAAACATGTTTGAGAAAAATAACGGATCTACATTCCATGAATTATAAACAAAAACATGTCTACACAAAAAATTAATTTTCTTGGAAGCACTTATGTGTATTATATGAATACAAAACGCAGAAGAAGAAATATTTTGAATTAATAAAATATAACATAGAAAATGGCGTACAGAAATATCCAAATAAAATTAAGTAAACTGTATTTGGATATTGGAAATTAAATAATAACATGGAAGTCATAGTGCTGAAATTAATGAGAGTATAAATAAGGGCAATGTGATGTGTATTCACTGCAACTTGATCATTAGAAGTTATTTTTTTTAGTAAACAACTCAGTAAAATCAAGGAATCTCTTCATTATTTGCTATATTCAATTTATTTGTTGGAGAGTCAGTCGCTGCAAAATAATGCTCTGACCTATTCAGAATATTAAAAAGGAGCAGCTTTCTTTCAGCTGATTGAAGAGGAAATCGATAAATAATGAGGTAAAACAGGACTGTCAGTGGTTGTATAACAAAATTCATTGAAACGTGATTGGTCATTGACTACCGTTTGGGGCATGAGTTAAATAGTCATAAGTAATGCCACGAATGATTTCCAAATTATCGATAAATTCACGACTCACGAAGTGAGGAGTGAATTTGTCTAGAGAATTTGGAAATCAAGAGTGGCATTTGTTAGGACTATTTAACGAATAAAATTAAACTGTTTACTCACAAATCATTATTTAAATATAGTTATTTTAAAATATTTATATATTTAATGTAAACGGCTATGTTTGAAAACAAATGAGAAACGATTGGTACGCTTCATCTGCTTCTTTTGTTCGTCACTGTAACCAGATATTATTTATTGTCAAAGGAACGCAATATTGTAAGAATGCACTTTAGTGGAGAAAAAATGAAACACATCAAACTGTATATTAATTCATTTCTGATGTCCTATGATGTAAATATGACAATTATATTTTTCTGGGGGAAAAAAATACATTTAAGAAAGTGCAAACAGTGGTTTCTTTTTTTGGTGATATAGTCAATTGCTACAAATGTTTTTATATTATCTCCCGCATGCTCTATATGTTGACATTCATGCACTACATATAGAATCTGATTGCCTTGTTTCTTGTAGATTCAGTCACTGCAAAATAATGCTATGACCTATTCAGAATGTTAAAAATGGGGTGCTCTCTTTATTATGATAACTTTAGTTGATAAATTCGAGGCCAAACATGGCTGTGATTGGTTGTAAATAAAAAATCATTGAAACGTGATTGGTCATTGACTCCCATTTGGTGCATGAGTTAAATAGTCATAAGTAATGCCACGAGTGATTTCCAAATTATCGATAAATTCACGACTCACGAAGTGAGGAGTGAATTTATCTAGAGAATTTGGAAATCTAGAGTGGCATTTGTTAGGACTATTTAACGAATAAAATTAAGCTGTTTACTCACAAATCATTATTTAACTGTAGTTATTTAAAAATATTTATATATTTAATGTAAACGGCGATGTTTGAAAACAAATGAGAAACGATAGGTACGCTTCATCTGCTTCTTTGTTTATCACTGCAACCAGATCATACTATTTATTGCCAAAGGAACGCAATATTGTAAGAATGCTCTCTAGTGGAGAAAAAAGAAACACATCGAACTGTATATTAATTCATTTCTGATGTCGTATGATGTAAATATGACAATTATATTTTTTCTGGATTGTTACCTGGAAAAAAATACATTTAAGAAAGTGCAAACAGTGGTTTCTTTTTTTGGTGGTATAATCAATTGCTACAAATGTTTTTATATTAACTCCCGCATGCGGCATGTGTTGAGATTCATGCACTATATATACAATCTGGTAGCCGTATTTCTCACAGGCTCTGTCACTGCAAAATAATGGTCAGACCTGTTCAGAATATTAAAAAGGAGGAGCTTTCTTTAATACGGTAATTATAACACTGATAAATATTTCGTGAAACACGACTCTGATTGGTTGTAAAACAGAAATCATTTAAACGTGATTGGTCATTGAGTCCCATTTGGGGCATGATTTAAATAGTCCCCATAAGTTTTTATAGACGATGAAAAAAAAAGGCCAAAGAACATTGGAATTGTTCACACAGTAATGCAGTGTAACCCAGAGGACATCCATGGATGTATGAGAGGTTGGTTTGAGTTGTCTACACGATCAAAAAGCATGACACAAGAGAGGAGAGGAACGTGTTGTGACTTTGGAAGCAGGTGATAATTTGTATTGTATTGTTCATCTGTCCTGTGGTATGGCACATTATGTGACGTCACAACCACCATATCTGAGACAGATGTTGTTCATACAGGCTGCAAGATAAGCAAATACTCTATCACACGGTTCTGATATCTACAGCACATTGTTGCCATATCAAAATGTTGAAACTGAAAAGTGTTTTGAAAAAAACTTTTCTGTCAATAAAAAGTGTTTTTTTTCTTACTTACTGACTTACTCACTGGCACTATCGAACCCGTAGGTTCATGGCCGCGCGGACATAAGCTCTCCATATCATCCTATCCTGAGCTAATGCTTTCCAATCATTCCCTGTATAATCTACTTCCCTCAAATCATAGTTAATGTTGTTCTCTCACCTCATTCTTGGTCTACCAACTGGGCGTTTTCCTTCTGGCTTTCCTACAAGAAGTTTCCATGCATGTCTTTCATTCCCCATACGTGCAACATGTCCTGCCCATCGCAGTCTACGAGACTTAACTGTTCTTGTTATATCTGGCTTCCTATGAAGACCATGTAGTTCATTGTTATGTAGACTCCTCCATTCACTTGTCCATCTCTCTTTGGTCCAAAAATTTTCCTAAGTACTTTATTCTCAAATACTTGTAATCTCCTTTCCTCCCTTAAAGTATGAGTCCATGTTTCGCACCCATATAATGTAACTGGTAGAATAATAGTTTTATATATTTTCAGTTTAACGTTTTTTTGAAAGGAGTTGGGACATCAAAAGTCTCTGCAATGCATAATAGCATGCATTTCTAGAATTGAGCCTATGTTTAATTTCTTTGTACATCTCATTCCTACTTGTGATTATTGTTCCTAGGTATTTGAATTCAGCCACTTCCTCAAAATTTCCCTCATTTGTCATTAGCTGTCCATTTCCATTATATACTGAATTTCTACGTGTGGCCATATATTTAGTTTTACTGATATTTACTTCCAGTCGTAATTTCTTAGTGTTACTCAATAGTGTGTGCGTGTTGGCCTTCAGTATCTCCTCGTTATCGGCCAGTAGTACTACATCGTCAGCATAAACTAACAGCTTTTTAATACCATTCAGTTTTTTTTTTCAGAAAAAAAAAAAATTGTTAGTAAATTTTGTGTAATATGTTTAATCTTCCCTTTTTCTTGCAAGGATTAAACAAAACATTTTTGGTTCGTTCCATCTCCAAGTATTATAGCTGCTGGGTCCATCTCTTTCGTGGGCGTCCCCGATCTCTTTTTCCTCCTCTTGGTTGATAGTTTTAGACTTTTCCTAGACAATCTGTTGGTAACCATTGTGCAGACATGTTCATACCGTTTTCTCCTTTATTCTTGTATTTTATCTGTCAAACTGAATACTTGTAGTTCTTTACGGATATCATCACTTCGTTTCATCCATGAAAGTATACCCTGCCACAAATCGTAAATATTTCATTCTTATAATTGATGGACTCTTACTTTAAGGGAGGAAAGGAGATTACAAGTATTTGAGAATAAAGTACTTAGGAACATTTTTGGACCAAAGATAGATGAACAGACAGGTGAATGGAGAAGACTACATACCAATGAACTACATGGTCTTTATAGGAAGCCATATATAATAAGAACAGTTAAGTCTCGTAGACTGCGATGGGCAGGACATGTTGCACGTATGGGGAATGAAAGACTTGCATGGAAGCTTCTTGTAGGAAAGCCAGAGGGAAAACGCCCAGTTGGTAGACCAAGAATGAGGTGGGAGAATAACATTAACTATGATTTGAGGGAAGTAGATTATACAGGGAATGATTGGAAAGCATTAGCTCAGGATAGGGATGTATGGAGAGCTTATGTCCGTGCGGCCATGAACCTACGGGTTCGATAGTGCCAGTGAGTAAGTAAGTAAGTTTAATTGACTGTTTATTCAGAGTCCATATTTCTGAGCCATGATATGTTTAATGATAACATAAAACGGTTATTCTCCCAGTTATATTATATGGATGCGAAACATGGGCTCTACTTCAAGGGGGTGAAAAGACTACGAGTGTTTGAGAATAAAGTTCTTAGGAAAAATTTTGGACCAAAAAGAAATGAAGAGACAGGTGAATGGAGAAGGCTACTTAACAGTAAGGTACATGATCTTTTATAGAAAACAAAATATTAAATTTCGTAGACTGCGATGGGCAGGTCATCTGGCACGAATGTGGAATGGAAGAGGGGCATAGAAGATTCTTGTAGGAAAACCAGAAGGAAAAGGCCCAGTTGGTAGACCAAGAATGAGGTGGGAAAATAATATCAACCATGATTTGAGGGAAGTAGATTATACAGAGAATGATTGAAAAACATTAGCTTAAGATAGGGATGTATCGAGATATTATGTCCGCACGGCCATGAACCTATGGGTTCGATAGTGCCAATGAGTTAGTTATGTTTAATGATAAAAAATAGTCCGTCGCGCAGGAATTGCGTAAACTAAGAAAATTCCTCAGCGAGTAGAATCCTTAGTACAATTCTGCTGATTTATGGAATATTTATTTATTTTGTTAAATTGGATATCAATTTCTGATGCCAGCTTATTTAAAAGTGTTGGACTGCAGTGAAAATGAATCAATTACATATAATTTGCTATATATTGCTATATGATTTGAGGTTAAACTGATACCAAAGGACGCAGGAGGCTAATACAAACATAAATCTAGAGTAGACCAAATAATTATTCAGTGGTTTAAATATAGCCTATATAGGCCAATATATATTGCCCAATGCCACTAGGTTGTCTTTTATGCCATTTCTGGCCTTCTCCCCTGGCATTGGCAAAATTGTAACTCACCTTGAAGACAGTTACCCTTACTATTTAACTCATGCCCCAAATGGGAGTCAATGACCAATCACGTTTCAATTATTTTATTTACAACCAATCACAGTCGTATTTAGCCTAAAATTTACCAACTAAAGTTTATCATAATAAAGAAAGCACCTCCCTTTTAACATTCTGAATAGGTCATAGCATTATTTTGCAGTGACTGACCCTCTAAGAAATACGGCTACCAGATTGTATATATAGTGCATGAATGTCAACACGTAGCGCATGCGATAGATAATATAAAAATATTTTTAACAATTGATTATACCACCAAAAGAAAACACTGTTTGCACTTTCTTAAATGAATTATTTTCCAGGAAATGACGTTGCAGAAAAATATAATTAACATATTTACATCATAGGACATCAAATTAATTAATACCTATAACGTTGGTTATAAATTTCTCCACTAGGGTGCATTCTTACAATATTGCGATCCTTTGGCAATAAATAACTATTATGATCTGGTTGCAGTGATGAACAAAGGAAGGAAATGAAGCGTACCAATCATTTCTCCAATGTTAATAGTAATTTTCCCTTTAATTTTTTTGATCCCTTTATGCTTTATATTAAATTATTGATTTGTTCAATCAGTCATATTATTATTTTTATGTTTATGTTAATATATCCCTATCATTTTGTTTTCAAACATCGCCGTTAAATTAAATATTTTAAAATAACTATAGTTAAATAATGATTTGTGAGTAAACAGCTTAATTTTATTCGTTAAATAGTCCTAACAAATGCCACTCTTGATTTCCAAATTCTCTAAATAAATTCACTCCTCACTTCGTGAGTCGAGAATTTATCGATAATTTGGAAATCACTCGTGGCATTACTTATGATGATATAATGAGTAATAAATGATAATGAAGCGCCAGGAGAGTTCTTAACCTAAATTCCAGATCATGGGCAATCACAAGAATAATTCCCTTTAAGGAAAAAAACTCCTATGATTTGACCGAGAATAGAACCCGGGACCTCACGAATTGTAGCCTGAAATGCTGAACACTAGCCCATAAGGCTGGTATACAGTATTTTACTTTCCTTTTAGAAGTGCTATTATCCCCACTTTCATCTACACGTTAGCATCGCTTGATAAAATGGACAACGGTTCTTGCTAAATGTAGGGCTACTATAATTATCAAATAAGTGCAATTAACTGTCTGCAGTTTATTGTTCCGGATGTAGCAAGTATTGGACTAGAAAATTAGTTGTCATAATATCCGGGAGCGCCGGACCGTTTCTCCATGTCTCAAATTCCAATAGTTCATTATGTTGTGAAGATCGTCTCCACATTTAAAAATAGAATTCTTTCCCACCAAAGGATCGTATTATTCATAGATAAAACCTGTGGCATTATTGTCCGAAATTAAACCAAACCTACAAAACAAAACAAAAAATTCTAACTTTTATGTTTGAAAATTAAAAAAAAAAGTAGAAATATCCCGACCACTCATTATTCTGTAAATTATTAATGTATGTTTTATATAAGAATATATTCATAAAATGATATTTTTGCGCGATAGTGCGTTTTGGCGTACTTACAGGCAATGGCGACCATTATTGAAAGTCAACTTCCTACATTTCGGGGTTGCCAACTAAATAACTATACTGTAAATTACATTTATACCCACGTGAGGGAAGTAAAACCACTGCCCTCCATGTTACTACGTACAATGTAATACCAAGATATCCAAAAGGTAGTGTTAATATACATTATACGAAACGAATCACTGCATTTTAAATGAACGAACTTTATTTGAAACAATAAAAACAATAATCGCTACTTGCGGGCCATTTTATTAATATTTTTCTCAAGACTCATATTGTTTCAACTTAAAACATTGCCCCACACTGTTAACGTTGTCAATTGTTTATATAATGAACGCAATATTTCCACAAAATGTATTGTTTTTAACTATTAATATTATTTTGAAACACAATCGCGCAAAAATAATGTACACGCACGTTGTGAAATGTTTTACAAAATCTCGGAACTTTTGTCCCCTCGATTCTGTAAAAAAAAAAAACCATTTCCCAACCTCGCATCGTAATATACTATTACGTATTTAGTATTTATTTATTTATTTATTTTTTATTTACAGATTTCAATGTTTACTCAAATATTTCTGTGCTGAAGTAAGTTTTATTTTCCTTCTTTTCTCCACTCTTCTTCTCTATCCATCCACCCCATTTGTGATCATTATACAATTTTATCTAAAATGGTTTTCTATGACCTTAATTTTCAAAGATATTAAAAAGTTTTAGGTTATTTTCTGTCAAAAAAGCACTTTCCATAATGGGTGGTTTCACTTATATATGTGTGGTGTTATAAAATCTTCGTTCTCAGAACAAAGAGCAATGAAAATAATATGTTCATCACTTTTGGCTGCTAATCTACAATTACCACAACCTTCATTCTCTCTGATTATTCCATCCAATATCCTCCTATTAATTCCTGCCCAGGCAGTCCTTCACTGCATATAGCATTTGCATGCTATGCCTTGCACTTTATACAGGGGAAGTTTAGGTGTGGTAGCTTCCCGTTGCTTTCCACACAGGTGAAGGATGATGATGATAAGGATGATGATGATGGATGGCCATATGATTTCCGGGGACCGTTTCGGACTTCTTAAGTTTTCTTGACATTGTCTTACTTACTTACTCCACTGGCACATCGAACCCGTAGGTTCATGGAGGCGGACATAAGCCTCCATATATCCCTATCCTGCGCTACTGCTTCCAATCATTTTCCCTGTATAATCTACTTCCCTCAAACCATAGTTAATGTTGTTTCTCCCACCTCATTCTGGCTAACAACTGGGCGTTTTCCCTCTGGCTTTCCTACAAAGCAGAAGCTTCCATGCACGTTTTCATTCCCATACGTGAACCATGTCCTGCAGGTGAGGAAAAAACCGATAAAACCTCACCCAGAAAAACTGCCCGACCGGGATCGAACCCGTGACAAGGAACAAGAGACCACAGCGTGGACTATTCCAATATGATGAATATGATGGTTTATAAACTAACTAACTCACTGGCACTATTCAAACCCGTAGGTCAGGGCCGCGCGAGACATAGCTCTCTGGTTCATGCATTCCCTGAAGTAGTCCCACACACGGAGATCGAGATAGGGGGACCTCTACCCCAGTGGACCCCAAGTCAAGTTTCTTGACGCGGGTATTTTTAGGTGACCAAGGTATTTTTTGGTCGGCTCGCGTCTTCGACCTGTCCGGCATGGTAACCCTGTCCGGCCGCACTTCTCCCTCGGGTCATTTAAGCACGCAACCACTCCACACGACAAGGTAAAACAACCATGAAGGGAGGGTATGGGTGTATAATAGCAAAAATTGCAAAAGTAAATAAAGAGGCACTTATGGGTAACACTACTTAAAGAGGAAGAAAGAAAATCTTTAAAAAAAGTATTTTAATAGTATTTTTATATTATCGTTCTAATTGAAATGAATTTTCTGTTTAAAAAAAAACTTCGCCGATTAATTTCAATGTACAACCCTGCACTACTTTTTTTGTTATTCATTGTTTTAGGAACCGACGTCAGTAAATTTTGAACTTTGTAGAACAAATTTGGAATTTCGATTCAATTTTGAATGTACCAAAATGCAGTGAAAATAAAGTGTGAAAAACAAGTTTAAAGATTTGCATGCAGTTTCAAACACAATATGTACACACAGCCTAATCAGCACTTTAGGGCACGTGAAGCGCCATAGTCCTCTGAAACTGTTACCACATAATATAGGCTATTTTTTTATATAAACAAAAACAAAAAATTTCCAATTTTGTCTCAAAGGTCATTTTTCAACCCATCACCCCCCATACGCTGGGACCAAACCAACATGGCCTGTTGCTATCACTTTTTCATTGGATTTCAGGTAAAACCTTCACATCGAAAATTGTGACCGCCTAGGATTATTGTTTAATTTTCCCACTTCTGGTGTACTCCACACCGAATGGTTTTAGAGGTCCAATTGTTAAATCTAAACATCCAGAGGCCCCCTCAAACTTCAAACAATTTCCTCAAATCGGACCAGTCTTGTGGCAAAGTTTTTTAATTTGGATTTCAGGTAAACCTCCATTTCTAATGGTCGGATTTCGCTCATTTTTTGATAATACCCATCTGGTTTATTTTAATAGATATACGAGTTTTCGTTGTAAACTCGAAAATTGTGACGCGCTAGAGGATTTTTAATTTTCACTTTCAGGTGAATTCTAACCTAATGGTTTTAGGGGTCCAATTTGTGAATATAAACCATTCTGGGACCTACTCAACAATCCCACAAACAATTTCATCGAATCGTACCATTCCGTTTAGCAGTTTTTTCAATTTTTGGATTTTCAGTAAACCTCCACTTCGGATGTCGGATTTCGCTCATTTTTGGAAGTTTCTATCTCGGTTTAGTTTTATACGAATTTACTGAGTTAGGGTTGTGAACATCGAACTTGTGACCGCTAGAGGATTTTTAAATTTTTCACTTCAGGTGACTCCTCACCTAATGGTTTTAGGGGCCAATTGTGAATCTAAACCTTTTGGGACCCACTCAAAACACAATACACAAACTTTCATCAATTAGGTCGAATCGTTTAAGATGAGTTCAGTGACGTATAGAGAAATACATAACATAGAAAGATTATAAAATGAACACATGACATAGTCATGACTCCACAAAGAGAGAAGTAATATTAGTTAAAGGGGGCAAGTGTGAGAACTAATCAGCTGTTACACATTCACTTCATGAGTTGCTTAAGCGTGGTCATGTGAAGTCATTCAGGAAGTATGGAATGCGTGCCAAGTGGGTACCCGAGGGCCATGACCTCCACCCCCAGCTCGTTATCCTATCCTTCTTGTACATAACATTAATCTTGTACTTTTTTCACCGGAATCCGTTGTCCTCTGGCAAGAGGGCTCCAAGTTCATTTTAACCCTAATTACACAACAAAGGCAAAAGCCAAACAAACTGTATGATTTAAGAAAAGCTCATCAACTCAATTTTTCTGTTTTGGAATATATTCATTTTTGGTTAAACGAAGAACTGACTTCTGATCCCTGGTTTATTGCAACATGTCGGATTGCAGTGAAAAAAAATCATGCAAAACAGAAGGATTTGGCCTTTTGCTTATTGTTGTATAATTGACATTTGTGTAACGCATAAAAGAACCTTAGAAGGCCGGAAAACCACTGAAAGAATACGATTGAGGGTCTGTCCACTTTTCATTTCAGCGGTTGCCCTTTTAACCAGCCGGTGCTGGCCCTTCACATCCACATGTCAAGCACAGAGGTAGATGATCAAACAGCCGTGTAGGGGTGACTGTGGTTAGCATGTCGAATTCCCCCAGCCGTTCTAGCTGGTTTTCAAAGAAAGATACGAAGCTTAATTATTAAAACAATGGTTTTCCTTTGTTGTTTTGAATTGAGTGAACTTGTATAAATTAAAATCACAGGGATAAAAGCAGGATCCAGATGCGGATATGCTATTTTTTACTTAATTTGAAAGGATGCAACAAGAGCGATAGAATAAGGGAATGAAACTATACTGGAATAATTTAAATAATATAAAATTGAAGATAAAAGTCACGAAAATATAAGAAATGACAAAATTTAATGATAATGAACCGACGAAAATACCAAAAGAACCTTCCTGTATAATCCCAGACGGAACAAGAGATGTTGGCCGACCAGTCAAGATGGACTCCACTTTTAAATTTTAACTTCGCCGGAACAGGCTGCATAGCCCTAAAACCTTGTAGTAGAAGAAGAGAACTTTGACACCATTTTAAATTTTATATATATATATAGATATATATATATAATAATATATATATATATATATCATTCATGTTTCTATTACTTTATTAAACATATTCAATGAAATTAAGAATTGTATCCTTATATGTTACATTATTAATAAGTTTAATTAATTAAATTGTAGGCCTATGGTTCACTTCAACGAACACATTACATTGCTAGAGTCATTTTTTTTAATTCGATATATGATAAACTGGGTTTCATGTGGAACATAAAAAATTGCGACCCGATAAGGCGATTTAATTTTTTGTCTGAGATGAACTCCTACATTTAATGGTTCCCCGATTTTGCTGGTTAAAACCAACCCGGCCCTTACTGTTTTTTATTAATTGCTATATAGCAAGTTTATTTCTATATGAAAAAGTACGAACGGCCGCTAGAAGCGTTTTGGGGCTAACACACGTATATATATTATATAGATATATGTCTGAAAAGAAAAATTAATGCCTGAAAGTAACTTAAAACCCAGGACCTCTAACTCCATACGTAGGCGTACCCCCCACGCCATCCAGACATCTCCAGGCCAAACATTAGTTTTCCTTCCTTATATATAATTCTCAAATCATAAGAGGGATCGGGAAGCGTCCACACTGCCATCTTACGGCTTCACTACAAGAAAATATTTATTGAGAATATTTTATTTTATAGCAGTAACGCTTTTATTCGACGTACAATTAAATTTGGCATTAAGCAATGAAAGCCAAATATGTAATGAAAAGAAAAATTAATGCCCGAACCGGGATTGAACCAGCACCTCTAACCTTGCTTTTCATGCTTAACGTCAAATTAATTGTACATCGCGAAAAAAAAGTGATATATATATAATATATATATATATATATATATATATATATATAATATCATCATCATATCATAGTACATTCACGAATTTAGGCCATTTGTTGACCTGTTTCGTCCTCAAGAGAAAAACCATTCAAAAGTCTTTTGAGGGGACTCCTGGGCTTCCTCTTCCTGCAGGTTGATATCTTAACATTTGTTTGGGTATTCTGTGATTTCCATTCGATGAACATGTTGCAATCCATCTTGACTTATAATCAGAAATTTTGTTTTCTAAAGATTCCAGGTGTAATTATTCTAAGATGTCTTCATTTTTTTTGTGATCTAGTAGTGGTATCCTGCAGTCGCCGAAGATATCTCATTTCAGCAGATCAAAGTCTCTGTATATCCTTCTGTTTCAAAGTCCATACTTACGCTACCATACAAAAGAGTTGAAGAGCCATTTTTATACACTTTCAGTCTTGAATGCTTTTGGACTAACTGTGGCTTGAAGATAGAATTTATTAACCCTAAAATCCTTTAAAAATTTAGATATTTTTTGCATTTACAATCCTTTTCTTCTTCATATGAGATATTGCATCCTAGATAGGTAAATTATTCACCTGCTCCAAAATGTTATTGTCCAGTAAATTTTCACTTCTGACAGGATCTACACCTTGAAAGCCATAATTTTGTCTTTTCTGTAGATATCTTTAATCCATATTCTTCTGAGCATTTGTTAAGTTCATACAGACCTTTCTGTATATTATCTTCGGAATTTGCTAATATTATTGGTCATCTGCAAAACAATAGGGTGTTTAATTTTCTATTTTCTGATATTCTTAATATATATATATATATTATTATAGATATATATATATATACACTATAAATTTTCATCATGGCCATGCTTCTGTGTCTACTAGATGGGATCGATAAGAGTGTAAAAAAAAATAAAAATGAAATCAAATAAAAATCCTTTCATGAGAAAAAACCTCAATAGCTCATTCGTTCAGAATTTTCCAAAAGTGTGGAGTGTGAATTATACGATAAAACATACTGTTTGCAGATGATCAATAATTTTTGAAGGGGATGAAGATGATATGACATTATATGATAAATAAACTAATGGAAGAATATAAAAAAAATGGGGAATGAATATAAATTTACAAAAAACAGAAATATATGTGTTTGGCAAAGGATGTGGATGACTTCATACTTGAAACAGGGAAAATAAAAAAGTGTGAATTTTTTTAATATTCTTGGATCCATAATTACAAGTTTTGGTACCTGTGAGAGGGATGTACAGACCAAAATTGCAATGGCAAAAATGCAACTAAGACATTACATGAAATAATTTGGAATAAAAATATTACAAAGGAAACTAAAATGAAAATTTATAAGAGCATAATACAGAATATTTTGTCATATGGAAGTGAAACTTGGTCTTTGACGGAATTACAAAAGAATAAAAATTAGAACAGTTGAATTTGATTATTTTAGAAGAAGCCTCCAAAAAACAATACAGGATAAAATAAGAAATGAATTCCTTTGGAGAGAAATGAATGTCACCACATATGTTGTTAAGAGGATTGAAAATCAAACACTTAAATGGTATGGCCATGTACAAAGAATGGAAAATGAAAGATGGCCAAAAAATATATACCAATGGTCACCCCCTGGAAGAAATAAACGTGGCAGACCAAGATGGAAATGGAAAACCTACGTCAGAACTATAATGGATGATCGGAATTTGGAAGAGGGAGATTGGAATGATAGAGATAAATGGAAACTGAAGACGGCAAACCTATAAATGGGGGAAAGCCGAAGAAGAAGAAGAAAATACTGTATATAAGTTCTAACCTTCACGCTAACTAAAATCCAATAACAGCAGGAAACTTTTAAAGGTACCAACCAATAAATAAACGCATGCTTGTAGATATCTTAGTAGTTAAGACAACTCAGTAATGGTGATTCAAAGAACAAAGAACGAAGTACAAAAAAATATTCATAATTATTGCCAAACTTGTTCTTCAAGCATGAAGCAACTTCCAAAATTAAATATAATTAAAAATAATTTTCGTCTCTCTCCGTAAATGACAATACGAATTAGAAAGAAGTACTGTGCCTTTCTAGAAATTAATGAGCGCTGACAATGAGGTAAGAAATTAATAAACGAATGCTTCGTAACAAAAGAGATGGCGAAGGAACCCAATTAACAGACTGACACAGCGTTCTGACGTTAATTTATTCCGTAATGGAAAAGCAAAGCATGTACAACTTTATTTAGCGCAGGAAACAGAAATATTGTCAAACTACCAGACAACCAATTAACTCTCTTTCTAAATATGTAAGACTTTCTAATGGAAAATATGTAAATCGGGATTTGATTTTGTTCCTTAGGACGTATAGGAATTCTACGATCTAGAGAGATTTTCAGTAAAACCATTTAAATCTTAAATTGGCATTGTATCTCTGCAATATACAGCTCTTATAAAATATATTAGACTATTTAACTCATGCCCCAAATGGGAGTCAATGACCAATCACATTTCAATGATTTTTTATTTACAACCAATCACAGTAGTCGTGTTTCGCCTAAAATTTACCAACTAAAGTTTGTCATATTGTAATGCCACCAGTGATTTCCAAAGTATCGATAAATTCACGACTCACGAAGTGAGGAGTGAATTTATCTAGAGATTTTGAAATTGTTATTTTAAAATATTTATATATTTAATGTAAACGGCGATGTTTCAAAACAACTCAGAAATGTGAGGTTATCTTCATTCACTGCTGCTTGATCATATATTTATTGCCAAATAAGATCGCAATATGTAAGAGTGCACCCAAGTGGAGAAATAATGAAACACATCAAACTATATATCATAATCAACATTACGGGTTATTCATTAATTTTTTTAGTAAACAACTCAGTAAAATCAAGGAATCTTTTCATTACTTATTTGCTATATTCAATGTATTTGTCGGAGAAAAATAATGCTTTGACCTGTTCAGAACATTAAAAAGGAGGAACTTTCAGGAGCTGATAAAGAGAAATCGATAAAGAGCGAGGTGAAACACGACTGTCATTGGTTGTAAAACAACATTCATTGAAACGTGATTGGCCATTGACTAGCATTGTGGCACGAGTTAAATAGTCATAATAAAGAAAGCACCTCCTTTTTAACATTCTGAATAGTTCATAGCATTATTTTGCAGTGACTGACTCTCCAAGAAATACGGCTACTAGATTGTATATATAGTGCATGAATGTCAACACGTAGCGCATACGAGAGATAATATAAAAACATTTGTAACAATTGATTATATCACAAAAAAAAAAGAAACCACTGTTTGCACTTTCTTAAACGAATTATTTTCCAGGAAATGACGCAGATAAATATAATTGACATATTTACATCATAGGACATCAGAAATTAATACATATAGGCCTAACGTTGATAATAACTTTCTCCACTATGGTGCATTATTACAACATTGCGATCTTTTGGCAATAAATAATATTATGATCTGGTTGCAGTGATCGAACAAAAGAAGCAAATGAAGCGTACCAATCGTTTCTCATTTGTTTTCAAACATCGCCGTTTACATTAATATATAAATCTTTTAGAATAACTATAGTTATATAATGATTTGTGAGTATGCAGCTTAATTTTGTTCGTTAAATAGTCCTAACAAATCCCACTCTTGATTTCCAGATTCTCATAAGTAATGCCACTCTTGATTTCCATATTATCAATAAATTCACGACTCACGAAGTATCAAAACTCTCTTATAGCCTATGTTCATCCCAGGAATCTCCTGCACATTTTGCAAAAAGCCCCATTACCATCGGATCAATGGTATGGCCGCGCATAAAGTATGAACAAAAAACAAAATTCATTTTTATATATTAGATATATTATTATACACAGAAATTAAATGAAATAATTGTAAAATATCAACAGAGAAGCCCCAAGTTATGGATTTTAAGGGTAAAGATCAAATTAGATCTAAAATTGTAATCGACGACATAATATTGAAGCACAGTTCACAGTATAACTATCTTGGAAATCACATTTCTTGTAAATATGATAAAGACGTACAAAAAAAAACGTGTGTTTCCAAACTGTGTGTGGAACAAACCAGAAGAAACATTAAGAAACAAAACAAGAAAGGGCACTCAAATCAAATTTAATAAAACAATGGTTGAGCCATAATTTTATATGGCAGTGAATGTTGGATGCTGAATAAAAGGGATGAAAGAATAATAAATGCATCCGAAATGAATTTTTTAAGAATTGTAAAGGAATGGGCACTGAAACACCACATTACAAGTGAAGATATGAGTAAATAATTGCAAACTACGCCCCTCCTAGATACAGTTAAAACTTATCTAACAAAATGGATTCAACATCTACAGGATTTTCATGTTTACAAAATAGTGCTGCTCTTATGTGAACGCTGTTGCCACTTAACGCCGCTAACTGAGTGACAGAGGTAGAAATTTACGTATCTCCCAAGTGTCGTTGAAACAGGTTCAATGGCATCTACGCTAACCGCTGTTCCGATAATTGAGTTCACCCCTAACTACATTAAATATTGTATTGTATTGTATTGTAAGCCTATGTTTTCCCTTTACAGAGATTTAGGCGCTCTCCCCTTACAGGGAAGAATTTGAACCATACTAATTTAGTTACACTTGTCTTCGTATAGATGTCATTTTGAGTGGTCCGTGTTCAGCGTTGTCGCCTCATACTGACATCTAAGGAAACCAAGGTATTACTAGGACGGGAAAATTCGGTAAATGTTGCTTGAGGGAGGGAGATGCTTTTATTTTATTCAGAGGGCTTAAAAGGATTTTTTTTACGATCCTGAAAATCTTCAGACTCGGGACCCGCAAGAGGCTTAAAGTCCCTCCCGGAGGACTTGCTCCTTGGATTTTTCCGTCCTAAAAATCCATCGAGCCCGGCCGGGTTTGAACCCGCGACCCTCGGGACCAGAGGCAAGGAGCATAACCACTAGTCCACCGCGGCAGATTACTACATTAAATATGTGGGTGATAATTATACATTCCATAATGATATTTTTCCATAAATCGGGCACCCGCCTTCTTGGGAAATTTGTAGGTATTCTTCTTCTTCCTTCCTCCAAGTATTAGGCCAAGGCCTGTTACAATCCTATAGAAAATTTTTCCTCCAGCGTTTCATAGGACGGCTCAGAGACCTTCGTCCTCGTGGTATATAAACAGCTTTGGGGATCTGATTTGAACTCATTCTTTCAAGATGGTGTTTCCAATTTAGTTGGTACTGTTTAATATATTCCAAAATTGGCGTAGTCTTCAATTCTTTTAAGATATCGGTGTTCCTTTTCCGATCCCATCTGGTGTAACCCGCTGTTCTGCGCATGAATCTCATTTCACAAACCGTTATTCTGCTTTCATGTTGTCTTTTTAGTATCCATGCTTCACTACCATAGGTCAACACTGGTCTAGCCAAAGTGTTATATAAACGTAATCTGCGTTGCGTTTTTTTTTGTACAGGGGATGGTTTCATAACTTGATTAATAATTCCCAAACTTTTATTATAACTAGTATTTTTTTTCAGGGATATCCTTTTCATCCCAGATAGAGAGATACTATCCAAGATATTTAAATTTGTAGGTGAAACTATTTAATTAAACTATTTATTTAAACTGAATTAACTAATTCATCAATCTCACATAAAAGGACATGTTTACTAACGATAATTTCTCTATAAGGGCAATGTTATTTATATATGTGAAAAATCCTATAGATAGAAAGGAAAGTAGCCGAAATATCCCCCTGTAGATAAGAGATCACAAGGAAGACCGAGAAGGCGGTGGAATCTAGAAGCGAAACAGGTCAGAAGGCCTATATCGTAAAGTTGATAATGATGATAAAAATCATGATCAACGGTTAAATGTATACAGTCAATGAACTTTTTATCCAGTATTTGTCTCAATTACTGATAACTACGTAGATCAGTCACCCGTGTAATATAAATGGACATAACAGTAAGCAAATCCCGCTATTTTTCTGTATCATAACAGAATCCAGTTAAATTATGCTATACATAATTAAAATTATGCTATATTTGGCATCACTGCTTCAAACTCTGAGATATCTTTGATATATTTGACGTAGACTGTACTTTTAATGCTATCGGAAACAAAGTACACCGTTAGTGTGCGGGTTTGCATACTGATAAAGTCCTGTCCGATATTTCTCGGACGTTAGTCCACACACCTTCACAAAACACAGGCTCTACGGTGCAAGATTACTAAAAATTTACAATATTTATAGCTTTATGACATAGATATAGGCAACCGATATTCTATCAAAACCTAAAAATTATATAAAAGTATTGAAGAACAACATTGATTCTAATTTTAGGGCAGGATTTCCCCACAAAAATTACTCTCTCACGACCAAAATATAATTTCTTTCTTAAGAATTTATTGTTAAAATCCAAAAACCAAAATATAATTTACATCCTATATGGCAAATGTTAGGTTAATTACTTTTGGTATTAAGGATATGGGGCTAACGTATATTGAACTAGAGATAACATTAATAATGCAAATCATCCCTAGGTAGAATCGACGAAGACTTCTTGAAGACAAACCATGTTCGTAAGTAATGTCACGAGTGATTTCCAAATCATCGATAATTTGACAAGTCACGAAGTGGCGAGTGAATTTAACTAGAAGATTTGGAAATCAAGAGTGGCATTTGTTAGAACTATCTAACGAATGAAATTAAGTTGTTTACTCAAAAATCATTATTTAAATATATGTTACCGGTATTTTAAAATATTTATACATTAATGTAAACGGCGATGTTTGAAAACAAATCAGAAATGTGAGGTTATGTTTATTCACTGCAACATGATCGTAAATAGGATCGCAATAAGCGATAACCCATTAAGATCGCAATATTGTAAGAATGCACCCTAGTGGAGAAAAAAATAAAACACATCAAACTGTATATTATAACCAACATTATAGGTTATTAATTTATTTTTTTAGGAAACAACTCAGTAAAATCATTATTTAAAAACACAACTATCAAATGTGTATTTCGAAGGAATCTGTTCATTATTTGCTATATTCAACGTATTTGTTGGAGAGTCAGTCACTGCAAAATAATGCTCTGACCTCTTCGGAATATTAAAAAGGAGGAGCTTTCTTTATCAAAGAAGCAGGTGGTGGTAAAGAGAATTCGATAAATAATGAGTGAAACATAACTGTCATTGGTTGTAAAACAAAATTCATTGAAACGTGATATGTCATTAATTCCCATTCGGGACATGAGTTAAATAGCCGTTCTAAATATAGTTTTAATATTAGCATTAAAAAAGCCTTATTGCAAACATTGAAGTGATGGCGCAATAGACCAGGAGACCTAATCCTTGAGACCAATGATGATGACTATTTCTCTCCATAAAATTAATGTTTCTTCTGGTAAAATTTTGTGGCCTAAAGAAGCAAACAGAACAAAGAAGAGAATGACAGATTTACTGGTGATATTGAAACCGAAGAGGGGTCCAGCAGCTCTTTTCCCCTGAATTGGCTAAGAATCAAGATGTCACGAAGCCGGTATGTGACATTGCTCCCAGACGTGCTCGCCATTCCTACAAACAGTTCTCACATACACTTCTCTTGCACACACTGTACCAAAACATGAATCATGCTATTCTCACAACCTGTACCAAAACACCTGTCAACTGTACCAAAGATACATCATGCAATTCTAACTAAATGAACCAAAATATATCTGAGCTAAGTTCCAGTTGTACTGTAAACAAACTTTCATAGTTGTATTACTCCCGCCGACTCCGTCCATTGGGGGAATCTGGTACTACTTTTACCCGCCATATAAGTTAATTCTCTACGGAAGTGTCAATGGTAGAAACATTTTTCTTATGCAACATCATATTTTTTCGGGAAGTAACACTGAATACAAGATAAAATGGTACCAATAATTAGGGATTTCCTCAACTTTTTATTTATTTATTTATGACAACGAAAAAAAAAAGGCAAAAAATGTATATGGGCCTACCTAATCAGATGTTTAAGCTTTTTCTACGATGTCGATAAGATAATATATATTTTTTATTATATTTATTTTATTTATTTCAAATGATAGAGAGCAAACTACATGGTTCTTCATTTATAACACTGGTCAACAGTGGTTTTGTTTCCCTTGATATAAGATAAATTTGGGATATATTTTATGCTCACAATTCATGAAACAATCAATGATGTTGGAAGATTTGCTCGGTTTTTTTTAATCTTTATTTTCATTTTACACTACAAAAATCGGAAAATATGAAAAAATAAAACAAATATATTTATAATGTCAATTGTTTTTTGAAAATTAGTATGCACTGACGCAAATAGAAAGAAAAATATCGAAAACCCAATTTCCTAAATTATCCGGAAATCTATCCAGGTGCCTGTGGAGAAAGTGTAACTTTATACTCATATTTGCTCCCAGAATCTTGAAGATTGTCAACATGTTTTGCACAATTTCTTTATAATTTGGTGCTTTATAGTTACCTAGGAAATTTTCTACTACCAATACAAAACCCTTCCAAGCTTCACTTTCCGGAACAGTCATAACTTTGGTAAAATTTGCATCTCTTCAACAATTGCCGAATTTGAGGACCATCAAATATTCCGCCTTTTAACTTTTACATACTGAGCTTAGGAAATTTTCTACAAATGTATTTGAAACATTTTCCTTCCTTGTCCAACGCTTTGACGAATTGTTTTATCATATCCAGATGCACGTCGTGAGTACTTTAATTTTGTCAAATAACTGAGATCACGGCCGTTGTGCGGAGTGAGGGGTATGAGAGTGGGGATCACGTGATGTTTGTATACGCGAAAAATGCGCAGAAATCAAATCATGACTGGAAACATAAATTTTATTAGTAACAAGCCGTTTACTGTTTAAGATATAAGATATTAAAAAATCATAAAAACTAAAGCACATTCAGCACTTTCATGAATATATTCGTAAACGGTGCACTTCAAAACTTTGAAATTCGCTGAGATATCCAGGGCAACAATTTTTTTTTTTTGTAGAGCTGTGTAATCTAACGGGCACCGTCGTTTTGCCTGTGAGCAGTTGGGTGTGCCACAGCAGCAAGAGCTCAGGAGAGGCGAAACGCCGTGTGCCCGTTAGGTTATACATGAAGAATCACGTATATTTTCTTAGACGCTTAAAGGTAAGACAGTTATTCGACCAATGTAAATGCAGTCATACATCCTCTTTGTTAACATTACAAGTGAAACTTAGCTGGGAGAGGTATAATCAACTCTATTGAAACACATATGACGTGATTCGCACTATGAGACACTCATCGATAGCACCAAAAACATATGCAACTCTATCCAACTGAACCAAAACAGATACCACGCGATTCTCCAAAAACACATGACGTGTCTCCTATAAAACTGTATCAAAACACATTTCTAAAATAACTATCAAATGTTTATCTGTCATTCTTACTAATTTTACTAAACGCCAATCACTGCCACATCAATCGTTAAATCTAGATTAAATCTAAATATTTTGTAAATAATAATTATATTACAGACGTACTATGTACCGTAATATTTATTTTTATTGTAACCAGATGTAAGAATCATTTTTGTATATTTTAAACCTGGTTGAATGGTAAACTAGGCTTTAAGGCCTTAACACTGCCAGGTAAAATACAGCTATTATTATTATTATTATTATTATTATTAAGGAATTCAACTATTAATAGAGAGGAGGGAAATAGATAAGAGACGCCCACGAAGGAGATGGACACAGCAGCTATGATACTTTGAGCCAGAACGACCCAATAAGATTTCATCCTTGTAGTAAGAAGAAAAAGATTATTGTATTGTATTGCATTGCATTGCATTGCATTGCATTGCATTGCATTGCATTGCATTGCATTGCATTGCATTGCATTGCATTGCATTGCATTGCATTGCATTGCATTGCATTGCATTGCATTGCATTGCATTGCATTGCATTGCAATTGTATTGTATTATATTATATTGTATTATATTATATTGTATTATATTATATTGTATTATATTATATTGTATTATATTATATTGTATTATATTGTATTGTATTATATTGTATTATATTATATTGTATTGTATTATATTGTATTGTTGATATTGTATTATATTATATTATATTATATTATATATATTATATTATATTATATTATATTATATTATATTATATTATATTATATTATATTATATTATATTATATTATATTATATTATAATATATTATATTATATTATATATATTATATTATATTATATTATATTATATTATATTATATTATATTATATTATATTATATTATATTATATATTATTAGTCCACCGCTGTGGTATAGCTGCTGCCTTGTCATGCAGTGGACCCCGGTTTGATCCTCGCTCGGGACATCATCATCCTTCACCGGTGTGGAAAGAAACTGGAAGCTACCACACCTATAATTTCCCTAGTAAAGCTGCAAAGCATAGCATGAAAATGCTATGATTGCCGTAAAAAACCTGCCTTCCGGACAGAATTACTATAGGTGGATATATATAGATAATATTACGAAATATGTCCCTTATGAACTATACCAAAACACAAATTCTGTTCCAACATGCGCTATAAATTGTACGAAAGTCCGTCGCCGTGGCGTAGTCGGTAGAGTCCCTACCTTCCACTCCGGCGACCCGGGTTCGATTCCCGGCGGGGTAGGGATTTTAAAAAATAAATAAATTGTACGAACATATAGGCTTGCATAATGCAACTCCCACAAACTACAAAAAGTCCGTCGCGCAGGAATTGCGTAAACTAAGCGAATTCCTCAGTAAGTCGAACTTATCGTCCAATTTTGCTGGTTTATGGAATTTATATTTATGTTAAAATGAAGAAACTCAATTTCTGATCCTAGCTTATTCAAAAGTGTCGGACTGCAGTGAAAGTTAATCATGTATGAACTTAAATTAATACCTATTTGAATACTGTTGTATAATTTAAAGCAAATTTTACGTATCAACCGATCTATTTCCATCATTTTATTAAAAACATTACACAAATGAAACTAAAAAGTATATCGTATGTGATATATTGCCAGTTTAAGAGTTATTGTATGGTATACCATACATAGCGGTTACTACAGTAAATTTTTAATTTTGGGTTTCAGCTAAATGCCCATTCCCAACCATCGGATTTCAGACTGTCCTAAAACAAGGTCGAAAATGATATTTTCCTTCAGTACTGACATTATAGAATAAGGTCTATGTATATTTTATTGCAGTAGTAATTTCACTGAAAATAATGTATAAGTGTTTCTTGATATTTTTAACAGTTGTCGAATCTAGTGGGCAGTGTTCTGACAGAAGAAGCGTGTTCGGCGAAAAACCCAGTAGCCTAACATTAAAAACAAAAGAGGCTGGATATTTGCCAACTGAACAGACAGATCATATACATTTCTATGTAACATGCAAGCCAAGTTGTATTGGATGTTTATATTAGATTTTTATTTAGCGTTTTTTTTTTAATTAGAATATTTTTAATCAGGTTCGTGGGGAAAAAATGATGAAAAATTACTTATTTTGTGTTCTGTCGTACTAACCGCTGTGGTCTCGAGGTAGCGTGCTGCCTTGTCATGCAGCGGGCCCGGGTTCGATTCCCGGTCGGGACAGTTTTTCTGGGTGAGGTTTTTATCGGGGTTTTTCCTCACCTGTAAGACAAATGTCAGGGAAACTTTAAGGCCCAAACGGTCCCCGAAATCATATCGCCATCGCAATCATCATCATTCATGTTTTTATTATTGATTTCGTACATCTCAATGATGGATAAATCAAATTTGAAGAGAAGAATTATACGCTCAGACCGGGACTTGAACCCGGGACCCTTGGTTCTCTAGACCAAGTGCTCTACCAACTGAGCTACCTGAGCAAGTACCGATCTAAACGCAAATCTTTCTCTATATACATTGTAATTCCCATCCACCAAATGCTGTGAAGCCATGCTTCTATCTTGCAAATGGCGGCTCCTTTATTAAGAAGACATATTTGGGAATTATACATTACAGCCAGTACGGCTTTTTCCAAGTTTTTATTATTGATTTCGTACATCTCAATGATGGATAAATCAAATTTGAAGAGAAAAATTATACGCTCAGACCGGGACTTGAACCCGGGACCCTTGGTTCTCTAGACCAAGTGCTCTACCAACTGAGCTACCTGAGCAAGTACCGATCTAAACGCAAATCTTTCTCTATATACATTGTAATTCCCATCCACCAAATGCTGTGAACCCATGCTTCTATCTTGCAAATGGCGGCTCCTTTATTAAGAATTACAATGTATATAGAGAAAGATTTGCGTTTAGATCGGTACTTGCTCAGGTAGCTCAGTTGGTAGAGCACTTGGTCTAGAGAACCAAGGGTCCCGGGTTCAAGTCCCGGTCTGAGCGTATAATTTTTGTCTTCAAAAATCATCATTCATGTTCATTTTAGATTAGGCTTAGGATTAGGGACTTTCCTGGCGCACCACCCATCATATCAGGGAAACGTAATCCCGGCTTCCAGGCGCCCCAATCTCAGAAGTGAGTTACAAATACGCCATGCCAGAAGAGAAGCCAGGAATGTCGAAAAGACAACCTGGGGCATTTGCAAAAAAAAAAATAATGACGACAATGATTGAAATATCAATTTCCTAAATTTCGGGGTATACAGTTTAACTTGCTAATTACAGCAGCAGTACCGTCACAGGAGTTACTCGATTGCACGACCATTGGCCTGCATGGACGTAATACAACGTCTCACCGTTGATTGTCGTGTTCCTGGCATGTCCGCAGTGGTCCCAGCAGCGACGGCAATTCTAGCGACGAGATTTTCTGTTTTCACAACGGTTTCATACACCAGCAGTTTCATATGCCTCCAGAGGAGGTCAGATGATCTGGGTGGCCTGACCACAGGTCCTCCCGGCCGACACAACAGCGTACCGCAAAACGGTGTTACTTTGACTCGAGGGGCAACTTTGACAGAACTGGGGCTTCTTTGACATTTTAAATTTCTTGCGTGTTTTGGGCTATTTTGACAACAATTCAATGGTGTAGACATTTCCTTGAAGGCGCACGAATAATTAAGTTGTTTTAGAAGAGGATGTTAATTGTTGGAGACACATCTGTGTCACTTTCAACAACAATGAATTCCCAGCAAGGATAAAATTGTGATTTTCGGTTTTACAGGGGTAAGGACTGGATTTGTTGTGTAAGATGCAAGCTCTGGGTCTGTGGTATGTAACAGAGGATCGAGCAATTCTTAATGTGAATGTGAACTATGTGAAGATGAGATGTGAAAAACTTTTTTTTTTTGATAACTTTCTTCTGTTGTTTCAAAAATTTCATGTTTTCTTATTAATTCCTGATTGTCTAACTACAATAATTTTATATAATTTTGTGTTCTGTTGCGTGTCAGAATTGATAAAGAAGTTTAAGTTTATTTTGTCAAATTATAGTTATAAAAACATTTGTAGTAAGGTTGTTTACAATACAAATATTTATAAAAAGATAAATTGGTGTCAAAGTAGTACCTACAGTGGGTCTACTTTGAATTATAGTGAAAACAAATGTGATGTCAAAGTAGCCCCAGCACATGGGCAAAACATACCTAAACAAAACTCATTCTTGTCCTACTAAGTTTTTATTTGAGGAGAACAGTACCAAATGGGATTTGTAGTCTAAGGTTCAATTGGTACAATAAATCATACATTCAATTTTTTCGGCATAAATCGAGTTAGACCTTAAAATCCTTCAAAAATATGTCAAAGTAGCCCCGTTTTACGGTACGTCAACACCATTAACAAAACGTTCTCTAACATTACAAGTTGACCTTTGAGACCGTATGTTCCTTATCCAAATACATTCCTTATACAAATATTTGTTTTTATCTTCTCTACTGCTGTATTAATTGGAAGAAGAGTTTCGGAGCACCCTATATAAGTTTCCCAAAAGAGTAAAATATGAACTTGGTCCACTTTTGCTCTGAGCCCCTCATATGGAAACACAAGTTCTGATCTTATAGTCCGATAGAATGTAGAAACCATATGGAGATGTTGAAAATTGATTTTAAAAACATAATTTAAATTTTCATCAGAGTGATTCCACGGAAATGGAGGAAAAAGAAACGTTACCATATTCTGTTTACAGCATTTTCAGGACACAGGAAACTATGAATAAATAATGTTTGTGACTGTAAATTGAATAAAATAATACGTTTAGTTTTCAGCTGTCGGTACCGAGTACAGAATTGTCTGACATGTTGTACTGAACTTCCGTTTCATAATCCACCAGCGTTTTTATTTTTAGTTCAATTAAAACATTATGAAATTTTAAACTCTGACATTCAGGAAAAATGGAAAACAATTATACCAGATATAATTTACACATTTTATTTTTAACGAATACAATGTCTGCAATTATAATACATTTCAATTAGTTTAATTATTTTAATCGTAAACATAAACAATACAATTTAAAATTTATAACTTCATCATTTCTAGCTGTATTTTTAATTGTCTAGTTGTGATCCACATATAAATCCCAAATAGCCGAGTGATTAAGGCAAGATGCCTTGGTGCAGAGCTTTGGGACTTGCGATGGTTCGAGTCTCCATACGGAAAGGAATTTTCTCATTGAATTTCGGCCAGTATGGGACCGGGGCCCACCCAGCATCGTGAGGCATTTAGGTAGCTACAATAAGGCCGGTTCATGGATGAGAAAACTAGCTATAACTGCTGGGGGACCCGAAATGCTGACCATATTTCACCCTTAACTGGTTGGATGATCGTCTACCTCTTATTAACACATGTGGATGTGAGGCCAGCAGCCGGTTGGTAAGCCAAGAACCTTGTAGGCCTGTCGCGCTCGACTTTGTTTTGTTTTTTTTTATCCGCGTGTAGTCCGCTATATGAGATTCCTCAGACCAATAGCAGGATATCAAAGAACAGACCAAAACAAAATATAACACAGAAATAAGACAACTAAAAGTAGAGGAATTAAACACAACAATAGAGAAATACAAAACAAACTGGAAAGAACATTTGGCAAGGATGACGAGAATAGAAAACCAAAAGCAGCATACAAATTTTCACCACGAGGAAGAAGTTTGGAAGACCAAGGAAAATATGGAAAGAGCAGCAATTTGAGCCGGAACAGGCTAGTAAATAAGCCCAAACCGTGAAGAAGAAGAAGAAGAAGAAGTAGATCGGCTACGGTGGTCTATTGATTATGTTTCTTGCCTCTAGTCCCGGCGGTAGCGGGTTCAAACCCGGCTGAAGTATGATGGATTTTTGGATGGAAAAATCGAAGGGACTTCTCCGGGAGGATATCTAAGCAGTGAGTCCCTAGCCTAAATATTTTCAGGCTCGTAAAACAACCTCAAGCCTGAATAACTAAACTTCCTTTATTAAACATTTTTAACTTGAAGAGACAGACCTTTTAGGTAATTCTTTTATAATTTTATATTATAATTTTATGTAATATTCATATGAAGAAGAAAGGATGTAAATGCAAAAAAAAAACTAAATTTTTAAGAATTTTAGGGTTAATAAATTCCATCTTCAAGCCACAGTTAGTCCAATATCTTTCAAGACTAAAAGTGTAAAACACTGGTTCTTCCAACTCTTTTGTAGCGAAGTATGGGCGTTGAAACAGAAGAATATACAGAGACTTAGATCTGCTGAAATGAGATACCTTCGGAGGACTGCACTTACTTGTAAGCCCATGTTTTCCCTTAACAGAGATTTAGGCGCTCTTCCCCTACAGGGAAGAATTTGAACCATACTAATTTAGTTACACTTGTTTTCGTATATAGATGTCATTTGAGTGGTCCGTGGTCAGCGTTCCGCCTCATTCTGACATATAGGAAACCAAGGTAGTACTAGGACGGGAAAATTCAGTAAATTTTGCTTAGAGGCCTTTTCATTCAGGCTTAAGGATATTTTACGAGCCTGAAAATCTTCAGACACGGGACCCACGGCTTAAAGTCCCTCCCGGAGGACTTGAGCTCCTTGGATTTTTCCATCCTTTAATAAAAAGAACCTACTAGATCACAAAAAAAAATTAAGGGATCTTAGATAAATTACACATTGAACCTTTAGAAAAGAAAATTTCTGATTGTAAGTCAAGATGGATGCAACATGTTCATCGAATGGAAGACCCACAGGATACCCAAACAAATGTTAAGATATCAACCTGCAGGAAGAAGAAGACCAGGACGTACACTCAAAAGACTTTTGGATGGTGTTTCTCTTGAGGCCGAAACAGCTCAACAAATGGAATAAATTCGTGAATGTACTATGATGATGATTTTGTGACTGATAATCAACAGAGTTCTATTATGCATTTTATTAATTAAACTTCCTTTATCCAAATATTGTATATTGTACATAATAATTTGATGTACTCTAGATTTAACGAATTAAATATAAAATGTACAAGATAGAAAAATGAGAAAAACTATTAATGACATAGTAAGTGCAGTCGTGGATAGAAACACCTTATAAGTGAGTAAATATATTGGCAATTGGCTCTAGCGGGAACGTGTGTTATCACTTTGGCCAACATGATGCTAGTAGTCACTTTTTCTCCGATCGAATATTCGCAGGTGGCACTGTGGCATAGAATAGCCCGGTCTTTTAATAATCTCAACTTCAGAAAAGAAAAAAATAACTACCTGACTACCAGTTCATCTAAAATGCAGATCTGAAATTTGGACAGTCTTGCGGAAATTTTTGGGCGTGTGACGTGATTGAATTAGGAAAGTAGACTTGTAGAAGTTATCAGTATGTAGAACAGCACATAGAGAAATTATAATTTGAATATGGCAGATTGTCTCGCGCGCCACATTGATCGGCCACCCGCCATGCACTAATAATGTAATATTGTGAGGATGGGATGTCCTCGCGACACTTGATGTTGCATACCAACTAGGCTGAACCAAGACAAACCTCGTCCAGCTAAAGTGAGTTAATTATGGAGGCGCTCCGCCGTGTGAATACATTGAAAACTCGTTCAGAGCAATAACGATTTAAATGACAAACAAGTTACTGTGTTGTATTTAAAAAAAATCATAAATTATTCATATTACAGAAATAGGGGAACATATCTGATTATCAATAGTTCAAGTTCCGGAGGTAAAATAGACCCCCCATTCGGTTCTCCGGGCGGGGACTACTTCAGAGAATCCATTCCAGAGGGGATTATACAGGGGATGACTGGGAAACATTAGTTCAGGATAGGTATGTATTGAGAGCTTATGTCCGCGTGGTCATGAACCTACTGGTATGACAGTGTCAAAGAGTTAATTAATAATAATAATAATAATAATAACAATAATAAAAGTAATAATAATAATGATATTTAAGTAACATATTTTTATTTATTTTTTGTTTAATTATGGGGCAAGAGGGATAATTTGAAAATATATACAATAGTTGTTGCGCAATATTAAAGTATAAGGAAGGAATGTAAATATAGATGTCTGAAAATGTTGGGTAAGCGATTGTCCTGGTATGTTAAATCTATTTATAGAAATTAATACTGATGAACAAAGATACCACCTCAACCCTAAAGGCAAAAGAGACCCTTCAACCGATGGAAAGATCAGTTTTTGTAGTCGCAGAACGGGCATCATCGCCCAATACTGCATTCGGAAGAAGAAGAAGAAGAAGAAGAAGAAAAAAAAGAAAGAAAGAAGAAGAGAATACTGATGAAATAGTTTGATATGAAGGTTGTTTCTAAGAACGATCGTCTCGGTAAGGAAAAACCCCGATAAAAACCTCGCCCAGAAAAACTATAATAATAGTAATAATAATAATAATAATAATAATAATAATAATAAAAGTAATAATAATGATATTTAAGTAAAATATTTTTATTTTTTCTTATTTTTTTTGTTTAATTATGGGCAACAGGATAATTTGAAAATATATACAATAGTTGTTGCGCAATATTACAGTATAAGGAAGGAATGTAAATATAGATGTCTGAAAAAGTTGGGTAAGCGATTGTCCTGGTATGTTAAATCTATTTATAGAAATTAATACTGATGAAATAGTTTGATATGAAGGTTGTTTCTAAGAACGATCGTCTGGGTGAGGAAAAACCCGATAAAAACCTCGCCCAGAAAAACTATAATAATAATAATAATAATAATAATAATAATAATAATAATAATAATAATAATAATAATAATAAAAGTATTCAGGAAAATGGAATTAAAACTAAAGCCAATAAAAGTAGATGCCAAAAATGGAAACAGAATGTCGGCTTACTCACAACACTTATAATAAAAAATGCATCTCTTTACATACAAAATTACGACAGTATAACACTGTAATTAAACCAGCGTGCCTCTATGGAGCAGAAACATCAACTTTGAACAGAAAAATAGATATCGAAAATATAGTGAAAAAAGAATGCAAAATTATAAGAAAAGTTTTAGGTTCACAAGTCATAGGTGAAGCATTTAGACTCAGCAGTAAAAAGGAAATAAAAATACATGCAGGCATTCACAGTGATATTAGAAAACGAAGGTTAAAATTTTATGGCCATATTAAACGAATGAACTCAAATAGGCTTACAAAACAGATAATGGAATTCTACGAAAACAGAAGTGAAGCTCCAGTGGATACTATGAAGTGGATTGACGAAGTCAAAAAGGACTTAAAATTGGCAGGAATTACTAAAGAAGATATCCCAAACAGAGATATATTTATAATTAAGGTGAATAAGTGGCAAGTTGACCAAGAGGACAAACCGAAGAAAAAAACTGGAACAACTTGGACAGATAATAGAAAACAAGCTCATAGCAAAAGAATGAAATAAATTTGGGCTCAAAGGAAACGCCTCTAAGTACTTTGCGTAGTCCTACATGGGCTCACCCGCAATCAAAAAAAAAATAATAAAAGTAATAATAATAATGATAATGATGATAATAATAATCATCATCATCCGGTATCATGGCAGCTGCCGCCGTCTTCCGGAAACCAAACGCCATTCCTCTCTATCCATCCATTGATCTTCCTCCATTCCTCTGATATTCATAGCTGCTTGTACCCCTTCTATCCAAGTTTTCTTCGGTCTTCCTCTCTTCTTCCTTTCTATTGGGATCCATTCCATAACAATTTTTGGCAATCTTTGCTCTGGCATTCGTCTGACATGACCATACCACTGCAATCTTTTATTTTCTATGATGTCCGGCTCCTCTTGTAAAAAGTAAAGTGATCCCACAACAGACCTCAGGAGGCCCTTGGGGTAGTAGGAGGTTAAGGCTCCCACTTTTTCTAGACAATCGGCATTTTATGTCAGCCGGGTTGTCAGCCCTGCGTGACGGCCGCCTTTACCCCCAGAACAAGCGTCTGGTACTCATTTCCGTTAGAGGCTGAGTCGACCCCAGGGCCATAGTGCCGCCAGAAGGTTTGGGTCAGTTTAAAAATCCTGACCCAACGGGACTTGAACCCTCGACCCTCCGGCTTGTAGCTCAGCGGCTCCTCTTGTACACCCATAATTTCCCTTATTTCTTTATTTCGTATTCTATCCATTCTAGATTTTCCAGCTGATTCTTCTTAAAACATCCATTTCTGTACTTAAAATTCTTTTCATTTCCTGGTAGGAATTTGCCAGACTTCAGCACCATATGTTAAAATGCTCTGAATTATGGTTTGATATATTTGTAATTTTCTATTTTTTGTAATATTTTTGCTCCACCAAACAGAGTTTAAAGCATTTATTGCTTGTTTTGTTTGTGCGATTATATTTTAATAATAATAATAATAATAATAATAATAATAATACAAATAACATATTTTTATTTTTTCTTATTTTTGTGTTTAATTATGGAGCAAGAAGGATAATTTGAAAATATATACAATAGTTGTTGCGCAATATTACAGTATAAGGAAGGAATGTAAATATAGATATCTGAAAATGTTGGGTAAGCGATTGTCCTGGTATGTTAAAACTATTTATAGAAATTAATACTGATGAAATAGTTTGTTATCAAGGTTGTTTCTAAGAACGATCGGCTAGACGCGCGCACACGTATCCGAGTTATTTTGAAGCGTGTTGTTAGAAAAATGTGTTAAAACTTGGGCAATACTTAGGAGTTATTTGTGCAGTTACTGGTGTAGTTCAAGGTAACACTTCATTTTCTCCTACAGTTTCACAATAACAGCCTCTACACAGCTGGAATTAACAAATATTCTACTAATAACGCTTGAAGAAAACAATAGAAAAGCCCAGGATAAATATGCTATATTATAAGTTACATTGTAATTATTTGGAACTGTGATTATAGAATAAAACTTCTTAATGCTTTTGAAATAGGAGGATTAAGAGTAAATATAGAAAAAACTGAATATCTTGTAGTAGGAGGAAGTGGACGAGATATATCCCTATCCCAAGGAATTATTAGAGCTGTTAAAAAATTTAAATATTTGGGATCACTTATTGATGAATCAGGGAGTTGTAAAGCTGAAGTAGATAGCAGGTTAGTACAAGCACGAAGATCCATAAAAATGTTGAATGGAGTACTGTGGAGTAGGACCATGTCAAACCACACGAAGAAGAGGATTTTGAAGTCTGTTGTGGAAAGCATAATGACATATGGTGCTGAGGGATGGACTTTGGTAGAGGGACAAAAACTAAGATCTTGGCAGTGGAGATGGATGGAATAAGACGCAGTGCCAGGGTGTCCAGGTTGGAAAGAAGAAGAAATGAAGAAGTGAGGCAGATGATGGATATGGAGGAGACAGTGGTGGAAAGGATCGAAAGACGAGCTCTTCAGTGGTATGGCCATGTCAGGAGAATGGAGGATGATAGGTGGCCCAGAACTCTTTTGGAATGGTCACCTTCTGGTAGAAGGAAACGGGACAGGCCAAGAACAACTTGGAGAGGAGAGATCCATAGATTGATGAACGACCGAGGTCTGGAGGAGGATGAATGGCGTGATCGGCAAGAATGGCGAATGGGAATACAGGGTAACCGCTGAAAAGTGGAGAGGCCCTCAAAAGTAAAAAAAGTAAGAGATTATAGAATGACTCATCTTATATACACCATTTAAAAATTTCGGAAACGACATGCGTTACTAAAGCACTGTTTAGACATAATTGAAATACACAGTACAAGAAAAAAATATTTACAAAACTTCCAAGAGTCAATAGGGGTATAGCAATAATAATATTCTTGTAAGCCCATGTTTCCCTTAACAGATATTAGGCGCTCTCCCCCTACAGCGAAGAATTTGAACCATACTAATTTAGTTACACTTGTCTTCGTATAGATGTCATTTGAGTGGTCCATGGCCAGCGTTCCGCCTCATACTGACATCTAGGAAACCAAGGTAGTACTAGGACGGGAACATTCGGTAAATTTTGCTTAGAGGCCTTTCATTCAGGCTTAAGGATCTTTTACGAGCCTGGAAATCTTCAGACTCGGGACCCACATCATAAAGTCTCTCCCGGAGGACTTGCTCCTTGGATTTTTCCATCCTAAAAAATCCATCGACCCAGGCCGGATTTGAACCGCGACCCTCGGGACCAGATCATTATTATTATTACTATGTTTTTCTTCAAATGTCCCAGGTTATCATTTCGACATTCCTGGTGTTCTCTCCTGGCATGACGTACTTGTAACCCACTTCTGAGGTTGGTGCGCCTGGAAAGCAAGGTTACGCTGCCCCGATGATATGAGAGTTGATGATGATGGTAATGATGCGCCAGGAGAGATCTTAAACTAAACTTAAGCTAATTAGGCGAATATGATGATGAGAATGATGGCCAGAGGGGATCGAACCCGGGCTCGCGTGACAAGGCAGCACGCTACCTCGAGACCACAACGTTATTATTATTATTATTATTATTATTATTATTATTATTGTTATTATTATTATTAGTAGTAGTAGTAGTAGTAGTAGTAGTAGTAGTAGTAGTAGTAGTAATAGTATTTCTTCTGGCATTTAACTACAAGCCAAGAGGCCCAAGGAATGTAGGAAGGCTGGTGAAAAAATGGGCAGAATAACTGTGAGGCGGAACAGTCAATTTGCCTAGAAGAAGAAGAAGAAAAAGAAGATGAATAATAATAATAATAATAATAATAATAATAATAATAATAATAATAATAATAATAATATAATACACTGGTCAACATGATTTTTGTCTCATAAGTACCAATAGTTGTACTTAATGCAGTTTTGTATCGTGTTTTCAAATATGTATTCGGAATGTCTCCATCACCCACAGTTCGTTTATTATTTCAATTTCAATTAATGCATTTAAATAATTATTATTTTAATAAACGTTTTGGAAATGAACGGAAATTTTACAGAAGGTATCTTCGATCCTTCCTTTATAACGTCACGAAGTTTCATTTTTTCCGATAGATAACTATGATGTACTTTAGTTTTAAAATGGCGGCTGCTGGTGAAACACGTACAAAGAGGAGATGTGTTGGTTGTATTTCTTTCTGCGGAGCAGGAGACCACTACAAACATTCACAGATGTTTACTATTAGATCAAGCAATGAATAGGAGTACTGTCAGTCATTGAGTTAGCACAATGTCAGCAGCAGAACGAGGTAAAGAAAGATTAAGTATCAGTTCTCCCTGATCTTCAATCACAGATCTCTGCTTTGTACATGTTTCACCAGCAGCCGCCATTTTAAAACTAAAGTACATCATTGTCATCTAACGGAAAACAATGAAACTTCGTGACGTTATAAAGGAAGGGTCTAAGATACGTGCTGTAAACTTTAGTTCATTTCCAATTAAAGGCAATCGAGAATTAATATTATGTGCATATGTCAATTCAAATACCTAGGAACAATAATCAGAAATAGGAATGAGATGCAAAAAGAAATTAAACATAGGCTCAATTCTGGAAATGCGTGCTATTATGCATTGCAGAGACTTTTGATGTCCCAACTCCTTTCAAAAAACGTTAAACTGAAAATATATAAAACTATTATTCTACCAGTTATATTATATGGGTGCGAAACATTGACTCTTACTTTAAGGGAGGAAATGAGATTACGAGTTTTTGAGAATAAAGTCCCTAGGAAAATTTCTGGACCAAAGAGAGATGAACAGACAGGTGAATGGAGAAGACTACTTAACAATGAACTACATGGTATTTATAAGAAGCCAGATATAATAAGAACAATTAAGTCTCGTAGACTGCGTTGGGCGGGACATGTTGCGCGTATGGAGAATGAAAGACGTGCATGGAAGCTTCTTGTAGGAAAGCCAGAGGGAAAACGCCCAGTTGATAGACCAAGAATGAGGCGGAGAACAACATTAACTATGATTTGAGGGAAGTAGATTATACAGGGAATGGTTGGAAGGCATTAGCTCAGGATAGGGATGTATGGATAGCTTATGTCCGCGCGGCCATGAATCTACGGGTTCGATAGTGTCAGTGAGTAAGTAAGTAAGTAAGTAAGCATACGCCCATGCCAGGAGAAAACACCAGAAATGTCGAAATGACAATCTGAAGCACTGAATAATAAATATGAAATTATTGTATTGTCACGGGTCCTCTACAAGTATACAAAGTTTCAAGTCGATCCGATGATTTTAAGTGGGTGAAAATCGCGTTGAAAGATTCCGTTACATAGATAGATAGATAGATAGATAGATAGATAGATAGATAGATAGATAGATAGATAGATAATAGATAGATAGATACAGGTCAAGCTAATATAAAGCGTGTAAAAAAGTGCATTATGTATTGAAAGTCCAACGTAATATTCAATGAAGACCAAACAAAACTCAGATAAGTGTCTAATATGGACTGGGCTTTATAGTGTCCTGAATTATCATGTTGGTGGAAATACAACTGCACACTGAAGGACTGGTTTATTTTCTGGGAGAAGCGTTACATGAATATTGTAAAGATTTCATCTCGATTTGAAACTTCTTCAGCAATGCTGTAATCCTAGTATCTGGGATAATGCGATTTAGTCTCCGCGCTTCTCATTTCAAGAAGTGGATTCCCTCATCACACCGAGTGGGCACAAGATTTTAAAACTCCATTACAGTACACATAACAAACAACATAATAATAATAATAATAATAATAATAATAATAATAATAATAATAATAATAATAATAATTTTTTATTTGTATTGTAAGCCTATGTTTTCCCTTTACAGAGATTTAGGCGCTCTCCCCCTACAGGGAACAAATTGAACCAAACCATTTAGTTACACTTGTTTTCGTATAGATGTCACTTTGAGTGGTCCGTGGGCAGAGTTCCGCCTCATACTGACATCTAGGAAACCAAGGTAGTACTAGGACGGGAAAATTCGGTAAATTTTGCTTAGAGGCCTTTCCATTCAGGCTTAAGGATTTTTTACGAGCCTGTAAATCTTCAGACTCGGGACCCACGGCATAAAGTCCTTCCCGGAGGACTTGCTTCTTGGATTTTTCCGTCCTAAAAAATCCATCGACCACGGCCGGGTTTGAACCCGCGACCCTCGGGACCAGAGGCAAGGAACATAACCACTAGTTCCACCGCGGCCGATTAATAATAATAATAATAATAATAATAATAATAATAATAATAATAATAATACACTTCCCAACTTGAGGTTGATATGGTTTAAATTTACTGACAGCAATTTTGACTCCTTGATATTTTTTTCTGTACGTACGCAAGGAAAGTGCATATTACGATAGTTATAAAACGCATTTCCTTAAAAAATGCAGAAGAGCAGATATACTTGTATGCGCATGTGTGAACCTGGGCTCATGGCTTAAATGTATACATAGTTTTATTATATTATATGGGTCCGAACCCGGGCAGTAAGTAGAAAACAAGCTAACAAGCTGTTAGCAGTAGAAATGGATTTTTGGAAGCGATCGACAAGAATTTCAAAAAGGGATAAGGTCAGAAACAGCACAATAAGGGAAATTACGCAAGTTCAAAAAAAAACATATTAGGAAAAATAGAAGAAAACGTTTGAAATGGTATGGACACCTCATAAGAATGAAAGAAGAGAGAATACCGAAGAATATCCTTAATGGAAAGCTAATGGAAGAAGTGGAAGAGGCAGGCCTAGAGGATGGATGGATGGATGGAGTGAAGAGAAGTATGGAAGCTAGAGTTTTGAGGGAAGAAGATGCTTTAGACAGGAACCTCTGGCGACAAATCACTTCGGGTTAAAGGAGAAGCAATGTACTGTGGAATATTGCTAAAAAAATATAATTTTATCTTAATTTAAATATTTATTTATTAAGGAAGAACACCGCTGTGGTCTCGAGGTAGCGTGCTGCCTTGTCACGCAGCGGGCCCCGGTTCGATCCCCGGTCGGGGCAGTTTTTCTGGGTGAGGTTTTTATCGGGGTTTTTCCTCACCTGTAAGACATATGTCAGGAAAACTGTAAGGCCCAAACGGTCCCCGAAATCATATGGTCATCATCCTCATCATTATCATTATCATCATCATCCTTCGCCGGTGTGGAAAGCAACGGGAAGCTACCACACCTACACAATTCCCTAGTAAAGCTGCAAGCATAGCATGAAAATGCTATGATTGCAGTGAAGGACCTGCCTTCGGGCAGAATTACTATGGATGGAAGGAAGAACATTATTTCCCATATATATTGCTAAATAAATAATAACAATCCATCTATAGTAATTCTGCCCGAGGGCAAGTCCTTCACTGCATTTCCATGCTATGCTTGCAGTTTTACTAAGGAATTGTAGGTGTGGTAGCTTCCCGTTGCTTTCCACACCGGTGAAGGATGGTGATGATAATGATAAGGATGATGGTGGCCATATGATTTCGGGGACCGTTTGACCCTTAAAGTTTCTGAGATTTGTCCATGTTCCCCATCCAATAAGTCAGAGACTAACAGTTTTGTATATTTTCAGACTAATTTTTTTTAGAGAAGTTGGGACAATAAAAATATGCTACTTGTACCTGTATTGCATAACAGCATGCATTTTCAGAATTGTGTCATGTTTAATTTATTTCTGTTCCACATTCCTATTTGTAATTATTGTTGCAAGGTATTTAAAATCAGTCGCTTCTTCAAAATTTCCTTCATTTTGTCATCAACTGCCCATTTCCATAATATGATGCATTTCTATATGTGACCATATATATTATGTTTTATTGATTTTTACTTCCAGTTCCAATTTCTTAGTGTTACTCAATAGAGTGTGCATTAGGGTTATATCTTTTTGGACTTTTGTGAAATTAAACATTTCCTGTGCAATGGATGGGTGAACTTTTACTTAAAACCATTGAAAAAGGCCTTCATTTCACTGAGCTTCAAGAAAAGGTCACCCCCTAATATATTTATATATCAATATTCAATATTGATTTGGGGGTGACTTTTTCATGAAGCTCAGTGAAATTAAGACCTTTTTCCATGGTTTTAAGCGAAAGTTCACGCATTCATTGCACAGGAAATATTTTATTTCAACAAACAGTCCAAAAAGTTATAACTTTATATCAATGTTTAATATTAATTTGGGGGTGACCTTTTCTTGAAGCTCAGTGAAATTAAAGCCTTTTTCAATGGTTTTAAGCGAAAGTTCGCCCATTTATTGCACAGGAAATATTTTATTTCACAATGGTCCAAAAAGTTGTAACCCTAGTGTGCATGTTTGGCCCTTAGTATCTCCTCGCTATCGCTTAATAATACTACATCATCAGCATAAAATAACAGCTTATTAATACCATTGAGTTGCAGGCCTTTGGCTTTCATGGACTATTTAACTCATGCCCCAAATGGTAGTCAATGACCAATCACGTTTCAATGAATTCTGTTTTACACCAATGACAGTCGTGTTTCACCTCGCTCTTTATCGATTTCTCTCTTTATCAGTTCCTGCTTTTGTGATAAAGAAAGCTCCTCCTTTTTTAATATTCTGAACAGGTTAGACCATTATTTTTCTCCAACAAATACATTGAATATAGCAAATAATGAATCGATTCAGTGATTTTACTGAGTTGTTTATTCAAAATATGAATGACTAACCCTATAATGTTGATTATAATAGTTTTTAATGTGTTTCATTAATTCTCCACTAGAGTGCATTCTTACAATATTGTGATCCTATTTGGCAATAAATAATATGATCGAGTTGCAGTGGATATACATAACCTCACATTTCTAATTTGTTTTCAAACATCGCCGTTTACATTAACTATATAAATATTTTAAAACACCGGTAACTATATTCAAATAATTATTTTTTAGTAAAGAACTTAATTCATCATCATCATCATCATAGTACATTCACGAATTTAGGCCATTTGTTGACCTGTTTCGGCCTCAAGAGAAACACCATCCAGAAGTCTTTTGAGTGGACGTCCTGGTCTTCTTCTTCCTGCAGGTTGATATCTTAACATTTGTTTGGGTATTCTGTGATCTTCCATTCGATGAACATGTTGTATCCATCTTGACTTATAATCAGAAATTTTGTTTTCTAAAGATTCCATGTGTAATTCTTCTAAGATGTCTTCATTTTTTTTTTTCAATTCCTTCTGGCTTTTTTCGTGTTGAGACTTGAAAGTAGTTTTGAAGTTCCTTAGGACAGGTTACTGGCCTGACGCTAAGTAGTCCAGTGGTAGGGCTGCTACCTTTTAGTCTCTGGACAGACATTAGGATACCGCATTTACTCAGTACCTGTTGGAACGGTTATACCGCCGTGACTCGGTCCTCAGAGCCTCGTTTGTGAAAACAGGTTGTACCACGAGAAGGTGAGGATGAGAATTAGGTAGGAGAGGTTATACACACGTCACTACCCCTTACAACTTAATTTTATTCGTTAAATAGTCCTAACAAATGCCACTCTTGATTTCCAAATTCTCTAGATAAATTCACTCCTCACTTCGTGAGTCGTGAATTTATCGATAATTTGGAAATCACTCGTGATATTACTTATGATAATTTAATTCTTGGGCTTAGTAAATTGTATTTTCCATCAATCAATCAGAAAACGAATTCACGTTAGACGTGATGTTGTAGCACAATGGCCTATCTTAAGAAATGAGCAGGTTTTCGCAACTATGGCAGATGCCCTCTAAATCGAGAGCAGTTCTGTTATAAACAATATTCACTGTTTACAGATTGCAGCGCCACCGTACTGTAAACACGACAGACAAACGCCATTCAACCTTACTTTGTTTATTAATCCCAGCTCCATCAATTAATGTAAAGTGAACTAGAAACTGTAATGATGAATATGTTTATTTGTATATTTCTAAACATTCATAAAAATGTACATCTCATGTGTAATAATTCATAATACAGACTCGATGTTCCAAGATTTAAAAACATACAAGATTATATTTTACGGAAAGACTTGAAACTTTTTTTGAAAAAGTTGCAATTTCTCTTTAATGTATTTTACATTAATATTTATTTTATTTATTCAAATACCTAGGAACAATAGTCACAAACAGGAATGAGATGCACAAGGAAATTAAACATAGGCTCAATTCTGGAAACGCATGTTATTATGCATTGCAGAGACTCTTGACTTGCCAACTCCTTTAAAAAAAACGTTAAACTGAAAATATATAAAACTATTATTCTACCAGTATATTATATGGGTGCGAAACATGGACTCTTAATTTAAGGGAGGAAAGGAGATTACAAGTATTTGAGAATAAAGTTCTTGGAATTTTTTTGGACCAAAGAGAGATGAAGACAGGTGAATGGAGAAGACTGCATAACAGTAAATTACATGGTCTTTATAGGAAGCCAGATATAATGAGAACAGTTAAGTCTCGTAGACTGCGATGGGAAGGACATGTGGCACGAATGGGGAATGAATGACGGGCATGGAAGCTTCTTGTAGGAAAACCAGAGGGAAAACGCCCAGTTGGTAGACCAAGAATGAGGTGGGAGAATAAGATTAAATATGATTTGAGGGAAGTAGATTATACAGGGGATGAATGGAAAACATTGGCTCAGGATAGGGATATATGGAGGGCTTATGTCCGCGCGGCCATGAACCTACGGGTTTAATAGTGCCAGTGAGTAAGTTATTCATTTTATTGATATCAAGTCGATCACGCAGGAATTGCATAAAACTAAGCTATTTTACTGGTAAAAAATCCGTCAACCTCAACCGAGTCTGAACCCGCGATCCTTGGAACTAGAGGCAATGCACATAACCACAAATGATTGACTATTTAACTCATGCCCTAAATGGGAGTCAATGACCAATCACGTTTCGATGAATTTTGTTTTACAACCGATCACAATCGGTTTCACCTCGATAATTATCGAATATTGATTACCAAAAAATAAAGAAAGCTACTCCTTTTTTAATATTCTGAACAGGGCATTATTTTGCAGTGACTGACTCTCTAACAAAATGTTAAATATAGCAAATAATGAACAGATTCCTTCGATCTACGCATTTGATAATTGTGTGTTCAATCATTCTGTTTTTAAATACTGATTTTACTGAGTGTTTTCGAAAAAATGAATTAATAACCTAAAATGTTGGTTATAATATACAGTTTGACGTGTTACATTTTTTTTTTCAGTAGGATGCATTCTTACAATATTGCGATCCTATTTGTCAATAAATAGTATGATCAAGTTGCAGTGATGAACAAATGAAACATTGGCCTACCAAACAATTCTCATTTGTTTTCAAACATCGCAATATTTTAACGCTGTGGTCTCGAGGTAGCGTGCTGCCTTGTCACGCAGCGGGCCCGGGTTCGATCCCCGGTCGGGGCAGTTTTTCTGGGTGAGGTTTTTATCGGGGTTTTTCCTCGCCTGTAAGACAACTGTCAGGAAAACTTTAAGGCCCAAACGGTTCCCGAAATCATATGGCCATCATCATCCTTATCATTATCATCATCATCCTTCACCGTGTGGAAATCAACGGGAAGCTACCACACCTACAATTCCCTAGTAAAGCTGCAAAGCATAGCATGAAAATGCTATGATTGCAGTGAAAGACCTGCCCTCGGGCAGAATTGTTATGGATGGATATTTAAATAATGATTTGCGAGTAAACAGCTTAATTCTATTCGTTAAATAGTCATAACAAATGCCTAACTTGATTTCCAAATTCTCTAGATCATTTGTAAATCACTCGTGGCGTTACTTATGACTATTTAAATCATGCCCCAAATGCAGTTAACGACCATTCACGCTTCAATGAATTTTGTTTTACAACCAATGACAGTCCTGTTCCATTTCACTCTTTACCGAATTATCTTAACCACCTCTTGCTTTTGTGATAAAGAAAGTTGCTCTTTTTTTTTAATATTCTGAACAGGTCAGAGCATTATTTTGCAGTGACTGACTCTCCAACAAAGCCGCCAGGTTTGAATGTACATAATGGCAGACATATGATTTGGGTGCGTTTCAAATGAAGATATAGATGAAATAATCGAACAATCTAAGCCTCAAAACACTCAAAGTAATAGGAAATATATTTGGAGCCAGTTCGAAAGATTTTTAACAACGAAATTACGCATTAACATCAGAAACTTCAACAAAAGACTAAAAAGAATATAGTCTGAAAACCATGTGGAATTTTACTGCAAAAATGATATAAGAGAAGTATTTCAACGAATATTGACAAGATTTTAATCCATTCGTCGATCAATAATTATGTTTTTAAATAATGATTTTAAATCCATCCGGCTGACATATTTTACTGAAGTACGTAGCGATATACTTTTTTCCAGGGCCAGGTTGCTAGCCTGACGCCTAACCCCCAGACACGTGCTTCCTTAGCCGACAGGTCTCAGTTTTAAGGCGCTGAGAACTCGCCTTTCGTCCCATCCTGTTAGCTACAGTCTATTACGACTGCAGTCAGGGAGCACGACGAGAACGTAGATTAGGACTTGCTGGCAGCGCTACTAAAAAAGTCGCAGTGGCATTTCTCGAGATTTAATAAGATATACATAGTCGGCATCTGTACCCCTCTCGAGGCCGTACCAACCATTTGATAAATGGAAACTGAAGACGGCAAACCTATAAGCGAGGGAAAGCCGAAGAAGAAGAAATAATGATTTTACTGAGTTTTTTATTTAAAAAATAATAACCTATAATGTTTGGTTATAATATACAGTTGATCGATACTAGCAAAATGACCTAATGCATTCTGCTGATGATGGGACTAGTCCCGAAAGGCCTACAGAGTTTTTAAAAGAACTTAGTTGAGGAGACGGAACTACAAGGTAACTATATTATATTAAAATATATATGCAGTCAATCTGCCCATTTCACCAATTAATGTTTTAAAATGGTCAACAAGTTTCTACAGCCAAGCTGTCATTCTCAAGACCAGATATTGACATCTGGTCTTGAGAATGACAGCTTGGCTGTAGAAACTTGTTGACCATTTTAAAACATTAATTGGTGAAATGGGCAGATTGACTGCATATATATTTTAATATTTTATCACCAATAAGATCACTTGTGTATTAAACTATATTATTGGTTTTAACCGTACATTATATTACTGTGATACAGTTTCATGCTACTTTTTTTCTCCACTACGGTCCATTCTTACAATATTGCGATCATATTTGCAGTTTCTCACGCCAGATGGCAATAAATAAAATTATATGATCAAGTTGCAATGGATAAACAAATGAAACATAGCCACACAATTCTGATTTGTTTTCAAATATCACCGATTAGATTAAATATATAATATTTTACATTGGTAGCAGTGCATTTAGTGTATGTAGAGAAGCCATGAGCATGAGAAGCCTGGCATATGGCATTGTGTTGCAGAACGTACATTGTCATCTCTCATAAAGACGACACGTTGTTCAGCACCACGATGTGGTCACGCAGTGCATGTGCAAGAGATGGACACACCTTGTCGCATTATCAAGTACACTCTGCGACAAATATCTGTTTCTGATAGAGATTAAACAGACCCACCAGAACCCTATTGCACTATACGAATTCCAGCTGTAATGCAAACAAATAACGATTTTACGTTCAAGCGTGTAAGAAAACGCAGTTCCTTCTATAACACTTGAAATAGATAAGATAACATTTATAAAATACTAGCTAATAGATGAAGACAGGTGAATGGAGAAGATTGCATAACAATGAACTACATGGTCTTTATAGGAAGCCAGATATAATAAGAACAGTTAAGCTCGTAGACTGCGATGGGCAGGACATGTTGCACGTATGGCGAATGAAAGACTTGCATGGAAGCTTCTTGTAGGAAAGCCAGAGGGAAAACGCCCAGTTGGTAGACCAAGAATGAGGTGGGAAAATAACATTAACTATGATTTGAGGGAAGTAGATTATACAGGGAATGATTGGAAAGCATTAGCTCAGGATAGGGATGTATGGAGAGCGTATGTCCGTGCGGCCATTAACCTACGGGTTCGATAGTGCCAGTGAGTAAGTAAGTAAGCTAATACCCGGCGTGCGCTGCTACTCCTAAATTAATGTTAATGTGTTTATACCACCAGCCTTGCACTGTTATACTTGCCCGGGAATCTGCTTATCCCGATCTTCTTGTCATCAATGAAAGACAAAAATGGTTATTGTGAGTTTCTGTAGAAGATAAACATATGCTGTCGCGGACTTTTTTGTAGAGTTTTTTTGAGATGTACATTAATTTGGTGTATTTGTGTTATGGTTGAGGCAGCGTAAACCATTTAAGCGTCAAAATAGGGACTTTATTTCACGTTTTTCACTACAAAGGGTGATTTTAGGGGTGAAGGGGTTGATTATTACAACTCTCTTATAGCCTATGTTCATCCCCGGAATCTCCTGAACATTTTTCAAAAAGCCCATCTCAATCGGATGAACTGTATGGGAGAGCACGCTTCCCGGGAATCTACTTATCCCGATTTTCTTGGTATCAATGAAAGACAAAAAATGGTTATTGTGAGTTACCCTTAAGAGATAAACATATGCTGTCTTCGACTTTTTTGTAGAGCTTTTTGAGATATTCAATTCTGTGTACATTAATTTGGTGTATTTGTTATGGTTTAGGCAGCGTAAGGCATTTAAGCGTCAAAATAGGGACTTATTTCACGTTTTTCATTAAAGAGGGTGATTTTTAGGGTGTGAAAGGGTTGAATATCAGAAGTCTCTTATAGCCTATGTTCATCCCGGGAATCTC